>JBBPBO010000004.1:34256643-34385351 GCA_037974295.1 Cicer cuneatum | reverse complement strand
ATAAATACTTGTTATACTTACTTATATCTACCAATTCAAATATTTTCACTTCTTTTTTTAAAAGCCAAAGTATTTTAATGTTAATTTATAAATTGTAATGGAATGTACTTATTATTTATTTATATACTTCATCTATCTCACAAATAATGTTACTTTCGCAAAACAAATTTGTTTCAAATGTTATTTATAATTTTCAACACAACTTTAATTATTTTTTTCATATTACTATTCAATTATTACTATATACACAATTTTTAAAATATTATTATATTTTATATTGATAAAAATAAAAAATACACTAATAGTTAAGATGAATAATTTTATAAATTACTTTTTTTTCTTCTAATTATTGTATTTCTTAATATATGTGTAAAAATTGCATTAGATTCTCTGTCATATATTGTATCATAGCATCAAATCTTATTTAAGAAAAAAAATGAATAAACCTTTTAATTTGAAAAATTAATCTTAAAAGAATTTGAAAGACAGTGAAAAATTAATTCCATTGGAGTAATTGTGCAAACCTTTTTAATAAAATTGCAATAACTCCATCAAAGTAATAGTGAAAAATTAATTCTATTAGTGGAGCTTTGTTAGTAGATAGAGAGGTCATGACTACCCCAAAGTTTTCAGCTATTTTTTATATATATAAAAATAACTTATAAAATAATTATAAAAAATATCAACTAAAAAATACACTATATTTTTCAACTTAATTTTTAATTGTATGCATTTTAAATTATTCTAAAGATATAAAAATCAAACCAGTTATCCGATAAACACAAAAGTTTATTCGAAATTAATTAAATTGATTTTAATTTTTTTTTATGTGTTTGAGTTCAAATTAGATCAAACCAAGTAAACTCAATCATTGCTGATTTGGATATAAATCGACCGTTGATATTTGAATAAAAACGTTACACTTAATCAGTAGTATTATCTTAAATATATGTTATATTTAAGTATTTATTTAATTATTTTTATATTATTTTTTTCATTGTAGTTTATATACTTCTGTCATTAAAAAGAATTTTTGTAATTGTTTTATAGTATAATAATCAACATACGAATCAAATCAATATGTTACTCCCATAACTCTGTCTCTCCTAAAATTATACAACTTTTCGATTTGATTTTCCTTTTTTTTTAGCAGTTATGTATGTAAATTATTTTAAGTGTTTATATTACAAATTTATAACATAAAATTCTAATATATAATAAAATATTATATTTGATTAAAATTTTAAAAATTCTACCTCCAAATATTATTCACTATTCCAGAATACATCGCATTTATATATATATATATATATATATATATATATATATATATATATATATATATATATATATCAACCAAAATAATATTTTTAGATAATATTTTTATATATGAGATGACGGAAGTATGACTATAACTAATCACTACTCCTTTCAACAAAAAATCTTATTTCATCAACTACAATGCACAAGCAATCGCAAATTACAAAAAATTATGACGTAATTAATAAGTTTTCCACCTCATATAATAGTTCTAAATAATTAGGATAGATTAAATAGTATCATTATCAATTTGGATACTTTAAAATTTGTGACATGCACTCTCAAAAATTGATACTTCACATATACTCTCGTGTATACTAACACTATCTGAATTATTATTTTTATTTTAAAAAAAATATTTTGTTGAATATTATTAAGATACTTCACATATACATTGAGATACTTATTCTTGGAAAAACAAATGAAATAAAAAATGTGAGACATAAATGTATATGATCTATGATGGTAGACTTCTTGAATAAGTATCTGAACTGTATATACAATTTCATAATTTATTGTTGGCTCAGAAATAATTAAAATTTTGGATGTTTGTATTAGAAACTTTGTTTGGACCGGTAGAATTGATGGTCACAAATTGACCACTTACTCTTAAAGCAGGGATATGATTAATTTCAATTCTCAATGGGGTTGGTCTTAAAGAGAAGATTTTTTTGCTGTGGTAAACCAATTAAACACCATATAGCATCTTCCATTTGGCACAACATGTAGAGTATGTATGATAACATTCAACATAGCCAACCTGGAAAATTAGAAATGGTCAATCTATTAATTTTTGGTTAGATAATTGGTTGTGATACAAGGTTTGTGATGTCTTGCAAATTTATAATGGTGATGCTCATTTGCTCACATGTAAGGTGGCATTAATTAATGACATTTAGATAAAATACCCAACTCTTGTTGCTGATATTAAAAAAACTATTATTCCTATTGTCTTTGGGCCTGGTTGTATTGTCTAGAATGATAGTAATTTTGGTTTGTTAACCTTCAAAGATACTTATAATACACAAGTTAACCATCAAAATGTTGTGTCATGTGGCAAATTGATTTGGAGTCCCATTATCTCCTACAAAACTGTTGGTGTTTGGAGAATCATTCAAAATGTAATCCCAACGGATTATAATTTGGCTATTGAGTGGATAATAAAAAATGGTCCGACTAACATACGGTTGGAGTGTGATTCTAATATCACAGTTCAAGCCTTTAATGATCCCTCTATTGTTCTATGACATTTTGATAATAGATAGAGTAATTACATTCAATTTATCATACGTCGTTGTTTTAAAATCATTCATATTTTTCGAGAGGGTAAAAATTGTGCAAATAAATTAGTTAATATCAAATTTTTGTAACTGATTTTATGTGTGGGATGATATGCCTCCTTGTATTAAAGAAGACTTATTCTACAATAAAGTAGGTCTTGTGGTCGATTATTGCACTATTTTCCCTCTTCTTTGGTATTATCCCATGGAGTTTTCCAATAAGGAGCTTTTAATGAGGTAGTTGGGCATTACAAATTTCACTATTTACCTTGGTATTGGCCTATTCCCCCAAATTATGTTTTACTTGTCATTATTAGTAGAATTAATTGGGGGGATGCAAATGATAGGTGAATGTTTAAGGATGTCAACATAGTTGAAATGTCTAAGTAGTCATGTGATACTTTTGAACTTAATTTTTGTATTAAAAAAAACTAATTCAATAAAATTATTTTTATGAATGAATTATTTTTCAAATTGACGTTAAACATACATGTATTTATTGATGCAAAATTTCAATTTGATCATTTGTTGGTCACAATTTTTCTCCTTGGATTTGACTTATTTTGAATGAAGAGGTGTATTTTTAAGATGAAATCATAAAATAATCATAGTTTTGTCTCCTACAATGACATTTTAATTTGTGAAATACATTGTTAAAAAAGATTGTCAATTTTAGTTTTTAATATAATTTTCTTCTTTTTAATTGTACTAATTAATTAATATAATGTGCACCACTTTTGAATTTTTATCTTCTACTTTAAATTTGAAAATAGAAATAAATCAATGATTAATACAAGTAATGGAATAAAATCACCATGTTCTTTCTTTTATTTATTATATATTTTTAATATGTATAAAATTCTCAAACATGGTCATCATTTTGTGACACAGTACTAAATATGGAATAAAGAAATAATTAATTCATGGTAAAAATGTAAGAAAAAAGTATACTTTATATAGATTTAATTTATATATATTATCGATGTAAATAATTTTAATATTATCAATCAATTATAAGTATTATATTATTAAAAATATTTATTTTTAATACATTTTTTTTAATTGTAATTATATAAAAAATTACATATATAAATAATTGTGATATGATATAAAGGTAAAACATTAAGAGGTCTTCAAAGAGTGATGTTTTTGTAGTTATCTTGTTTGTCAGCAAAAAAGTGTATATGTACAATGCACTTTAATAATAATATTTATTTTTATTATTAAAAATTTTTTATAATATATTAAATCATAACTTCCCATTTCAATTTGCATAACTATTCCTCTCTTTTTTTATTTTTTTTATTATGATATAACTTTTCCTTTCTTTGTTTTATTATTAAATTTTCAATTCCTCAACCTTCTATAATTTTTTTTCATAGAAATTGTCTAAGTTCACTAGTATCAATGAATGATGAATCAACAAATATGTATCTTTACGTATATTAGTTTATACTTATATACAAATTCAAAGTATTTTCATGATAATTTATAAATTGTAATGACAGGTATTTACTTATTTATTTATAGACTAAATAGCATATGTGGTCCCTTAACTTAATTTCAATTAACGTTTTAGTAATTTATCTTTTTTTTTTTCTTTCCGTTTTGGTCCTTTATTTTAATTTTAAGTGACAATTTGATCATTTATGGAGAAACTAACGGGGAAACACATGAGCAGGGAATGAAAGCAACTAAGCAAATAAAAAACTCTATAAATACACCTTCACTTGATTTCAAAGGGTGACATTTTTTTTGAGTGGAGTACCGATACTAATTCTGGTTACAACAAAAAAACACATAGAAAGAAGAAGAAAAAAAAAACAAAGGGAGAAGCAATAATGAAAGAACAAAGAGAAAGAGTAAAGGTATTTATTTATCTTCTCTTGTACAATAAATTTGTTTGTTCTTTATCTTCACCCAACAATCACTCTATTGATATAAAAAATATAATGTTTAGATTTGTAAGTGTAAAAATAAGATAGCATCATGAAGAAAAAAAATGGAAAAGAGGAAACAAGTCAAATCAAACCTTAAACGAATATATTGTCACTGTCATCGTCACTGCCGGTCCGTGCCATGCTTAGCCTCGACCTCTTCGGCTTCACACTCCATCTCATTCTCCTCCTTCTCCATTAGTCTCTTCCTTTTCCTCTCTTGTTTTCTTTTTCTTTTCTTTTTCTTTCTCTCCTTTTCCTCCATTCTTCTCCAGCGCCGTTTCCCTCTTTTCTTCAATCCTCTCTTCTCATCCTTATAAATTAGGATTTCATTTGCCGTATATATATATATATATATATATATTAAATCTTTACATCAATTCTTTTCCTTTTTTTTTTTCTCATTATTATATATTAAAATCAATTTTTAGCTTTATACCTTAAGCATTCCTTTTTTTTAAAAAAAGTTCTTCAGAAAAAAAAACACAAATAATCTTTTATTAAGGATTAATGAAATGTAACATATTTTAATCTTTGAGTTGTTAAAATATAAATTGTACAACTTGATAGTTCTAAAACTCATTTTTATAAATAATTTAATTAATCTAAAACCGACATTTAAATTTGGTTAATTAGATGTGATATATATATATATTTTTATCTTTGAGTTATTAAAACACAAGTTGAACAAGTTAATGGTTTTAAAAATCTTTTTTATAACTAAAAATAATAAAGATACTCTTAAATGATTAATGAGATATGACATCTTTTAATCTTAGACTTATTAGGACACAAGTTGTATAAACTTGTTATCCTTAAAACTCTTTTTTTTAAATACATAAAAAATATTAATTCAAATAAAACCTCATTTTATCAAAATAAAGTTTTTGTTTAACTTGCTTATCAACAACAAAATACACTTTTAAAAGCAATCAACACAACTGCATTTTCTACCCAAAAACTACGTAGCTTTGATTTCTCCATCGCACCAAGAGGTACGTAGGAACAAGGTCACTCTCTTGTTAAACACATTAATAAAAATTTATTTATTTTCCCTCTCTTTCTTAAGCATACTTTATTTCAAAGTCACATTCATAAAAAAACAATTGATATTCATATTTAATAAAAAGGAGAAATAAATATATTTTGAAATAAACTTTGGTGGCGACTCCATTAAATTCGAGAAACACACGAAATTTTAAGTTGCGACAGCTGATGACTCACTGGAGATTTCAGGAGAGTCAAGCCTAGCATAATTAATTGTGCAAATTTTTTACTTCTTTTATATTTATTTCTCCTTTCATTTTCTTTACTCTATGCCTTTATTGTTTATTAGTTATTTTCTTGAAGTCATTATATATATATATATATATATATATATTTATACATGCGTGTTTAGTATTTTACATCATTTATTGATTCTTTTCACACATTCACTTACACACACACACAAACACACACTTATGAGTGAGACCATATACACGGATCTGAGTGAAGTTTAAGTTTAGTGATAATCATTTTGGATATACATCCTATTTAGTTATTGCAAAGATCTCGTCTAGAGTGTGACTCCATTTGAAATACCTACATTTTGTATGTACTTCCTATTTGTAGTGATGTTTCAATACGAGTTCCTCTAGAGACCAATGACTTTTAGGAATGTAAAGCCCACCCAGGAAAGTGTTCATGATCTAAGAAGCTTATAGACTTCAAGATTTCACTGTTTGATGTAGGATACCTCTCAGTTTTTCTTTGATGCATCCATGCAAATAGATTTCATCGCTAATAATAAAATTATTTTTTCTTGTTAGTACCATGCATTCCCTTCATGCATTAAAAATTACTTTCAAAATACCATATCATACAACATTCATAACTATTCATTTTTATGTAGGTCCATTAGAGAACCATTGAATTCTAAGCTAGGTCGTGGGTATCTTTGATTGAAAATGGGATCCAACAATGAAGCCATAATCCCAATTCTAAAGAAAACCCTGAATGTGAAAGACAAAAAGCCTCAGGCTGACAGTTTCAAAAGACTCTGCAGCTTGTTGGAGTTTAATCACTAATTTACCTTTACTAAGAAATATGAAAAGATTCTTGATTTATTAGATGTGGATGTACAAATAGGGGCTATTATCGCTTTGGCTTAATTTTACGACACTCCATTGGGATGTTTCACCTTTCAAGATTTCCAACATGCGCCTACTTTGGAAGAATTTGGACCAATTTTAGGCTACTCCCTAGAAAAAGGGAAACCTTATCGTTAGATGGGGAATTATCCATCCACAACCAAAGTAGCTGAGATACTAAGGGTTAAAGAGAAAGAGTTGATTACCCAAAAGAAAAAAGGGACTTCTGGTTTTCTAAGATGTTTTTTATAGGAAAGAGCACATCATTTATCTAAAGCACAAGATTGGAGTGCTTTTATGGATGTGTTCGCTCTCACCATCTATGGGGTTGTGCTATTTCCAAGTGATGAAGAAATTATAGATTTAGTGGTAATCAATGTATTCCTAGCTTTGAAGAATAGAGGAGAAAATCCTACAACAACCGTCCTCGCGGATGTGTACTATACACTTAACTATTGTCATGAGAAAAAAGGCAAGCAAATTTTGTGTTGTTTACCTGTTTTGTACGTCTGGTTGTTGAATCATATGTTTGATAGTGGGTGCCAAAAGCGTTGCCCTATCAATGATTTCAAGGATTGCTACATTGACATAAAGGATAATTGAGAATGAGTTCGAAGATTGGTAGATCTTAATGAAAAAATAGTTCGATAGTATACGAGATGAGGAGAGGTAAAAGAAGTAATACACCAATGTGGAACATTCCCTAATGTGCCACTTTTAGGGACTAGAGGTTGCGTGGATTATAACCCAATATTGGCCTTGAGATAACTTGAGTCTTATCATAGGAGAACCAATTCCAAAACTGATAACCCCTTTTATTCTTTATGAGACGGGTTCAAAAAACATTGAAGATTTGAGGAGAGTACGTCAATCTTGGAATACGATAATAAAAAAAGGGAAAGAACTAGGAAATTAGAAGTTGTGGTGCAGATGATTGCTAGCAACAGTGGGTCAAGAATAAGGTCCAAGAGATTAAGCTACCTTTTCGTCGTACATCTGAGGTGGCCGATGAAACATCGATGAAAGTCACTATCGTTAATGATGAGATTGAGAGGTTGCAAGCGTCCATTCTAGAGGTAGAAGAAGAAAATAAGAATTGATGACGTCTAGCATATGAGACTGCCCAATTGGAAAATGAGGAGAAGACAGTTTCCCTTGAAAGATCAAATAAGAGGGCAAAGGTGGAGGAAGATTATAGGCTCAAACTTCAATGCAATTTAAGGGCCTATGACGAGTCTTTATGTTTAAGAAAATGAGAAAGAGACCAAGCACGATATGAGGTCTGAGAATTTGAGAAAATGGTTGAAAGATTCAAAAATCAATGAGAGAAATGCAAATAGATAATTGGAATAATTGAAATAGCAATTGGAGATGGTGGTAGCAGAATATAAGACAAGGATAGAAGAAAAAAAGAATGAAAAACAAGAAGCAGTTGTCATGTACCAAGATGCATGGTTGAAGGAACAAGAGGAAGCAAATATGTTAAGAAACTGAATGATGGATCAAGTGGAAGCAATAGAGATGCCTGGGGAAGAAGGGATAATGTGGATGGATCGTTGTGAAAGACTCACTTTCATAGCTAACCAAGCCATCAAAAGGGTCCCCGTACTCCTAAGGAAAGTAGAAGCAAGCATAGTTCCATCCGTTACACCTGCTGAGATTATTACTTTCATTCAACATTGTAATAGTTTGATAGAAGCAATGAATGATTTAATTCACCGAGAGAAATACAAACAATGTATTTCAAATATAGAGAAAAATGTTGCACTTATACCCTTTTAATTATCAATGAATTGGTTTGTTTTGAGTTTTCTCTATGTATGGGTTTGGTTTTGATGCATGATAAAAAAAAAAGATGTTTGTGCCTAGGTTGTGAAATCAATGGTTCTCTAATACCCACATGCATGCATATAAATCTTCGTTTTTTTAACTAACATCATATAATCTTTCAGAAATAAATGAATGAAGTTGTTTCCCGGACATCCTTATCAGACTCGTGCAAACTCTAAAATCATGGATGAACTTGAGAAAAATGAAGAAGTGATGAGAACGGATGTTAGCCAATTGAAAGACAAGGTCGATAGAATCCTAGAGGCCATACAAGCTTTGACAAGGAAGGAGAATACATATAACAATCCTCCAATTGCAAATGAAGAACACCAAACCACCCCTTCTCAACCACCAAGCTTTACCCCGACTATTCAACAGTTTCATATGGTAGCTATGCAACTTCCTATGTATGGTCATCCACCTAGTTATACTCCACCTTTAGTGATCAACCCTATGGACAACAACCCAAAGCACTCAACTATCAACTCTTGAAGCCTAAACCAACCACAAATTGCATATTCTCTGGGCTACGTGACCCTCCCCAAATTCTATATCCTAAGAAAATATTCCATTTATTGCACCCTAAGTACCCCATTTTGATGCTAACGAATATTGGCAACAACCTCAATTTATCAGTGATGATACAAAATTGAAAGAAAAATTCTATGTTTTAGAAGAATGAATAAAAGCAATGGAGGGGAATAATATATGGTCTCAAAGCTTTCGATATGTGCTTGGTTCCCAATGTAACGATCCCTTCAAAATTTAAGGTACTTGAGTTTGAAAAATACAAAGGTGCCACATGTCCTAAAAGTCATCTGACCATGTATTGTAGAAAAATGGCTTCTCATGCGCATAATGACAAAGTTCTTATTCATTTTTTCAAGAAAGTTTAAGTGGGGCATCATTAAGTTGGTATATTCTTCTCGAGCGAAATCAAATCTGATCATGGAAGGACTTGGTTGATGCCTTCTTGAAACAATACATGTACAACATTGACATGGCCCATGATAGGATGCAATTGCAAATTCGTTAAAAAAGGACAATGAAACATTCAAAGAATATGCACAACGGTGAGAGAAGTGGCATCGCAAGTAGATCCTCCTTTATCTGAAAGAGAAATGGTTGGTATGTTTATCGACACTCTTCAATCGCTCTTTTATGATAAGATCATTGGGAGTATGTCATCAATCTTTTCTGACATGGTCATGATAGAAGATAGAGTAGAAAATGGAATGAGGAGTGGTAAGATTGTATGTGGAATGAGTAGTGTGAAGAAAATCTAGATGGGATTCATAAAGAAGAAAGAAGGGGATGTTAACGCTGTAATGGCAAACCCAAAGGTCTCTTATTCTCTATTCTTGAATTCTTGTCGACCTCCAAATTTTTAGCAGCGATACCCCGAATTTCCTATCCATATGTGGCTGCAACCTCACAAGCTCTATACCCCCAATATCACTGTTCAAGCCACTTTATTATCAACCACCTCTGGTCCAACCATCACCTTACATGTTTTCCAACAAAACCAATGGAACCAAAATCCAAGCTTGAATCAATTCAAACCACCAGTCAATCGAGAAAAGAAGTTAACCAATTTGGACCCCATTTCCATGTCATACAGCCAATTGTTGCCTCACCTACTCCATAATTCAATGGTAGTCTTGAGACCAATGAAACCTCTGGAACCACCATTACCAAATTGGTACAACTCAAATGCATTATATGAATACCATGCAGGAGCCATAGGGCATTTCGTCGAAGATTGCTAAACCCTAAAATCTAAAATGCAAGAACTTATTAATGCAAAATGGCTTACCTTCAAGGAAGACAGTCCTATTGTAGGGAGTAATCCCTTTCTGGGCCATGAGAATACCTATGTCAATGTCATTGAAGATGAAGTAGACCATTGTGCAAAGTGATTTTTGCTGAGCTATGCAACTTAAACATGATTAAGACGATTAACAATGAGGCTAATATTTGTGGCGTTCACCCAATTGGTTCACGCTCCATAAAAAATTATGAAGAGCTCAGTGAATTCCTTCAAGAATTAATGGACAAAAGTTTCATACAGGTAAGTTATGCAAAAGATGATCATGTGTTGACCATAATATGACCATGTGTTGACCATAGAGCCATGCGTGGAAAATAATAGATCTTTCCCAAGAGCATTGGAAATCCTCTATAGAGAAGAGAATCTTAAGTCAACTCCAAACGGGCGAAATCCAATAATTGTCCAAGCACGAATATTCCTTATGAAAATACCAAGGCGGTACCATGGAAGTATGTAGTCACATCCCATTTGGCCTATCATTAATCAAGTGATAGCTTCGAACCTAAAGGAACTAATGTCACCAATATTTCAGGGATTTGTGGGATGACTCAGAGTGGTTGAGTATACGCCCCTGAAAAACCTAGGAAAAAGGAGGGTCACGGGGAAAAAGGGAAATAAACTATGAATCATACTATGAAAAGACCAGAGACTAGCGAAAAGACGATGCCTGAAGAAGAAGCTAACAAATTTTTGAAGTTTATCAAGCAAAATGAATATAAGGTGATGGATCAGTTAAATCAAACCCCTTCCAAGATATCTATTTTTTCCTTGTTATTGAACTTTGAAGCACATAGAAGGACACTGATGACAATTTTAAACGAGGCCCATGTTACTCATGATATCACTGTCGACGGTTTTGATAGTATTGTCGGTAACATCGCTGCTAGTAGTTGTTTGAGTTTTAGTGATGGAGAATTACCAGTTGAAGAGGCAAGGCATAATAAAGCACTACACATCTTTGTGAAGTGTCATGATCATATTCTTGCACGAGTGCTAGCTGATAATGGTTCGTCATTAAATGTCATGCTAAAATCAACACTCTCAAAACTATTTGTTAATGAAGCCTATATGAAGCCCAATGCTATGGTGGTGAAATTGGACCCCATAACTTTGGAATAACCTTCCAAGTGATGGATATTAAACCGACATACAATTTCCTTTTAGGGAGACCATGGATTCATGATGTTGGAGCAGTGATATCCACTCTCCATGAAAAGCTATAAATTATAGTGAACAATAAGCTAGTAGTAATATTATGGGAAAAAGATATGATAATGAGCCATCTATCTTCTATGGGCTACATCGAAGACACGAAGGAAGCCATTGAGACTTCCTTTCAAGTAATAGAAATCACCAATGCTATCTTCATGGGTGATGGGTCTCGCTTGAAGGAACCAAAAATGTCTACCACATCATTGAAGTCTACCAAATTCATGTTGGAATGAGGGGGTTTTGTTAAATTGGGGAAATTTTTAGAAATACTAGAAAAGAACGATATGTACAGTTTGAGATATGTACCTTCCAAAGCTGATAAAGAAAAGGTTGTGAAAGAAAAAAGAGAAAGTAGGATGGCTCGTTTGGAAAACCAGGCACCGAATTCACAAAAGATTCCTATTTGTGACATTCGCCAAACCTTTCAAAGCTCCAGAATAATATATGTTGACCAGGTGGCTGTTGCGGAAAAAGATCATGTTGGTGATGATACCCTCAAATTAGTGTACCCTTGTGTTATGAATACCAATCTCAACAATTGGAAGATCATCGAATTTTCCATGTTTGTTAATTCATGTTCAAAATAATTGTGTATTTTTACTTCTTTTGCTCTGCCCAAGGCTATAATGGTAACTAATTAGGGCACATGTATTTCAATTCCATACTTATTATCAATAAATGCATTTTGGAATTCTCCAACCATTTCTTTTTCTTAAAATGGCAATCTTTATTCATATTTTCTTTTTGCCTTTTTCTTCTTAATTTGAACAACGCATAGTTGAAAATGAATATGTTGAAAATAGCAGTGCTAGAACCCCTTCTTCTAATTTTGAACGCCCAATTAATCGTCCTAGTGAGGATTGTGAAGATGATTGTGAGCTTCCCGTAGAACTAGAAAGGCTAATGGAACAAGAAGTTAAGATAATCCAACGCTATCAAGAAACTGTTGTGGTGATTAATTTGGGGACTGAATATGATAAGAAAGACATTAAAATTGGTATGTCTATGAAAGAAAGTGAACAAGAAAAGTTGATTAGACTTTTATTTGACTATGTGGATGTCTTTGCATGGTCATATCAGGATATGCCTGGGATAGATACTAACATAGTTGAACACAAGCTACCGCTCAAGCCTGAATGTGCTTCAATTAAACAGAAACTAAGGAGGATAGGGCCTGATATGTCACTTAAAGTTAGAGAAGAGGTTAAGAAGTAATTTGATGCTGGTTTCTTAGCAGTGGCAAAATATCCTCAATGGGTTGCTGATATTGTCTTAGTTCCAAAAACAGATAGAAAGATTCGAGCGTGTGTTGATTACTGGGATTTAAATAAAGCCATTCCTAAAGATGATTTCCCTTTGCCTCATATTTTTTGGAACCAAGTTGGTTTCAAACTTAGTGTTTTGATGATAATAAACGTATTTTATGAGAACAATATATTTAACTTCAAAGAGTATGAAAGAAGATTTGTGTTTTCGAAGAAAATCTAAAATAAGATTTGATTCAGATTTATAAATTGAAGAAAATCTGAAATAAGATTTGATTCAAATTTATCATTGAAGAAAATCTAAAATATGATTTGATTCAGATTTATAATTGAAGAAAATCTAAAATAAGATTTGATGCAAATTTATAATTGAAGAAAATATAAAATAAGATTTAATTCAAATTTATAGTTGAAAAAGATGTGGTCAAGATTTGAAGAATATTTGATCAGGATTTGAAGAATATTTGATCAAGATTTGAAGAATATTTGATCAAGATTTGAAGAATATTTGATCAAGATTTGAAGAATATTTATAGAAGTTTTGATCAAGATTTATCTACAACAAAATCAATCTAACGAATTTACAAACTTAATTTGAACAAAATACAAACAAAATCAATATGAAAAATTTACAAACTCTATTTGAAGAAAATACAATTCAGAACTAAAAAGGACTAAATTGAACCCCATATTTTAACTATAAATAGATACTCAAGGCTGAAGAAGAAGAACATCGAAAATCAGAAAAGAGTAGAAAAACTCATAAGCTCAAAATTTCAAATTCATCTTGGAGTTCAAAGAGAGCAACACTTGATCAAGTTAAAATATTTTCTTAGTGTTCTTTTCTTAGTGTGAGAGTTATTATTATTATTAGTTTTGTTAGAAGCAAACACTTAAAGTTGTAATATTTTGTATCCAACCCGATAGTGGTTTAGTTCATTCTTCAATCTAGGGTTATTAGGTTGTTAGGAGAAGACTTGGCTTGTAGGGTCAAGATGGTTAGTTCCTTAAAAGTTTGAGGTTGTCAGGCTGTTTGGGAAGACTGACTTGGAGGTCCAGGTGCTTTGTAATTCAAGGTCTTGAATAAGTGGATGAAAGCCTTCTAAATGAGGGGATTTGATGTAGCCAAGTTAGTTGTGAACCAGGATAAATCTGTGTCCAATTATTTATGCTTTCATTGTTTGCTATCTCTGAATCCAATTGTTTTCTTATCCAAGTAATTCATAAAAATCAACTAGTCTTCATCAAATTAGCAAAAAAGTTATCAACTTTTGCAAACACAATTCAACCCCTTTCTCGTGTTTGCACCTTCAATATTGATGTCCTATTGGATAGCACTGCTCAATATTCTCTTTTCTCCTTCATGGATGGTTTCTTAGGATACAATCAATCAAGATGGCTCCTGAGGATATGGAGAAAAGTACATTCATCACACAATGGATAACTATCTGTTAAATGTTGTTTTTCCTCTAACCTGCAAAGAGTACATATCCATCCTTCTAACTAATTGCCTTGCATGTTTTTTGATTTAATATAATATCATAGTTATTATCACTTAACTAACTAATACTTAATAAGTTATGCTTAAGACCTTTAACAAACAAGACATCTTTAATAGAATGGGAAGTACCATTACCAACTATACCTTGACCAATGATCTGGCCTTTTTGCTTTCCTCCAAAAGTCACTGTGCCTCATTTGCAAATACGAGAACAGGGGTTGAATTGTGTTTGCCAATGTTGAAAACTCTTTGCTGATTTGATGAAGGTTGGTTGGTTTTTATGAATTACTTGGATAAGAAGCAATTGAATTTAGAGGCAACAAATAATGAAAGCATAAATATTTGGACATATAGATTTATCCTAATTCACCACTAACTTGGCTACATCTAGTCCCCTCATTCAGAAGGCTTTCATCCACTAATTCAAATACGTTTAATTACAAAACACCTGATTTTCCAAGCCAGTCTTCTCAAATAGTCTGACAACCCCAGAATTTTGAGGAACAACACCACCTTGACCCTCAAGCCAAATCTTCTCCTAACAACCCCAGATTGAAGAAGGAACAAAACCACTATCAGGTTGGATACAAGAAATTAGAACTTGAGTAGTTGCTTATGAAAAGATGATAATAACAATAACTCTCACACTCTAAGAAAAGAACACTCAGAAAATATTTCTAACATGAAACAAGTATTTCTCTATTTGAACTCTAAGGCTACTCTTTTCTGCTTTTCGATGTTTTTCTTCTTCAGCCTTGAGTATCTATTTATGGTTAAAATTTGGGCTTCAATTTGGTACTTGTTTAATTCTGAATTGTATTTTGTTTAGATTGCGTTTGTAAATTCTTCAAATTGATTATGTTCCTTTTTTGGGTTAAATTGAGATTGTAAATTTGTTATAATAAATCTTGATCAATTCTTCTTCGAATCTTCTTCCAATTTTCTACAAATCTTGACCATATATTCTTTTATACTATTTGAAGTCAAAAAATTGTTCTCATAAAATATTTTTGTTAACATCAAAACTCTAATTGTTAAACCAACTTGGTTCCAATAGTTTTTTGGTCAATTTTTTGGCCTGAATCATTTTTTTCAAGTGAACAGGTAGGGTGCATTGGTGTAGCCATAAGTTTGCAATCACTCATCTTAAACTTCCTGAGAAGCTCTTTTCTATATTTAGTTTGATGAATGTATATACCTTTTTTACTTTGCTGAATTTGTTTCACGAAGAAGAACTTAAGTTCTCCCATCATACTCATTTGAAGCTACATCAATTTAGAAAATTCATGGCAAAGAGTTCCATTAGTAGATCCAAAAATAATGTCATCAACATAAATTTGAATAATAAGAATGTCATCTCCTATTGATTTTGTAAAGAGTGTATTATGCACTTGTCCTATTTCAAAGTTATTTTTAAGCAAGAAGTAGTCTGTCATACCATGCCCTAGGTGCTTGTTTTAGACCATACAAAGATTTCCTAAGTTTAAAAACATGATTTGGAAATTCAGAACTTTCAAAACCTGGGGGTTGTTTAACATAGACTTTTTCACTTATATAACCATTTAGAAAAGCACTATTAACATCCATTTGAAATAATGTAATGTTATTATTTGTAGCAAAATAAAGTAGGATAAGAATAGCTTCTAACTTGGCCATTGGAGCAAATTTCTTAGTGTCATTAATGCCCTCTTGCTTATTGTAACTTTGTACGACAAGTGTTGCCTTGTTACTGACCACTTCACCTTTTTCATTTGGCTTATTTATGAAAACCCACTTGGTTCCAATAATGTTCTTTTTTGATTTGTGTGCATCTAATTCTTCTGGTTCCAAGAAACCTACAGTATCCTCAACTTGATTTGACTTTTTAAGGTCAAGTTGTTTTTCATATAACATAATATAAATTAGATAATTGAAGAATGTAATCAATACAACCAAAACATCAATTTTGTTTCAAGTGGTTTCTGCTTGTATTTGAAAATCAAACTTGTATGCTACTTTTGCTGAAGTGTTCAGATTTTGTGCATCTCCTGGTTCTTTTAAATATTTGAGAACCTACAAAGTACTTATATAGCTTTAATAAGAATGATATAACTTATATGTCAATAGGTTTTGTTTCACTATGAAAACCGTCTTAGTTCTTCTTTTTTGGTTTTCAGATTCTGAATTTACATATTCTTTGATTAGAGAATCTGGATGAAGGGATTTGAATTCCCATCTAGGTTTGTAGTCTTGATGAATTTGATTGGAGTGTTCAAAGAAGTATCCTGATTCTGATTGTTCATTTGACACTTCTGTTTTTGCTGATGTATCCAATTCCTCTGATGGTATTTCTAATTCGTTTGGTAGTTCCAGTTCTGTAGACATGCGTGATTTCTATGATATTTCTAGGTTGTCATATGGTTCTTCTATTTTTGATAGTTATGATTCATCAGCTTTTTGTGGTTTTGATAGGTAGTGTGTTGACCCGTCCTTCTTCCACCAGAGTTAGATCTTGGAACATAGACCCTATTCCATTCATAACTTTCTAGCATCCACTTACTAGATGCCATGATTGGTGTTTTAACTTGGTTGCTTAGAACATCTGCAACATAAACAATTTTGTCTTTGGTACCCAAATCTAATTAGGTCTTGGTTTGTTAGTCTTGAAGTGTTTCTTGTCTTTCCTTGTATTTAACATTGGACAAGATAATTTAGAGTGACCTTTCTTAGAACAAACAATACACAAAACATCAAAGTGGATAAGTTTAGGTTCAATTACTGTTTCTTAAAATCCTAGACATCTTTTACCATTTCTATTAACACCAGAAATCATAGATGCATACTTGTTTCTTTACATACCAGTAGCTAGAAAATCTAGGACTACTTCTTCATACTTATCAGAATTACATGTGGTATTTTCAACATGGATATCTTTCAAGGTTTTATCTTTAAGCTCAACAATATCAGTTTTTAGATTTGCATTTTTTGTTTTAAGTTTAGTAATATTAGTTTTTAGAGTTGCATTTTCTGTTTTAAATTCAACACTTTGATTCTTTAAAACATTAACTTTTTTAATTTGGTTTTCATTTTCTTTCCTATTTGTTTTCAGTTTTAAAGATAATTTGTGATTCTTATTTTAAAAATAATTTATATCAGTAACTAAATAAGATCGAGTAAAGTCAGAAAATTACTCAGTTTCTTCATTTGTTGATTCACTTCCAGAGTCAGAATCTGTGTTGGATCTAGAGGCAGAGTTGGTATGAGCCATCAGAACCAAATCTGCTTGCTCTTTATCATTAAAGGATTCATTAGAATCATCCCATGTAGCCATTAGACTCTTCTTCTTGGGTCTGGAATCTTTCCTCTTGTTGTTCCACATTCTCTAAATTCTTTTGGATATGAAGGAAATCTCTTCTTTCCTCTGAGTTCAGATTTTGATCATCTGAATCACTATCCTCTGATTTTGTTGTTGCCTTTAGAACCTTCTTTTGCTTGGATTTCAAGGCCACAATCTTTTTCTTCTTTTTGGGCTCATCTTCTTCAAGCTCTATTTCATGTGACATGAGAAAGTTGATTAATTCTTCCAGCTTAAGAGTATTCAATTCCTTTGCGTAACGATTGACATTGATCTTAGGTCTCCACTTGTTTGTTAGACTCCTAAGGATTTTCTTCTCATGATTCAACAGTAGTATAACTCTTCTCAAGTACCTTTAATCTTGAGACCAAAGTTTGGAATCTGGAAAACATTATTTCAATGTCTTCATCGTCTTCCATCTTTAACAACTCATACTTTTTGAATAGGAGGTTGGCTTTTGCTTTCTGAACTTGCATTCTTCCTGCATAGGTCAGAATCAGACTATCATAAATACTTTTTGTTGCCTCCTTGTTGGTGAACTTGTCAAACTCCTTGAAAGTGATTACATTTATTATGAATGTTCTAAACTTATGATGCATCTTGTACATCTTTTTCTGATCAACATCCATCTTTTTCCTTTGAATCTCAATACCATTAGTATTCTTTGGAGTAGTATAATCATCTTCCTCCAAGTCCCAAGGTGCGGGATCTTGTAAAATAAAGAAATTTTACAGCATGTGTTTCTAGTACTCAAAACGTAATCCATCAAACAGAGGTGGTTTGTTGATGTTTCCTCCTACAATTTCTTCACTGAATCCAGGCATGTTGAACCCTTAGATCTTTCCTTAAAGACTGTAAAGTTCTCAACCTTGAGATCGAGCTCTGATGCCAATTGAAGGTGCAAACATGAGAAAAGGGGGGTTCAATTGTGTTTAACAAAGTTGATAAATTTTTGCTAATTTATTGAAGGTTGATTGGTTTTTAATAATTACTTAGATAAGAAGCAATCAAATTTAGAGGCTGCAACCTAACAACCCCAGATTGAAGAAGGAACTAAACCATTATCCGGTTGGATACAAAAGAATCGAACTTTAAGTGTTTGCTTCTAACAAAGTTGATGATAATAATAACTTTCACACTCTATGAAAAAAAAAACGTAGAAAATATTTCTGAATTGAACAAGTGTTTCTTTCTATGAACTAAAAAAAAAAACTTTGGAATTTTGAGCTTTGAGTTCTTCTCCTCTTTTTTGATTTTTTTCTGATGATCTTCTTCTTCAGCCTTAAGTATCTATTTATAGTTAAAATTAGGGCTTCAATTTAGTCCTTGTTTATTTCTGAATTGTATCTTCATTCCTAGCACGGTCAACAATGATACAAAAATAATTTTGAACAAGATACATTTTGATAATATGTTCTTTAGACAATTCTTTATTTCTGAATCCAATATGAGCAGTTTTAGATTGATGATGTTCATATTTTGTTTAGATTGAGTTTGTAAATTCTTTAGATTGATTCTATTCATATTCTGTTCAGATTGAGTTTGTAAATTCTTCAGATTGATACTGATCATATGTTGTTGTAGAAAAATCTTGATCAAATTTTCTTGAAATCTTGATCAAATTTTCTTCAAATCTTGATCAAATCTTCTTAAAATCTTGACCATATCTTCTTTTCAACTTGGTCAAAGATTTTCTTCAATTATAAATCTGAATCAAATCTTATTTTAGATTTTCTTCAATTGTAAATATGAATCAAATCATATTTTAGATTTTCTTCAATTTATAAATTAGAATCAATTGTTATTTTAGATTATCATAAAAAATACTAATTTGGTTTCATACTCTTTGAAGTCAAATATATTGTTCTCGTAAAATAATTTTGTTATCATCAAAACTTTTAAGTATAAAACCAACCTGGTTCCAACAAGACATGCTTGTCGCCGATCTCCACAGTAGGTAGGTGAATTACCAGACATACCATTATTCGACCTTTGAAAAGTCGAAGTCATCTTCTCCCACCTTATAATATCCCAAGTGCTTAAAGGGGCTGCTCTCGTTATTGGATATAAAGTCCACTGCTGAAATCACGGGTTTTGGTAGCATGACACAGTTATCCATAAGGTCTTTGTCCTTTATACTTAAATTAAGACTTCCTCTAGTCGCCCAAGTTGCTTAAACATCACCAGTCTCCTCCGTAGTCACATTTGATGGGACAACGAGTGTTACAGGTGGAATAATTCGAACACGTGTAGGGCTCACCGGTGGCACATATGCGACTCCATGAACAATGGCCTCTAAGGGTGTTGAGGGTCCAATGTCGCCTTTAGCGTGCATGTCCTTTTGCCTATGCGCTATAGGGTGCATGAACAACTCACCACTCCTAGGAAGTCCAACGGAAGAGGTACGCATAGTGTAAGACCCTTAAATTTAATATTAATTTTGGAATTAATATTAAGGGTATTTTGGGAATATTGTAAAATATTTAATATATGTATGTTTGAGTGAATATATATATATAAATATTTATTTTGGAGGATGAATTAAAATTATTGGATGAAGATTAAATTAATTTAATTTCGAGTAATTAAATTATTTAAGGATTAGTGGCTAATTGCAAGACAAATAAAAGCTGGAAATCAGACAAGTGGCAAGTGAGGTGGCACCGTGAGAGCCTATAAATAGGAGTGAGAAGGATGGTGAAGTCAGAACACCATTCCTTCCTCCTCACTGCCCATATTGCATGTACCAACCCCATTTCCTCTCTCATCCTGTCTCTGTTCTGCCCGGTTTCCCGAATTCAAAATTGAAGAGAGGGAATTCCTCAAGACTCCAGTAACTGAGAATCCAAGCCTCAAACCTGAAAACCCCCAGTAGTAAAGTTAATCCCCATCTCAATACGAAGATAAAGAACCCAGTTTTGCAGCAGCAAACTCAGGGAGCAGCTTCGCCGTTTTTAGACGCAGAAAAGGGAACGCAGCAGGAACTAGAGAAATAGCAGAGCACGCTACAAGGGTAAGGGCACCTTCCAACTTTCTAGTTGCATTAGGGCTGTAAATGCATGTTATTTCAGTTCTGTTTTGAAAGAAAAACATGTTTTTGAAATGACATTCTTGAAAAATGAAGAAAATGCATTTTTGTTGATATGTGATGATTCTTTGATGGTTGTTGTTGGTTGAATGCATTCATGCTGTTTTACTTGTGTGAGAAAACTGAAGATGTCTTGCATGTTATTCTGATGTTTGAGGAAGCTGAAATGCTTTGCATGTTGTTCTGATTGTTTGAAAAACTGAAATGCTATACACGTTATTATGATGTTTTGAGAAAGCTGTGATGCTTGCATGTTTGTTCTAATGGTTTCAAAATCTGAATGATTCTGGTGAGTGAACATTCTGTTTTCTGGTTCTGGGTGATTGGGGTTGGATCCTGATTCCATTTCTGTTTTGTGTGATTCTGGTGGTGTTGATGATTTAAAAGGAAAATGGATTTTAAATGAGGGAAGTGTCTTCTGAAAAAAAAATGTTGAATCTATTCTGTTGTTTGGTTGTTGTTTTAAAAGAAAACAGTTTGAAAAGGGTTGAATCTCAGGAAATTTTCACTGGTTTTCGAAGGTGTATTCGAATACAACATGTGTGTATTCGACTATAACCTGTAAAATTTCTGTTTTACTTAAGTTTTCAAACTTGTATTCGACTACGAGCCCTGTAGTCGAATACAGAAGAAGAATTTCTGTTTCTGGTTCTGATGATCCTTGTGTGGATCATACTGATTCTGGTTTTGATGATCCTTGTGTGGATCATACTGTTTCTGTTTCTGGTTCTGATGATCCTTGTGTGGATCATTGTATTTCTGTTTCTGGTTCTGATGATCCTTGTGTGGATCATTTCATTTCTGTTTCTGGTTCTGATGATCCTTGTGTGGATCATTCTGTTTCTGTTTCTGGTTCTGATGATCCTTGTGTGGATCATTTCATTTCTGTTTCTGGTTCTGATGATCCTTGTGTGGATCATTTCGTTTCTGTTTCTGGTTCTGATGATCCTTGTGTGGATCATTCTGTTTCTGTTTCTGGTTCTGATGATCCTTGTGTGGATCATTTCGTTTCTGTTTCTGGTTCTGATGATCCTTGTGTGGATCATTTCATTTCTATTTCTGGTTCTGATGATCCTTGTGTGGATCATTCTGTTTCTGTTTCTGGTTCTGATGATCCTTGTGTGGATCATTCCGTTTCTGTTTCTGGTTCTAATGATCCTTGTGTGGATCATTCTGTTTCTGTTTCTCGTTCTGATGATCCTTGTGTGGATCATTCTATGTCTATTTTTGCTTCTGATGGTTCTGATGTGAACCATTCTATTTCTGCTTCTGATCTGAAACATTCTGTTTCTGCTTCTGATGGTTCTGATGTTAACCATCTTCTGATGATTCTGATGTAAATCATCCTGTTTCTGCTTCTGATGATTCTAATGTTAATCATTCTATTTCTGCTTCTGATGATTCTGATAATCATCATGTTTTCTGTTTGTGATGATTCTGATCATCTTCCTGTTTCCTGCCTCTGATGATTCTGATCATCATCCCGTTTCCTGCTTCTGATGACTCTGATAATCATTCTGTTGTTTCTGCTTCTGGTGATTCTAGCATGAACCATTATGTGCTTCTTCTGATCAATTCTGGATGAAGTCTGGGTTATTCAAAATTCGATTGTCATGCCATGTTCTGGTCAAATTATCTTATGGATTACTTCTTGCTTTTGACAACTTATGGCCTGGAACAACTCTCCACATGGCAGGCTTCACAATGGTATGGTCCAAAGAATCTTCTGATATTGATTCCCTCTGATATAATCCATCAAATATATCTTCTGGTCACTTCTGGACAAATATGGGCTGTGTTGAAATTACACTGCCAGACTATGTTCTGATCAGTATAACTTCTTGATTTCTTCTGATATTTGAATCATTCTTGTTTGGAGTAAGTCATATTATGGCAGGCTTCCCTCTGGTATTTTCCAGATGTTCTTCTGATTTTGTTTCTGTTTGATATAAACCTCCAAAGTTATCTTCTGGTCGGTTTTGGACATTGTGGTTTATCTTCTGATAATTCCAGAAATGCATCTTCTGTAAATTCAGAATGTATCCTCTGATACATTCATCTTCTGATGGTTCTGTGTGAATCATTCTGTTTTACTTCTGATGATTCTGATAATCATTCTGTTTGTTTCTGATGATTCTGATGTTAATCATCCAGTTTCTGCTTCTGATGATTCTTGTGTGAGTCATTCTGTTTTGCTTCTGATGATTCTTGTGTGAATCGTTCTGTTTCGCTTCTGATGATTCTTGTGTGAATCATTTTGTTTTGCTTCTGATGATTCTTGTGTGAATCATTCTGTTTTGCTTCTGATGATTCTGGTATAAGTCATTCTGTTTTGCTTCTGATGATTCTGCTGTGAGTCATTCTGTTTTGCTTCTGATGATTCTGATTCTGGTTCTGTTTCTGATGTTGATCCTTCTGGTTCTATTTCTGATGTTGATCATTCTGGTTCTGTTTCTGAAGTTGATTATTCTGGTTCTGTTTTCTGATGTTTTGGTGTTGATGATTCTGATTCTGGTTCTGTTTCTGATGTTCTGATGTTAACCATTCTGATTCTGGTTCTGTTTCTAATGTTCTGATGTTAATCATTCTGATTCTGGTTCTGTTCCTGATGTTATTCTAGTTCTGCTCCTGATGTTCTGATGTTAATCATTCTGATTCTGGTTCAGTTTCTGATGTTCTGACGTTGATCATTCTGGTTTTGTCTTCTGTATTCGACTACAGGCATGCTGTATTCGAATACAGAATGTTAAAATTGTAGATTTTCACTAGTTTTAGCTTCTGTATTCGAATACAAGGGATATGTATTCGAATACAGATTCGTGTTTTTCCAGAAATCAGTTTTTAGCTTCTGTATTCGAATACAAGGAAGCTGTATTCGAATACAGATTCGTGTTTTCCAAAAAATAAGTTTTAAACTCTGCCTTGTGAATTTTAAAGTGTTGGGAAACTTTGAGAAAGATTAAAATGATTTAAAATGGAGTCCTTGATATAGTTTTGAAGAGGAGAGGATGATGTTTTGAAAACCTTTACTGATGTAGTGAAAAATGTTGATTTGTGCACTGAGACTGCCTCTGTATTCGACTACCAGGGGGCTGTATCGAATACAGAGTGTTAATTCTGCACTGTTTTGACTCCTGTATTCGAATACAGAGAGGCTGTATTTGAATACAGATTTGTATTTTCTAGAAAACTCAGTTTTAAACACTATTTTGTGAATTTTAAGAGTTGGGGAAAGACTTATGATGATTAAGTATGAAATTTGTGAGATAATGTGAATTGTTAATGATTAATGGACTGTTTAATCATCATTGTGATGATGTTAATTCTGACTGTGCTGAAATATTTTAAACATGATGAAAAGCATGAATTTTCTGAGTTTGCATTCTGTTTCTAGAGAAGTGAAACATTGCATATTCATGCATTGCATAGTCAAGTGGTACCCGCGATGGGCCACAGAGTAATGCGCAACCACGTGCTGATCTGTTGAGCGATTGCACGAGTGCTGGACTGTTGAGCGTCTGCACTAAGTACTGATCTGTTGAGCGATTGTACTTTGGTATATAGGTGCTGGTCTGTTGAGCGACTGCACTGGTACTGGACTGTTGAGCGTCTGTACCCTGAAATGCGCAACCACGTGCTGATCTGTTGAGCGATTGCACGAGTGCTGGTCTGTTTTGAGCAACTACACTGGTACTGGACTGTTGAGCGTCTGTACCCTGGAATGCGTAACCACGTGCTGATCTGTTGAGCAATTGCACGAGTGCTGGACTGTTGAGTGTCTGCACTAAGTACTGATCTGTTGAGCGATTGTACTTTGGTATATAGGTGCTGGTCTGTTGAGCGACTGCCTTGGTACTGGACTGTTGAGCGTCTGTACCCTGAAATGCACAGCCACGTGCTGATCTGTTGAGCGATTGCACGAGTGCTAGTGTGTTGAGAGACCGCACTAGGTACTGATCTGTTGAGCGATTGTACCTTGGTATATGTCAAACGTGCTGGACTGTTGAGCGTTTGCACTGGTGCTGATCTATTGAGCGATTGCACCCTGGTCATGAGGGCCGTTAAATTGTGCTGGTCTGTGAGCGACTGCACCTTGGTGATTCCAAGAAAATTGTGTACATGAGCATATGCATATTGCATCTGGGTGTTTGACCGGTGGGTCACGTTTTGGTTATTGTTGATGATTGGAAAATTGGTGTGTGTAAGTACTTGTTGAAATATGAGTTTTCTGATGAATGTTTGTGATTGCTGAAGTGGTGATTGTACTTACAACATGTTTTTCCATATTAATTCGTTGCTGTTTTGAAAAGGCATACATGTCATGAAATTTCAAAATGTGCATCTTTTCATCATTATTATACAATATGCCATGAATATATGTGTTGTTGTGAGATATATGCTATGTGCTTATTTGTTAATTTCAGTCGGTGACCCTTGCTATTATATTGTGGACTTTGGGCTTTGCCCTCAGATGTTACCCGAACCGTCCTAGAGACGGATACACTAACGACGGAAGCGTCGTTAGTTTCACCTGATCTTTACGTACGGAGTCTACGTGGACAATGCAGAGGGACAGACGTTTGGCTGAAGACGAGACTTATAGAGGATACGATGGAGACCGTGCTACTATAGCTTAGTGCATGATCAGTCTAGACTTTTGTATAGGGTCTTGAGTTTTGGGAAATGTAAATTTTACTTTGGGAATTAATGTAATACTTTTTCCGCTGTATTATTCTGCACTCTGACACTGATTGGGTGATAACCTTTGAAATGAACTGATTTTATTTTAATACCTTTGATATTAATTTTGGAAAAACTCATTTCAATTATTTATTTGAAAAAAAAAAAACAAAAAAATGCACCCGCGCTGTGTTTTAAACTCGAGGTTTACACATAGGGTGCACCGTCATCGATATCCCTTAACTACCTATTAGTTCAGATCTCCCACTCTTTAGCACCTACCTCATTGGCATAGGGAACTAGATAATCTTATTCATGATGCTCACTTTTTGTGGTATTCCAACAACGAATGCTAGCAATGACTCAAATGTCGAGGTTTGGTTGGGAAAAGTGTATGTTCTCATTGTTTGAGGGCATCACTCTAGTTCTAAAAATTAAAGGATCACAGTCTTATAACTACATATATGCAAAATACACGAAACACGTACAGATAGCATGTCAAATCACAATTTATCAAAACATATTTATGCATAACAAGTCAAATGAGTTCATGCAAATACAAACACACCTTAGATGCCTAATATGGAGATATATATATATATATCAGTGCAAATGATTATGGAATATCACCTCCCCTCTACAAAGGGTGGTGGATCACCTTCTAGCATGATCCACAAATGTGAAGTCTTAATCAGACACCCATGTCTCCATTTCTCATGTCGGGATTGTGGGCTCCAACCAATGATGGATGCACCATTGTGACTCAAACCAATCATGGACATCACTGTGACTTCAACAAATTATGAACACCACTTACTATGTATGCATGAACATAAATATATAATCCCACATATATGATCAATAATGCATCACACCTTAATCACCAAGTTATAGCTAATCATGCATATTTATCTTCATTTGTAAATGCATAATGAAATTAACTAACTCATTTACATAGAGATTTCAAGCCACAACACCAATTATACATAAATCAAGTATTTCACATAGTCATGTATCGCAACACACCAACATAGTACCATCATTTAAAATGTCTACAAAATTTAAAAACTCCTAACAAAACATGGTATGTCAAGTTCAGAAAGTGCCATTTGAAGTAGCAATATCAATCTCAAGGAAGGGGGATTTGAATTGTGTTCCACTATTTAAAATATTAATTCAATTTAACTCAAGATCAATCTTGTTTAAAAAAAAAGTCTAAAACGTTATGGGTGAGTTAAAACTAAACAAGGCGGCTTATTTCTGAAGGTGCAAACACGAGAAGGGGGGATTGAATTATGTTTGACTAACTTGAATACTTTTGGTTTGACTAACCAGTTATGTATGAATTAAAACAGAATGATCAGCGGATATAAAGTAAATAAAAACTCAGAATTTTATACTCGTTCACCGTTAACTAGGCTACATCCAGTCCCTTCACTTTGAAGGATTTCACTAATTCAAAAACCTTGAATTACAAAGTACCACTGACCCTCCATGTCAGTCTTCTCACAAAGTCTAACAACCCTAGACTTTTGAGGAAAAGAACCTTGAATCTAATTGCTAAGTAATCTGCTACTCCTTCTAACTCCCTTAGATTGTAGAATCTACTTCAACAACTTAGACCTAACACCTTGAATCTAATTGCTAAGTAATCTGCTACTCCTTCTAACTCCCTCAGATTGTAGACTCTACTTCAACAACTTAGACTTAACACAAGGGAAAGAAAAAAACTTAGAGTACTTGCTTCTTCAAAGCAGATACTCACAATTTACCTCACTGAAAAGTCTTCTGCCTTGAGCCTCCTTTTATAGATGAACTTTAAGACTTCACTGATGCTTTACTTCTGGAGTGTATTTCAATTAATTTGTTTTGAGAATATTCTGGAGTAGTTTGCTCAGATTCTGTTTTGAGTCTTTTGCTCAGATGCTTTGCTTCTGAGGTGTATTTAGATTAATCTGTTTTGAGCATTTTGCTCAGCTTCTATTTTGAGTATGCTTTTAGCTAGATTCTGTTTCTCGAGTCTTTTGCTCCAATTCTGTTTTGAGCATTTTTCTCAGATTCTGTTTTAAGCATATTTCTAGCTAGATTCTGTTTCTCGAGTATTTTTCTCCAATTCTGTTTTGAGCATTTTTCTCTAACATATTCCTCTGATAGATTCCTTTGATGATCATCCTCTGGTGACGTCATCCTCTGATTTCTGCTTCTGGTGACATCATCATCACCTGATTTATGCTTCTGGTGACGTCATCTTCTGGTGACATCCTCTGGCGACGTCATCTTCTGGTGACAAACTCTGGTGACGTCATCTTTTGGTGACATCCTCTGTGACGTCATCCTCTGGTGATATTTTATAAAATAATTCTAAGTACAAAATAAGATTACATGGAGTGCTTTTGTAAACATCAAAATCCTAAGTACTTAGAACTAACTTGGTTCCAACAATCTCCCCCTTTTTGATGATGACAAAACTTTAACTTATTTTGTTAGCTTATAACTTATTTAAAAAGACTTTGAAAAGCTTGAAAAAAAAATCGAAGTACTTGAAATACTCCCCCTCAGACCAATCTCTCCCCCTAAGTCTAATAATGACTTTTTCCTATCCTTTTCAACTCCTTCTTAAACCACTCTTTCTTTTCTTCTCTTCTTCTCTCCTTTTCAACTCCTTCTTTATTCTCGCTTTCTTTTCTCTCTTCACATTGCCTCTCCTTTTCAACTCCTTCTCTTTTCATTCTTTCTTTTTCTCTCTTTATTTTTCTCTCTCCCTGTTTCCTCTCCTTTTCAACTCCTTCTCTTTTCATCTCTTTCTTTTTCACTCCTCCTTTCTTTTTATCTCTCCTTTTCTAGTTATTTCTTCTTTTTCTCTCTCTCCCTCTTTTTGTCATCAGCCAAAAAGAGGTCATACTTTTTTTGTATTTTTGTTTTTCTCTTTACAAAGTACAGAAAGTAAATACATAAATTAAAATTACAATAAAATTAAAATCTCCTAAGATGACTACTTGAGCTAGTCAGATATGGAGATAATGTTGATATGCTTCTTGATGAACTCGAACCTATCTTCAGGTAATGCTTTGGTGAAGATATCAGCCCATTGATGATCAGTGTTCACACACTGGATGCTTAAAGTCCTTTTTTGAACATGGTCCCTAATGAAATGGTGTTTTATTTCAATGTGTTTGGCTCTAGAGTGTAAGATAGGGTTCTTGGTTAGGTTTATGGCTGAAGTGTTATCACATAACAAAGGGATATTGGTTTCAAAGATGTTGTAATCTTCAAGTTGATGTTTCATCCAGATTAACTGTGACCTGCATCCTGCTGCTGATATATACTCAGCTTCAGCTGTTGACATGGCAATGGTGCTTTGTCTTTTGCTTGACCAAGAGATCAAATTATCACCTAAGAATGTGCAGTTGCCACTTGTACTTTTCCTTTCCAACTTGTCTCCAGCATAGTCAGAATCACAAAAACCTCTTAGTTTATAGGTAAGGTTTGTGGTTCCTTTAAGGTATCTCAAGATTCTTTAGACATCAGTTAAATGAGATTCCCTAGGGTCAGCTTGAAAACGGGCACAGACACAAATACTAAACAAAATGTCAGGTCTAGAAGCAGTTAGGTAAAGAAGGGATCCAATCATACCTCTGTATGTTTTCTGGTCTACCTTTTGGCTGGTTTCATCTTTCTCAAGTGAGCAGGTTGGGTGCATGGGGGTGGCCATAGGCTTATAGTCACTCATCTTGAATTTTTTGAGAAGTTCTTTAGTGTATTTAGATTGGTGAATGAGTATATCTGATTTACCTTGGTGAATCTGAATTCCCAGGAAGAACTTAAGTTCTCCCATCATGCTCATTTGGAACTCTTTCTGCATTAGGTCAGAAAACTCCTTGCACAAAGTGCCATTAGTGGATCCAAATATGATATCATCAACATAAACTTGAATAATCAAAATATCATTTTCAATGGATTTCCTAAATAGAGTATTATCAATCTGGCCTCTATCAAATTCATTTTTAAGTAGAAAGTTACTAAGTCTGTCATATTGTGTCCTTGGTGCTTGTTTTAAACCATATAAAGATTTTTTAAGTTTAAAAACATGATTTGGAAAATCAGAATTTTCAAATCCAGGAGGCTGTTTGACATAGACTTTGTAACACCCTTAAATTTAAAATTAAATTATGGATTTAATATTAAGTGTATTTTGGGGAATAATGTAAAATATTTAATATATGTATATTTTGTGTAAATATATATATATATATATAAATATTTATTTTGGTGGTTGAATTAAAATTATTGGATGAAGGATAAATTAATTTAATTACGAGTAATTAAATTATCGGGCCGTCAATTAAGAGGTTATCTGTTAATTACGACGAGAGTGGTTAAGTACATGATGGTCAAGTAATATTATAATATTAATGTGGGGTGAGGTGACACATATATGCCTATATATATGAGTGAGAGGCAAGGAAAGAAGGCAGAAAACCCATTTTCCCTCCTTCCTCACTGCATGCAACCATTTTCTTTCTGCTCGTTTCTATTTTTCTGTTGGTAGAAAAAAAAAAGAGCATCCTCAAAAGTGAGATTACTTGGAAATCCAAGCACCAAACTAGAAAGTGTCTAGTACAAAAGTTGTTCCCCTCATCGTTACTAATTTTCGTAGCGGCGAATGCGAACGGGAGTTTCGCTGACATTGTCGTGGTAGCATAAACTAGCGTAGGAAACAAAACAGAGGTAAGGGGCACCTTCCACTTTCTAGTTTGCATTTTAGGGCTTTAAATGCATGATTGATGTGTGATTATATTTGAGTTTCTGGTTTTGAAAACGAAACTATTGTGCATGTTGTTATAAAATGCGAAAAATGCATTCTGTTGATGTTTTAATGATCTGTGATGTTTGCTGTGTTGGTCGATACATCAATGATGTTTTGTTTGTGTGTCAAAGCTGAAAAATGAAGTAACTAGAATATCACTAGAAGGGGGGTTGAACAGAGATATTCAAGGTTTTAAAAATTCTGTTTCAGTCTTAAACTACTGTCCTCTTTCAGAGGATGACTTATAAGATGATGTAAAGTTGAGAGAGAGAATAATGACACAGGAATTTTATACTTGTTCACCCAATGAAGGCTACGTCCAGTCCTCACACTCTAGTGAGTTTTTTTTACTAAGTATCAAAAGCTATCAGCCTCTCACTGAGGTTGATTACAAAATGTGTATTTTTTAGCTTCACCAAGCTTACAATTCTTTCCTTCTGATTTCTCTTCAAGTGTTACTCACTTGAAGGTCTAAAAATGATATGAAGTAGTTTGATAGGATTTACTTTCTATAAAGATGAAACAAAGATCTAGTGTAAGATTATAGAAAGCTTGAAAGGAGATTGATAATGCTCTTGATAGCCTCTTGATATTTTTCTGTTTTTGCTCGTGTAGTTGTGTGTATTGCTAAAGAAGAGCAGCCTTCCTTTTATAGAGAGAAGGAAACTTTCTCTTCAAGAATATTTTCCTTTCTGACCGTTTTTCCAAGATGTAATGAACCTCACTGTTGTTTTGAATTTACAGTCTTGCCATTATGTCCTTTTACAGCCTGGCACATGGGAGGTTACTTCTTTACTTGGCTTTCAAGGAGGATAGATCATTCCATATGTTTTTAACAGCTGGCCAGTGCTCTTTTTTGGTTCCAAGCCATGACCCTTCTCTGGTTGTGAATGATGCAGCTTTTGATACTTTGGAACTATTAGTTGTTCTTAATATAAGAGGATGAATGAGTAGCTAGAATTTATCCTCTGGTAATTTCCTTTTGGTGTCTGAAGTTTACTTTATGGTATCCGCCTTCTGATGTTTACCTTCTAGAGTTCATCTTCTGATATTTATCTTCTGATATCCATCTTCTGATATTTATCATGTGAAGTTCGTCTTCTGAATTTTTATCTTCTAGTGCATATCTTCTGGTATTCATTTTCTGATGTTTATCATGTGAAGTTCGTCTTCTGAATTTTATCCTCTAATGTTCATATTTTTATCCTCAGATATGTTTCTTCTGAAATTCATCTTCAGATGTATATCTTCTGATATTCATTTATGATTTTCATCTTTTGATATCGGCCAATTTGGACTAGTAAACTGGTCTGCTGAGATCCTCTGATCTCGGCCAACACTGGACCATTTATTCTGACCTTATGATTTTGACCAACACTGCGCCATTTATTCTGATCTTTTGATTTCGACCAACACTGGGCCATGGTCTGATCTTCTGATTTCGACCAACATTGGGCCATGGTCTGATCTTCTGATCTTGGCCAACACTGTACTGGGTCTGGATTAGTTTTGGACAAAGGATATTTCAGTCTGGACCTTTTAGCTTATCTTCTGAGTAATTTAGGGTTGTTTTTCACTTCTCTGTCAGGCCATCTTCTGGTAAGAAGAACTTCTTGAATAAGTCTGACTTATGATTTCTTCTGGTCTGGATCTAGTCTTCCTTTGGCAGGCTTCCTTCTGGTATGGTCCATGTCTCCTTCTGACTTTGTTTCCTTCTGATGTGGGCCAGCAAAGATATCCTCTGGAGATTTCAGGATGCATCCTCTGGTATCTTCTGGATGCATTATCTGGTGTTTTCAACTCTCAGGTTTTCTGTTTCTGCTTTTGGTTTTCTGTTCCAGATGTTCTGCTTCTGGTTTCCCAGATGTTCTACTTCTGGTGTTTTCCAGATGTTCTTGTTCTGGTGTTTTCCAGATGTTCTGCTTCTGGTGTTTTAACTTCAGATTTTCTTTATGGATTAATGCATTCATTCTTCTGGACAAGAGGTTGCGATCTTTGGATCCTGTTCCTTTCTTAGTACAATACTTAAATGCACGCATTAGTGTAATCATAATCTTAAGATAATTTTGTTATCATTAAAAGAGATTTTTTCTCAACAATCTCCCCCTTTTTGATGATGACAAAATTTCTTTAGATTATTTAAAATAAAATTGTAAATGTGCTGTTTTTGAGTATGAAGCTCCCCCTCTGTATGAGCTGTAAAGAATAGGGGCTCCCCCTCAGTAAGTGCATAAAAGAATTTAAAGATTTTTGAACCAATCCGAATACTTTATATTGATTATAATAAGATCATACAAAAAAAGTGGTTCAAAAGAAAAAAACATAGAGGATTGAATTACGATAATTTCAAAAAAATCCTCTTTTCTAAGTTCCTAATCCTTGAAAATTTTAATTTTAATCTATCTCCCCCAAATTTGTCAACAGCAAAAAGTCAGTGGGAGCCCAGAGGATGGTGAACTACTTGGAAGGAGAGGAATCATCAGACGAGGAGGAAGTTGAGGGACGAGGCAGTGGTGAAGGAGGATGAACAGAGGGTACTGGAGGCCGTGCTTCTCGTGCAATAGGCTTGACCAGGTGCACTGTGACCCATTCTAGCAGAGTGCTAAACTGCGCCAGAGTTTGATGAAAAGTGGCCATTTTTGAAAACAGTTTTTTCTGATCCTTGCGGATCTTTTTCAGTGCTCGGAGTTCTTTGTGGGAGCGACGTTGTTCAGGCTTGGTATCAGTGGTGGGAGGAGTGAAGTCATCTGGAATAGGATCAGCATTGATGCTGGTGCTTTTCATTTGAGAGCAGGTTCCTTTGTTTTGTGAAGAGTTTTCTCCAGAATTAGCCAAGAAGGATTCAAGTGAGCTGAATCGTCCTGTAACTTCAGGAAGTGGTGCAGGAGCCGGTTCATTGATGATTTGATGAGCAGAGGGAGTAGTGACAAAATTTGTAGGGTATATTTTTGAAGGAGAGGAGAAGATTTGAGCCATGGTGCACGAGAGTTGAGCTGGTTGTGAAGGACTTGTAGGAGGATAAGGAAAGAAAAAAGGTTCTTGTAGATTTTGAGATGTGTCCAGTGGATCATATGGAAGCGTAGTTTCTGGAGGTGAGCCTTTGAGATCAAAAAGGTGTTTGGCACAGTTTTTCACAAGTTGAGAGGGTGAACTGAGGTCTTCACCTTCTGCTGAACAATGGTTTTGATTTTCAAAAGGGACAATTTGAAGTTGTTCAAGAGGGTGGACATTTTTGGAGGGTGGTGAGGACGGGATATTTGGTTCTTTGTCAGAAGAAGAATTTGATGCGACTGGAGGTTGAGATGGTGGATTGGAAGTGGAGTTCTATTTTGATTTTTTCTTAGATGGCTGTTTGTAAGAAGGCTTTTCAATGGGATCAAGGCGCATTTGGTTAACATTTCTTGCAGAGAATGTGTTGTAGAAGGTGATAGAGTGTTCATCCTCTAATGGTACTTTAAAAATTTTGAAGATTTTGGTGAGAATCATTCCATACGGAGCTGATCTCCCAAGATATGCAGCATTGACCATGAACCTAAAGATAATGTTTCCTAGATGAAGAGGGGTTCCAGAAATGAGGTGATAAATAATCAGAATGTCCAGCTCAGTTACTTTCTCATAACTGCCAGCCCTGGGGACAACAGAGTGTACACAAATATTATGCAACACTCTACAGATTGGAAGTAGGTTGGATGCAACCTGGGGCTTTGGTGGATTGATAGAAATGTTGGCAAGGACAGATGAGCGAGTAATCATGTAGCTGGAATACCACGCTTCAGAAAATAGATAGGGGCCTTCATCACGTATGTCAAAGATTTGACATAGCAAAGTTGGGGTGAGCTCAATATGTGCCCCCTTTAGAATAACACTGATGCAATTGTCCTCCTTGGACACATTTGCAGCAGCGTAGAATGCTCTGACAAGTTTTGGATATTGAGGTTCGTTGATAAGGAGGAAGGGAGACCAACCAAGTTGATCAAAGATTTCTTCTACATAAACTCCTCATAGAGTTAGACCTTTTAGGTAAATAATTTTTCCATTTATAACAGTTTTGTCCTGCCATTTTTCTAAAAATTTTGCTTCTAGGAGGATGTTTTCGAAGAGAGGGATTTTGGAGGAAGGAGTTTTTGAAGAATCAGAGTGAGTTGCCTTAGAGTCACTTGAGTAGTTTTCAGTTTGATTTTCAGATGAGTTTGAGGAAAGTTTTCTTTTTCCAGCAGATTTGGTGCGAGCCATTTTTGAATACTGGAGGTTTTGAATTTTTATAAAGGGTAAATGAGTTAATTTATAGAGAAAATATTTGTAACCGTTTGGAGGGAAGAAGAAAGGAGGCATAGGTTTAATCATGACAAGCTAGGGACGGGTGACTTATCCATTGGGCATTGAGTAAGTAACTGAAATCGAGGCACCTTTTTGCAGAGAGGAGTGTAATCAGCAGTGATTTGACTTGCCTGCCTCCGAATTTTGCAAATTTCAAATTTTGGAGGAGGATAGAGATTTATCTGAGTTGTCCATCCTCAGATTTTTATTTTTTTCTTAAAAACAAAATAACATTGTGATTTAAATTTTTGCAAAACTTATTTTTAGACAATTTTTGAAAGATTTAAGATGGAAAGTTTTTCTAAATTTTTTTTGAAACGATCCTCCTGGAGAGGTTTGGTGAAAATGTCAGCAAGCTGATTTTCAGTTTCAATGAAAATTAATTCAACATCTCCTTTTTGAACATGATCTCTTAAGAAATGATGTTTAATTTCAATATGTTTAGATCTAGAGTGTTGAATAGGGTTTTTGGAAAGATTAATAGCACTAGTGTTGTTACAAAGGATGAGAATTTTTGTGTACCTTAAAGAGTAGTCTTCTATTTGATTTTTTACCTAGAGAATTTGAGAGCAACATTGAGCAGCAGAAACGTATTTAGCTTCTGTAGTGGAGAGAGCTATGGTATTTTGTTTTTTACATGACCAACTAATGAGAGATGAGCCCAGAAATTGACATGCTCCACTTGTGCTTTTCCTCTCAATTTTGTCACCAGCATAATCAGCATCACAATATGCCAGAAGATCAAGATTTGAATCCTTTTTGTACCAAATTCCCAGATATGTGGTTCCAACTAGATACCTAAATATCCTTTTTACTGCATTGAGGTGTGATTCTTTAGGGGATGATTGAAACCTTGCACACATACCTACTGAGAACACAATGTCAGGTCTGCTGGCTGTTAAGTACAGCAAGGATCCAATCATTCCTCTGTACTCCTTTTCAGAAATAGAGGTTCCTTCATCATCTTGATGTAGTGAGGATGATGGATGCATAGGAGTGCTCATTGATTTTGCAAGATTCATGTTATATTTTTTCAGGAGATCCTTGGTATATTTTTCTTGAGAAATGAAGATTTCTAATTCTAATTGTTTTATTTGTAATCCAAGAAAGAATTTTAATTCTCCCATCATGCTCATTTCAAACTTGCTTTGCATGAGGTTGGAGAATTCTTTGCACATTTTCTCATTTGTGGATCCAAAGATTATGTCATCCACATAAATTTGAACAATTAACATATCCTCATTATGAATCTTTTTAAACAAAGTTGTATCAATCTGACCTCTTGAGAAGCCATTTTCTTTTAGAAAGCAACTCAACCTTTCATACCAAGCTCTAGGAGCTTGCTTTAATCCATAAAGACCTTTTGAGAGCTTGTACACATGATCTTGTTTCTTTTTATCCTTGAATCCAGGAGGTTGGTGAACATACACTTCTTCATTTAAGAATCCATTCAAGAAGGCACTTTTGACATCCATTTGATATAGTTTTATTCCTTTATGTGGGGCATAAGCTAAGAGGATTCTGATTGCTTCGAGTCTTGCAACTGGTGCAAATGTTTCATCATAATCAATTCCTTCTTGTTGGTTATAACCTTGTGCCACTAATCTTGCTTTATTTCGTATGACCTTTCCATCCTCATTCAGTTTGTTTTTGAAGATCCATTTGGTTCCAATGATGGATTTTTCAGAGGATGGGGCACAAGATTCCACACTTTATTTCTTTCAAACTGAGACAATTCCTCCATCATGGCATTCATCCATGATTGATCACTTATGGCTTGATCAATGTTCTTTGGTTCAACTTGTGATATCATGGCCATGTTGATTGAATCTTCTCTCAATGATTGCCTTGTTCTAACTCCATCAGCAGTATCACCTATGATCAGATCTGGAGGATGATATGTTATAGTCTTCCATCCTCTTGGAGGCTGTTGAGAGGTTGGATCAGAAATGTCCTCCTCATTTGGGTTGTGAACTTTAGAGGATGTATTTTCATCTTCATTTTTATCCATGTTTTCTAAACACAAGTCATCAAATTCATCAAAAATAACATGCATGGATTCCTCCACAGTTTGAGTTCTAAGATTATAGATTCTATAACCTTTTGAAGATGTGGAGTATCCCAAAAATATACCTTTATCAGATTTTGGATCAAACTTTCCCAAATTTTCTTTATTATTTAGGATGTAGCAGTAACATCCAAATATATGAAAATAAGAAATATTTCGTTTTCTACCTTTCCAAAGTTCGTATGGAGTTTTGTTTAAAATTTTTCTAATTGAAACTCGGTTTGAAACATAGCATGTTTTGTTGATAACTTTAGCCCAAAAATATTTTTCAATGTTGGCTTCATTTAGAATAGTTCTAGCCATTTCTTGTAAAGTTCTATTTTTCCTTTCAACAACTCCATTTTGTTGAGGAGTTCTTGGACAAGAAAAATTATGAGAAATACCATTTTCATCAAAAAAAGTTTCAAAAGACTCATTTTCAAATTCTCCCCCATGATCACTTCTAACTGAGACAATCTTTGATCCCTTTTCATTTTGTATCTTTTTACAAAAATATTGAAAAGCCTCAGAGGCTTCATTTTTGTGTTTTAAAAACAAGACCCAAGTAAATCGTGAAAAGTCATCAACAATAACAAATCCATATCTTTTTCCACTAAGACTTGGAGTTTTGATAGGACCAAATAGGTCAATATGAAGGAGTTCAAGAGGTTGATTTGTTGAAACAATATTTTTGGAGTGAAAGCTACTTTTAACTTGTTTTCCTTTGGCATAAGCCTCACATACTTTGTCTTTTTCAAAATTTATTTTTGGAAGACCTTTAACTAATTCTAATTTTGATAATTTAGACATAGTATTCAGGCTAGTATGACCAGCCCGTTTATGCCAAATCCATTTATCCTTTTCAATAGCAATAAAACAAGATTCAGAAGGTAAATCATCTAAATATAAGACATATAAGTTCTTTTTCCTTATGCTTGAGAATAAAACTCTACCCGAGGATGAATGTTTGACCTCGCATAGAGTGGGTTTAAAAATTACTTCAAATCCACTATCACAAAGTTGGTTAATGCTTAGCAAGTTATGTTTTAAACCATGAACATACTGAACATTTTCGATTTTGGCAGAATTGTTTTTACCAATAATACATGTTCCTTTGATTTGAGCTTTATCATTGTTGCCAAATGTAACTGATCCTCCATCTTTTGATTCCAAAGAGATAAAGCAATGCTTATCTCCTGTCATATGTCTTGAGCAGCCACTGTCCAAGAACCAGGGCTTTCTTTTGTTGATCAGAGGATGTACTTGTGTCAGAGTTTAGAAGAGATTTAGGTACCCATATAGAATTGGGTCCTTGGTGGTTAGTCCTTCCTTTTGTAAGGATTTTCTTTTTGTGATAGCAAATGGAATCATCATGTCCATGCTTATTACAAAATGAACATTTCCTTTTGTTACTTTCAGCTTTTTTCTTAGCAAGACATACTTCGATAGTATGTCCATGCTTTTTGCAAAAAGTGCACTTAGGTCTATCCTCTAGTTTCTTTGGTAGAAAGAAATTTTCATATAGTTTTTGTTTTTGAGAACTTTTAAAGCCAATTCCAGCTTTGTCAAATATACCAGATTGAGATCCCATAATTTTTTTAAATGTTTCTGTGGATTTGACAAAGTTGGTAATGTCATTTTTTAGTTCTTCAACTTTGATTTTCAAGTCCTTCTTTTCTGTGTCCTCTTTACGAGGATGGATTTTGACATTCTCTTTGTTTAAAGTGTTTTGTTGCTCAGACAATTTTTTATTTGATTACTGCAAGTCAAAAATGATTTTTTTGAAATTTTTCATTTTTAGCTTGAAGTTCCTTATTCAGTTTCTTTATTTCATAATTTTGGTTTTTAAGAAAACCACATTTTTGAGATAAAGTGTTTGAGTCATTTAAGAGATTGTCAAATTCAATTTCTAACTTTTCACAAGAAGGACATAAATCAGTGATGCTTACCTCATCTGCTTCTGAGTTAGCCATGAGACAAAGGTTGGATTCTTCTTCCTTTTCTTGCTCGGAGGATGATTCATCACTGTCATCCCAAGTTGCCATCATAGATTTATTCTTGTTGTGAAATCTTTTTATGTTTCTTTTGTTTAGAGGACACTCAGTTTTGTAGTGTCCCATTTTATTGCATCCATAAAAAGTTATCTGGCTTTTGTCAATCTTTTCTTTCTAAGAGGATCTTTTGTCTTGTCCTCCTCTGTTGATTATTCTTTGGATTCTTCTGGAGATTAGAGCCAGTTCATCCTCCTCTTCAAAGAGAGGATATTGTGAGTTATCCCTTTTTGAGATATTTTCAGAGATTTTGGTGGATGGACTTTCAGTTTGACTGGATTTTAATGCAATCATTTTTCCCTTTTTGCTTGGTTTATCAGCAAGCAATAGAGGTTCATGAGCTCTCAGAGTTCCAACCAAATCTGCTAACCTCATGGTGGCTAAATTTCTTGCTTCTGTGATGGCAGTCACCATGGGTCTCCATTCCTTTGGTAAACTTCTTAATATCTTTCTTATTCTCTCTTGGATAGAGTATTCTTTTACCAGAGACCTTAAGTTGTTGAGGATGATTGTCAGTCTTGAGAACATTTCATCAATTGTTTCTTCCTCCTTCATTTCAAACAACTCGAACTCTCTTACTCCCATGTCAATTCTGGCTTCTTTAACATGACTTGAACCTTCATGATGGATCTTCAAGGTGTCCCATAGTTCTTTAGCACTTTTGCATTCTTCAACTCTATCATACTCTTCCATGCTCAAAGCACACGTTAGAAATAAATGAGCTTTAGAGTTTAGAAGTACCTTGGCATTTTCTTCAGCTGTCCATTGTGTTTGAGGTTTTTCGTCAGAGGTTGGATCTGCACTGTTGATTCTGATGACATGATTTCCTTTTTCTACCACTGGCCACATGTTGTTATCTTGAGATATGAGAAACAATCTCATCTTGCCTTTCCAGTGGTAGTAGTCAGTTCCATCAAAGTAGGGAGGTCTGCTGGATGATCCTCCTTCTGGGATATACTTAGCTTTTGACATTTTTTTCTTTTTGGATCTTTTTCTCTTACACTGTTAGGTGTAGTTTTTTAGAGAACCTTGCTCTGATGCCAATTGAAGTAACTAGAATATAACTAGAAGGGGGGTTGAATAGAGATATTCAAGGTTTTAAAAATTCTGTTTCAGTCTTAAACTACTGTCCTCTTTCAGAGGATGATTTATCATATGATGTAAAGTTGAGAGAGAGAATAATGATACATGAATTTTATACTGGTTCACCCAATGAAGGCTACATCCAGTCCTCACACTCTAGTGAGTTTTTTACTAAGTATCAAAAACTATCAGCCTCTCACTGAGGTTGATTACAAACTGTGTATTCTTTAGCTTCACCAAGCTTACAATTCTTTCCTTCTGATTTCTCTTCAAGTGTTACTCACTTGAAGGTCTAAAAATGATATGAAGTAGTTTGATAGGATTTACTTTCTATAAAGATGAAAGGAGATTATAGAAAGCTTGAAAGGAGATTGATAATGCTCTTGATAGCCTCTTGATATTTTTCTGTTTTTGCTCGTGTAGTTGTGTGTATTATTGAAGAAGAGCAGCCTTCCTTTTATAGAGAGAAGGAAACTTTCTCTTCAAGAAAAATTTCCTTTCTGACCATTTTTCCAAGATGTAATTAACCTCACTATTGTTTTGAATTTACACCCTTGCCATTCTGTCCTTTTACAGCCTGGCACATGGGAGGTTACTTCTTTACTTGGCTTTCCAGGAGGATAGATCATTCCATATGTTTTTAACAGCTGGCCAGTGCTCTTTTCTGGTTCCAAGCCATGACCCTTCTCTCGTCGTGAATGATGCAGCTTTTGATACTTTGGAACTGTTACTTGTTCTTAATGTAAGAGAATGAATGAGCAGCTAGAATTTATCCTCTGGTAATTTCCTTTTGGTGTCTGAAGTTTACTTTATGGTATCCGTCTTCTGATGTTTACCTTCTAGAGTTCATCTTCTGATATTTATCTTCTGATGTTTATCATGTGAAGTTCGTCTTCTGAATTTTTATCTTCTGGTGCATATCTTCTGGCATTCATTTTCTGATGTTTATCATGTGAAGTTCGTCTTCTAAATTTTATCCTCTGATGTTCATATTTTTATCCTCTGATATGTTTCTTCTGAAATTCATCTTCAGATGTATATCTTCTGATATTCATTTATGATTTTCATCTTCTGATATCGGCCAATTTGGACTAGCAAACTGGTCTGCTGAGATCCTCTGATCTCGGCCAACACTGGACCATTTATTCTGACCTTATGATTTTGACCAACACTGCGCCATTTATTCTGATCTTCTGATTTCGACCAACACTGGGCCATGGTCTGATTTTCTGATCTTGGCCAACACTGTACTGGCTTTGGATTAGTTCTGGACAAACGATATTTCAGTCTGGACTTTTTAGCTTATCTTTTGAGTAATTTAGGGCTGTTTTTCACTTCTCTGCCAGGCCATCTTCTGGTAAGAAGAACTTCTTGAATAAGTCTGACTTATGATTTCTTCTGGTCTGGATCCAGTCTTCCTTTGGCAGGCTTCCTTCTGGTATGGTCCATGTCTCCTTCTCACTTTATTTCCTTCTGATGTGGGCCAGCAAAGATATCCTCTGGAGATTTCAGGATGCATCCTCTGGTATCTTCTGAATGCATTATCTGGTGTTTTCAACTCTCAGGTTTTCTGCTTCTGCTTCTGGTTTTCTGTTCCAGATGTTCTGCTTCTGGTTTCCCAGATGTTCTGCTTCTGGTGTTTTCCAGATGTTCTTCTTCTGGTGTTTTCCAAATGTTCTGCTTCTGGTGTTTTAACTTTAGATTTTCTTTATGGATTAATGCATTCATTCTTCTGGACAGGAGGTTGCGATCTTTGGATCCTATTCCTTTCTTAGTACAATACTTAAATGCACGCATTAGTGTAATCATAATCTTAAGATAATTTTGTTATCATTAAAAGAGATTTTTTCTCAACAAAAAATGCCTTGCATGTTGTTTTGGGGATGATCCAAATGCATGAGTGGTTTGTGCTACACTGTTTTGTGGTTGACTTTCTGTTTTGGTGAATAAAGAAAACTGTGATGTTATTCTGGTTTTGGTGATTCTGTTTTCTGTGGCGTTGTTAAGAAATTTGGTTTTTGCTGTGTTTTGTTAACAATCTGGTGTTGATAGGGGTTTTTCAAAAGAAAAAGGATTTTAAAATGGTTGAAGGTGTTCTGGAAAATCTGCTGTTGTTGTGTTGATGGTGGTTTTTAGAGAAAGGATTTTTGAAATGGGTGGAGGTGTTTCGAAAATCTGTTGTTGCTGTGTTGATGAGTAGAAACATTTATAAGTGCTGAGAAAAACTCTGAGTTTTGTGGTTCAAAAGAGTGGTGAATCTGTTTTGGTGTTGTGTTGGTTTTTCAAAGGGAAAAAGTTTGCAAATGTGTTGAAGTTTTCTGGAAAATTTCACTGAATTCGAAGGTGTATTCGAATACGGCATGAATGTATTCGAATACAGCCTGCAAAGCTTCTGTTTTATTTCAAAATTTTGAACTTGTATTCGAATACAAGCCTATGTATTCGAATACAGATAAGGGATTTTTGCTTATGACTTAGCATCTGTATTCGGCTACGACCCTGTCGTATTCGAATACAGGATTTTCATTTTTGCCACTGTATTCGCATCTATATTCGAATACAACACCCTCGTATTCGAATACAGAATGCTGATTTTTCAATAATTTAGCTTCTGTATTCGAATACAAGGAAGCTGTATTCGTATACAAATAGTTTTTTTCCTAGAAATTCCAGTTTTAAACATTATTTTATAACCTTTAAGAGTTGGGGAACATTGGGAAGGTTTGTGATGAATTAAAATGGAGTTTTTGAGATGGTTTGAGGTGGTGATGATGAGGTTTTAGAATTCTTTATTGATGTAGTGAAAAAAGCTTATTTTGCACTGTTTTAGCTTCTATATTCGAATACAAGGAATCTGTATTCGAATACAGAGTGTTGATTTTGCACTGTTTTAGCTTCTGTATTCAAATACAAGGAAGCTGTATTCGAATACAGACTGTTCTTTTTCAGAAATCTTAGTTTTAAACATGTGTTTATGAACTTTAAGAGTTGAGGAAACATTGAGAAGACTTGTGATGAATTAAAAATGGAGTTTTTTGAGATAGTGTGTGGCGGTAATGATGAGGTGCTTGAATTCTTTGTTGATGTGATGACAATGAAATTATTTGAGTTGAGATGGTTTTGAGGAAGTGATGGAATGGCTGAATTTTTGCCGATGTTTGCATATTGTTTTCAGTGAAGAGAAAACATTGCATGTCCATGCATTGCATAGTCAGGTGGTGACTGTGATGGGCCACAGAGTAATGCGGTAACTGTGATGGTCCGCGAAGTTAAGTAGTAACCACCGCGATGGGCTATGGAATGGCCGCGTGGTCGTGATGATCCATTCTATCCGTGCAAGGATTTAACTTCTGTATGTTCTGGCTTGTGAGAGGCTAACATACGTGAAACGTGCTGGTTTGTAAGCGACTGCACGAGTGCTGGTCTGTGAGCGACTACACTGGTACTGGTCCGTGAGCGACTGCACCTTGGTATACGTGAAACGTGCTGGTCTGTGAGCGACTGTACCTTGGTATGCGTAAAACGTGTGCTGGTTTTTGAGCGACTGCATGTGTGCTGGTATGTGAGCGACTGCATTGGTGCTGATCTGTGAAAGATTGCACCATGGTAATGTTGGCCATTAAAGTCTAACGTATATAAATCGTGGTGGTCTGTGAGCGACTACACGTGTGCTGGTCAATGAGCGACTACACCTTGGTAATTCCAAGAAGTTGAGTACATTGGCATATACATATTGCATCGGGGTGGTCAACCGGTGAATTATGATTGGATATGATGTGACGGGTGGAAATCGATGTGTGTAAGTACTTTATGAAATTTGAATTTCTAATGAATTGGTGTGATTGCTGAATTGATATTTATACTTACAACATGATTTTCATATTAAATTGGTTGTTGTTTGAAAAGGTATAAATGCCATGTAATTTCAAAAGGAGCATCCTTATTTATCATCATTGTTATATAACATGTCATGAATATGCTTGTTATTATTGACATAAATGCTATGTGATATTTGTTAATTTCGGTCGGTGATCCTTTACGATTATTGTGAAAAATTTGGCTTTGCCCTCAGATGCCCCCCAAACCCATATCACCACTGGGTACCCAGAAAAAGGAAACGTCGCTCGATTTCCTTGATCGTCTTTTGCCTACTGCTTGGGTATACGACCCCGCCTCAAGCAGGGCGACATACACGGGGAGACTGGCGAGGACCTGCAGGACTAACGGGGTAGTGGATTACGTGGAGCACACCTATAAGAGGATTGACTTTCCAGTACCTTCAAAATTGGTATTAGAGGCGTAGAGAGTTTTCGAGGACGCGGAGGAGCCGACGGGAGGGGTTGAGACAGAGGCCACGGTAGGTGTGGTGACACCTAACCCGGTGGCTGGAGGGGTTGTACGTGAACCCGAGGTGGGAGAGGAGAATCAAAGACCGACGCTAGTAACAGATGATATTCTGGGTCCATCTAGGACGTCCGATGATTGTTTTGAGATTCCGGCACCGCCGAAGCGACCCCCGATTGTGTATTGATTTGACTTCAGAGGAGACTGATCCTTCCTTGTATGATGAGGAGGAGGACGTTACGTTGAGGTGAGCTGCGGAGTCAGACGAGACTTGCATGGGATGCAGAGGGAATCCTTGCTACTGTAGCTTTAGTGCATGATCAATTTAGACTTTTTGTATAAGGTCTTGATTTCGGTGGATGTAATCATTTATTTTGGGAATTATTGTATAACTTTTCCGCTGATCTCTTCCGCACTCTGATACTGTTTAGTGGGCCGCAGGCCGGGTGTTTTTTTGAGATGATATGACACTGTCTTTGAAATGTAATAACTTTTATTATATTGTAGTATTAATTCCCAAAGTTTAAGTACTTAGTGATATTATGATGAAATTATTTAATTACGTTCATCGATTGAATTACGACGTACTATTTTATGAAATAAATTAATTTAATTTTCTTTTAATTCTTTTGAATTAATCTGAAAATTCATTTATTTATTTATTTTCGTAAAAAAAAAAAGAATACACTCGTGATGTGTTTTAAACTCGGGGTGTTACAGACTTCCTCACTTATATAGCCATTTAAAAATGCACTTTTAATATCCATTTGATACAGAGTTATATCATGATTAGCAGCAAATGATAAAAGATTTCTAATTGCTTCTAACCTGGCCACTGGAGCAAAAGTCTCAGTGTAATCAATACCTTCTTGTTGACTATATCCTTGAGCTACAAGTCTGGCTTTGTTCCTTACCACTTCACCGTTTTCATTGAGTTTATTCTTGAACACCCACTTGGTTCCAATAATGTTTTTGTTTGGTCTGGATACCAAATCCCAAACATCATTCCTTTGAAATTCATTTAGCTCTTCTTGCATTGCAAGTATGCAACCTTCCTCTGCCCAAGCTTCATCACCATTACTTGGTTCAATTGTTAAGAGTAAACCAAACAGATTGGTTTCTCTACTTGATGATCTGATCTTCAATGGTTCTGCTGCACTGCCAATAATGAGAATTTCTGGATGTGAAGACTTGTACTTCCATCCATTCTTTCCCTTTTACTTGTCTTTAGAGTCATCATGTTCTTCTTCCTTGCTTTCATCTTTATCTTTCTCAGGTTCTGCTGCTGGTCCAGCTTCTGGTTCCTGTGCCTCTGGTTCACCTGCCATTTCCTCATCTTGCTTTGACTTTTATGGTCAAGCTATTTGTCATATAACATAATACAACTTAAATAATTTAAAAGTAAAATTAATACAACCAGAACATCAGTTCTACTTCTGGTGGTCTCTGCTTGGTTTTGAAACCACTGGAATGCTATTTCTGCTGAAGTGTTCATATTATATGGATCACTTGATTCCTCTAACAGTTTGAAAACCTGCAGAATACTTATCCAGATTTGATTTTTTAAGATCAAGCTTCTTGTTATGACAGTAAACATAAATATCAAACAATAATAATATTTACAGTAAGATGTAACCTCTATGTCAACAGTTTTAGTTTTACTCTGAAAATCCTCTTGTTTCTGATTTTCAGATTCTGAATCTGTATGTTTTGTGATTAGATGGTTTGGAAGAAGGGATTTGAATTCCCTTTCTGGATTGTAGTCTTGATGGATTTTACCGGAGTGTTTGACGAACTCTCCTGATTCTGATTATCCTCTTTCTGCTGATACACCATGTTCCTCTGATGATTCTGGAGCTTATGGTGATTCTGATTCTTCTGGTAATTCCAGTTTTGTTGATATGAGTGATTTCTCTGATATTTCCTGTTCCTCCTATGATTCTGGTTATTTGGATGAGTTGGATGAATCTGATAATTCTGGGGATTTGAATGAATCTGATGATTCTGATGAATCTGATAATTCTGATAATTCTTGTGGTTATACTAATTCTGATAATTGAAGTAATTTTGATGATCATACCTGAACCTTTGATATTGATACCTGTTCTGGTTCCATTTCCTGTTATGATTCTTGTTCCAGTTCTTCTTTTATTCCGATTCTTGTTGAGTTGACCAGACCTTCTTACATCAGACTCAGATTGCCTCTGTCTGGTTGTAGAAGGAACATAAACCTTCTTCTGCTTGTGCATTGCCAACATCCATTGTCCAGGCACCACTGTTGGTGTCTCTTTCTGGTTGCTCAGAATATCTGCAACATAGACAATTTGATCTTTTGGTACCCAGTATTGATTGGGTCCAGGTTTGTTAGTTTTAACAGCTCTTTGATCTTGTTCAGATTTTACCATTGGACAAGATGATTCAGAGTGACCTTTCTTAGCACAAACAATGCATAAAACATCAGAATAAACAGTTTTAGTTTCAGCAATAGTTTCTGTAAAACCAATACCTCTCTTTCCAATGTTACTGTTTCCATAAATCATAGATGCATATTTACTTCTTTCCATTCCATTAGAAATAAAGTTTTGAAAAAATTTCTCATGCATATCAGATTCACAAACAGTTTTGGAAGTGGAACAAACATTACTTTTGAGAGTTTGGTTTTCAGATTTGAGTCTTGCAACTTCAGTTTTAAAATCCTTGTTTTCAGTTGCATACTCAGAATTTTGATTCTTTAAAACTTGGACTTCTTTGGTCAGATTTTTCTTATCTTCCAAAAGAGTTTTCAGTTTTAAAGACATCTTATTGTTCGCATTTAAAAAATCTTTTAAAGCATCAATTAATTGAGATTTAGTGAAATCAGAAAATACGTTATTGTCTTCATCTTCTGAATCTGTTCCAGAGCCTGAGCTGTATTCAGAACTTGAGTTGGTATGAGCCATCAGAGCCAGAATTGTTTACTCTGATGTGCTTCCAAACTTGCCTGAATGATTGCTTTGATCATTCTTCCTTTTGTCTGCTTTCCTTCCTAAGGCAGACCTGATGTGTGCCATCATTGCTGTTTCTGCCTCTTCTTCATCAGACGATTCTTCTTCTGATTCTGATGCATCCCATGCTGCCATCAGACCCTTCTTTTTGAATTTGGAACTCTTCTTGTGCTGTTTGCCTTTTTCCAGATTTGGACATTCTGACTTGATATGTCCAGGTTCATTGCATCCATAACAGATGATGCTCTTCTTGTTAGATTCTTCCTTTCCTTTGCTGTCATGTTTCTTCTTGAAGCCTCTCCTCTTCCTGTTTTCCCAGATCTTAACCATATAATTGGTTAAGTAAGGGAAAACGTTTGAAAATGTGTTGAAGTTTTCTGGAAAATTTCACTGAATTCGAATACAGTCCTGCAAAGCTTCTATTTTATTCAAATTTTTGAACTTGTATTCGAATACGGGCCTCTGTATTCGAATACAGATAAGCAATTTTTGCTTCTGACTTAGCATTTGTATTCGGCTACAACCCTGTCGTATTCGAATACAGGATTGTCATTTTAGCCACTGTATTCGCATCTGTATTCGAATATAACACCCTCGTATTCGAATACAGAATGCTGATTTTTCACTGTTGTAGCTTCTGTGTTCGAATTCAAGGAAGCTGTATTCGAATACAAATTGTTTTTATTCCAGAAATTCCAGTTCTAAACATTGTTTTATAAACTTTAAGAGGTGGGGGACATTGGGAAGGTTTGTGATGAATTAAAATGGAGTTTTTGAGATGGTTTGAGGTGGTGATGATGAGGTTCTTGAATTCTTTGTTGATGTTGTGAAAAATGCTGACTTTGCACTGTTTTAGCTACTGTATTCGAATACAATGAAGCTATATTCGAATACAAAGTGTTGATTTTGCACTGTTGTAGCTTTTGTATTCAAATACAAGGAAGCTGTATTCGAATACAGACTATTCTTTTTCAGAAATCTCAGTTTTAAACAGGTGTTTATGAACTTTAAGAGTTGGGGAAACATTGGGAAGACTTGTGATGAATTAAAATGGAGTTTTTGAGATAGTGTGAGGTGGTAATGATGAGGTGCTTGAATTCTTTGTTGATGTGATGATAATGAAATTATTTGGGTTGAGAAGGTTTTGAGGAAGTGGTGGAATGGCTGAATTTTTGCTGATGTTTGCATACTGTTTTCAATGAAGAGAAAACATTGCATGTCCATGTATTGCATAGTCAAGTGGTTACCACGATGGGTCACAGAGTAATGCGGTAGCCGTGATCGTCCGCGAAGTTAAGTAGTAACGACCGTGATGGGCTAAGGAATGGCCGCGTGTTTGTGGTGGTCCATTCTATCCGTGCGAGGATTTAACTTCTGTATGTTTTGGCCTGTGAGAGGCTAACATACGTGAAACGTGCTGGTCTGTGAGCGACTGCACGTGTGCTTGTCTGTGAGCGACTACACTGGTGCTTGTCTGTGAGCGACTGCACCTTGGTATACGTAAAACATGCTGGTCTGTGAGCGACTGCACGTGTGCTGGTCTGTAAGCGACTGCACTGGTGCTGATCTGTGAGAGATTGCACCATGGTCATGTTGGCCATTAAAGTCTAACTTATATAAATCGTGCTGGTCCGTGAGAGACTGCATGTGTGCTGGTCTGTGAACGACTGCACCTTGGTAATTCCAATAAGTTGTGTACATTGGCATATACATATTGCATGGGGTGGTTGACTGTGAGTCACATTTTAATCTGAGTTGATGAGTGGGAATCGATGTGTGTAAGTACCTTATGAGATCTGAATTTCTAATGAATTGTTGTGATTGTTGAATTGATATTTGTACTTACAACATGATTTTACATTAATTTGGTTGCTGTTTTGTAAAGGTATAAATGTCATGTATTTTCAAAATGAAAATCCTTATTTATCATCGTTGTTATATAACATGTCATGAATATGCTTGTTATTGTTGACATAAATGCTATGTGGTATTTGTTAATTTCGGTCGGTGACCCTTTACTATTATTGTGGAAAATTGGGCTTTGCCCTCAGATGATACCCGAACCCGTCGCACTGATGGTTACACTAACGACGGAGACGTCGTTAGTTTTCCTTGATATTCATGTACGGAATAGTCGTGGACAACGCAGAGGGACGAACAGTTGGGGCGAAGACGGGACTTGTAGAGGAGGCGGAGAAAATCACTTGCTACTATAGCTTTAGTGCATGATCAGTTTAGACTTGTTGTATAGGGTCTTGAGTTCTGGGAATGTAATGTTTTATTTTGGGAATTATTGTATATCTTTTCCGCTAAACTTTTCCGCACTCTGATAATATTTTGGTGGGTCCAGGATACAGCCTTTGGATGTATCTTAATTTTGGTATATTTTGAAGATTAAATTCCCAAAAATATTTTACTTGATTAATCGTGATGTAATTAATGAATTACATTTGATCATTTTGGATTACGACAAATTATTTGAAGAAATGACTTAATCTTATTTTAATTCCTTTGAATTAAATTCCAAAAATTCATTTATTTATTTCAGTTGAAAAAAAAATAGACTCGCGCTGTGTTTTAAACTCGGGGTGTTACAGTACCCATGTTTTTGCTGTCCTTGCTCACAACTCATCAATCTAGAGATCAATCTAGTCGTCGATCTGGAGGCTGTTTTACTTCTTTGGGCCTTCAGCTTGTGTTCTGGGCTTGATTATTGATTTGAGTAGTCTTGATACTCTTTAACTTGAGGTTTGGACTATGGAGAATGATCTACCTTAATTATTTCTTTTAAAAAGGAATAACCAGAATGTTCTTTTATAAAATCCAGAGTGTTCTTTTATATACCATAATGTTCTTTAATAAACTATAATGTTCTTATATAAACTATAATGTTCTTATGATCAATCTCCAATTCAAGTAAGACATGATGTTCTTGATTTCTTTCATGGTGAGATCGTTGATTGTTATATGAATGTTTTTGATCACCGATCATTGAATAAATCACTCAAAAACACAAGTTAAATAACAACATATTCATAATCATGATTAGCGATTAATTAGTTGTTTGTTTATCTTCAAAACACTTGATTTGGGATTTTTCGTCAACACCCTTACCTTGCAACAGTTGATACTTTAAAATATAAACCTAATTCGAATATTTACCGTCAAATACATTCTAGGAATTTTCCACTTTATTCACTAAAAAGATTATTTTAAAATTCATATAAGACTTTAACAATCACAAAAATGTTTTTAAAATCCAAATTCTATTTGAGATAAATTAAACACACTTATTTTCTTTAAAGAGTACAATATGCCTTAATTATTTTCCAAATTTTTTTTTAAAAGATTAAGATTTTCTCTTTGTCTTTTTTCTTTATTTTTTTTTTCAACATTACATCAAAGTCTGCAATTTTTTTATTATGTAACACCCCGATTTTTAACATTGATAGTATACCTTTTTTTTAAATACCACTAACACTTCTGGATAAACCATTCGTAATCGTCTTTTAATCTAAAATATGAGAAAAATATTTGATTGCAAAATTCTTTTCCAAAAGTGACGATAATCATTATTACATTTTATAAAATGATTTCAATCCAACTAGCTTACTTACAGTCGATCAATTCAAATTGAACAAAAATAGTCACAATTGTTTTAGATAAATAATTTCCAATGCAACAAAAAAATTCCAAGAGGGAAGCGAAAATAAATAAAAACCTAGCTGATCTTGAAACCCTACTTGAGGAAGATTGAGTACTAAGGACCCACTAATGGCATCAAGCCTCACTACTTTCGATTGCCAATCCAAATCATCGCTCTGCCATGTCTTTGACATCATTGCAATTTCCGTGCAACTCAAAACTCTAAGAACTTGGGGGCATAAGCCCGATTTTCAATAATAGTAGAGGGTCACAATCTAAAAATAACATATATATGAAAATACACACCACGAAAGAATAACATGGCATACTATCAAATGATAAACAAACATGCATATAAATATATCATTATATAACAAACATGACTTGTGTGACAAAACACCCTAATGCGATGCTTAAATGCCAGTGCACATGATTTCAGAATTTAAAACCCTCTTATTGACCAGTAGGAATGGCAATGGGTAGGGTGTGGGTAGGGTAGTATAGTACCCGTACCCACAATTTAAAAATAATACCTGTGTCTGTGCCCGTACTCTCGTGGGTTAAAACTTTAATACCCGTACCCTTGTCCTTGGAGTACTTAAGTGCCAGTACCCATACCAATTACCCGCATTTTAACAAAAATATATCGATAAATAATCGATATTGTTGTGATTAAATTTAAAAAATTGGTATGGGTAGAGCATCATGTAGCTTGATATGTGTATATGGACTAAAATTTATTTTTCCAATTTTCTTAATTATTAAAATTGCATTTTTTTTTATTAAGGATCCAATTTTTAAGATTAGAACAGGACATCCAAAATATATTACTAGCATATTTTGGTGATGATTTATTTATATGTTTATTTTTTAGAGGGATCTGAAAATTATGAAATGGAAGACCTGAATTCATTGATTTGCTTGGAATAAAAAGGAGACATATAGAGACATGAGATAATAGAGAGTGAGAGAGATAGTAGATAGAGATTGGAGGGGGAGATAGAGATGCGTAATAAAGTAGAGGAACATATTTGTATTTAGAAAAATCATGTATTTAAAAAATATTTTTTCAAACAAACATGTTTTCTTGAAAATCATTTTTATGTCCTTTATGGTAATTTTGTAGTTTTTAAAAAAATCATTTTTATAAAATTATATACAAACAGGTTAAAAATCATTTTACAAAAATCTCTAAAAAATAATATCTAAATTATTTAAAACAAAAATCGTTTTTATTTTAGCTCAAATGAATGCATCCAATAATAATAATAATAATAATAATAATAATGATAATAATAATAATAATAATAATAAGGCTAAATAGCACTCGTGGTCCCTTAACTTAATTTCAGTTAACGTTTTAGTCCTATATCTTTTTTTTCCCGATTTGGTCATTTATTTTAATTGTAAGTGACAGTTTGATCGTTTATGTTTTAAAATGTCAACAATATTATCCTTTTTTTTTTACAAAAATTCAAAAAATTTATCAAAATTTTCAAACAAAAATCCATAAAATTAATTATATTCTTCAATATAATACAAATTTAATCAAATTCGAAACTCAAATCTTCAAATAAACTCATATTTTTATCCAACAAACTTTTTGTTCCTTAACATAGAAAAATATAATAGTCGATGTATAAAGCTCTTATTTAAATTTTGGTGACATTCGGAGTTTGTTAAAATTTAAACAGTGAGTATATCTTATGTATTTTTAAAAAAAATAAGCAAAAATTCATTTTTGAAATTTTGACAATGTCAAGACACTAAGACAATCATTAATCATTAAGAAAGTCGTCAGGATCATTTTCATGGATCAATTTTCAAGCCAAACACCATTACTACAACTTTTACTATTAGTAAACAAACAGAGAATAAAAATTAGTAGACACTTAGAGAGAAAGCTCTAATTCTTGCTATAAATAAATTATCGGTCTTACTTTATTACCCTCTAAAAAGAAGTTTCATCATTGAAATTTAAAGTAAGAGTAAAAACCCAAACTAGGTTTTATTCAAATTCAATCTCCATGACCCAACTCGTTTCACCAAGTTAGCGGTGGACAACGTGCTGGGTTGGGCAGGTTCAGTCCCAAAATGTCTAACCGGCCCAAATCGCGGGTGGATTGTAGAAGCCTGGTTTTGCCCATTTTGTCCAATGAACTGGATGGGTTGCAAGTTATGCAGATAGAAGATCGAGCAGGTGGTTTAAAAGGGGTTAAATTTTCAACAACAAGAAAAATCAAAACGTGAAAAACTTAGGTTCATAAATACAAAATAGAAACAAATATGAAAAAAATCAATATCAGTGACCTTGGAGTAGTCAAGACATCAACAAAAAACGAAATCTAAAAAGAAGAAGAAGGACAATTATCTTTTGTTTGTTAGATTCCTAGTGGGTTTACTTCGGTGTTTGTTGCTTTTCACCTTTGCAAGGCATTTGAGACAGAAAAGAAAGAGATATATCAAAGTTTGAAGAAGGAAAAAGAAGGAAAGTTTTTTGTTTTTACGAAAGAAGATAGAGAGATTGTGATAATAGATTAGAATTGGAGAAAATAGTTTAAAAGTAAATAATCAATGTAATCATGTGAAATGGTTTTAATTAACAATTTTAATGAAAACTAACAATTAATTTTAACACAAATATCAAAATTAGGCCAACTGGAAAGCATTAGATGGTGTGTAAAAATTGATAAGCTTTGCCACTTTTGCAGACATACTATCATACAATATATAGGAATAGACTACATAGTACATAGATTACATTTACAGGTGAGTTCATATCCCGTTGGGTCTGACAATTTTACTTGCACCCGCCTGCTGCAAACTATGCAAAACCGATTTTATCACCTTTATACCTGAGTGACCGATCCCATCCACCTGTTTACCTTCAATTATTTGCGGTTTACACGGTTTTCAGGCGGGTCAGATATTCTGTCCACACCTACACTGGGTCCACGTGAAGAGGTGGTCGCCAATCCATCTTCATAAGGTGCCTAATAACTTTACACACTATCATATTCGGTAAATATCGATTGTTCCATTCAACATGATTCCACCTACTATCAACAAGATATTGAGGGTGATGAGTTCCTCAATTTGTCAATAGGTAGCTAACGACCATGATGGTGGCATAGACCATATTAATCTAACCGTAATAGCGCTCCCTGCAACTTGCACTCAAGGTTATCGTGAGGCCCAATGGTCTATCAATCTCCTCAAGGCCAACTGAGTTTCCCTCAGTTTTCTATCACATTGATTCTATTGACAAAGCACAATTGCCCAAAACATGTCACATAACCTCATATACGCGCACTTATTACAAAACATCCATTGGTTACAAAACTGAAAAACTAAGTATGACACCAAAACATTGAGTACAAAACAATAATCTCCACAAGAACTCCCTACTTTCCCCAATGCTCAGAAACCATAATTTGCTTCAGTCATACAACTACACCAAAGCACATAGTTCACATCAGAATCTTATTCTAATTATAACTTTAATAAGTCCACCTACGACACACATACTTCCTTCCAATGTAATGCTCCAATTTAAGAGTCATGTCTCTAAAAAAATCGAACTTGAATTTCATTCACTGATTAAAATTTACATTTGTCTCATGCCTAATGCCTCAAAGTCAGACTTCACTAGTCAACTTCCTACTTACTTTGTGATTATGGACAAATCCAAAAACAATCTTATTGCATCTACTTGCCACTTTCATTTTGGCACTGATCAATTTCGTCGTGTCTTTTGTTAGTCGCTTGATGATTATCTTTTTGTTATGACATGTAAAACACATTGTACTCACTCCATCACTTGTCCATTTATAAAAACCTTAAATTGTTTCTCTGAACCTTAATATATCCTTATTATTTCAAAATCATTACCTAGCTTACTCTTGTATGTCTTATTCCAAAAATGACTCTTTTCTTTGTATCCATAATTGGCAACACTGTTGTTCATCATATCCCAAAATATCATTCGACCTAACTTGATTTTCTTCTGTCTTTGTTCTTACTATTAAACTTTTCTTCCTTCAAATAAGCTTATCATTTTGGTCATTCTTAATTTCTTTGATAGTCTAAACAAAATATCACGCTTCATATGAAAGTGCTACATCCAAAATATATCTCAAAGCACTTTTCATCTCTACCATTGTTCAACCATCTGTGGGGTAAACATTTCGTGTCCTTTATTTATTTAGCTCATCAGCTACCATACTTCGTCTTTCCTTAATATAAAGATTACAATAAATCAAAGCCTTACTAGTTTCCACCAAAATTTCCATTCCATGCTCAATTCTTCATGACCAAACAAATTGTTAGATCTTTTGATTGACGAACACGATAAACGTATCTCCATGACACTCATTCAAGTAGTGGCTTTGAATCCTTGTCATACACTCATAATAAAAATTTCCAAATCATGGGTGAGGTAATTACTTTAATGAATCCTTAATCGACATAAGCTACATCTCCATGTGCTACCCCAACACATTTTCTTAGCACATCTTCCAAAAATTGGCTCCCTCACCAGATTCTTATTCGTTTCCAGCCTTCACTGAGGTACAAACTAAAAGAGTCCTAACAATCGAACGTTCTAAAGAACTACTCCTCAAATGTTCCTAGTAAGCATCTCCTAATGAATAACTACATATGAACATTTGCCTCATAACTTTGCAGTAAAATATGTTCAAAATCCACATACCCTAGTCACCCACAAAACTTTCTTTTATATCTTTTACTACAACATTAACAAAAGAGAAACAACATTTAACATGGTTCATTTTTTGAGAAAAAACTTAAAATGTTAAAAATCAAAACTTTGTTTTAGATCCATTTTTATAACTAATGGATCTAAAACTTTAACAAAGAAGCAACAATTTTCAAACATATTTGTTTTTTTTTTTTGGAAAAAAACTAAAATGCTCAAAATAATTTTTTTTTCTCGAGATTTGGCGTCATACAAGGTAAGGATCTACAACATTTGTGAGAGAAAACAATTTAAATACTCAACTCAACAAAATATGAGAGGAATATACTTTTTTTCTCTACTTACCAAAGTTTCCAAAAATCCCCAATTTGGTAAAACTACTTCATTTCAAAGATCAAAGGCCAAACCCTTTACTATCTAAGTGAAAGGAAGTGATTGTTCTTCCCAACTTAAAGAACATTTTTTGTCTTTTTAGATAAGGTGGGTGTAGCTTCGGCCAAGGCAAGGAAAAGTGAGAGGGAGTTTTTGTCTTTTCTCTTTTAAAGACAAACTAAACAAATCCTAACCTTTGATTGTTATGATTAAATCTAAGCCATTGAATTTGTTTGATCTAATCTTAGCCACTCATTCATTACTAAGAGGTAAAATATCTAGATAATTTAGCTAAACACATCATGACACCATCTAATCACTCTTCATATCCCATCATTCACTATCTGATTTTTACCAAATATTATTGTGTTATGTGTTATATGTCTTTCTATGATTGTACATGCCTTGTGAAGTGCTTAGAACCTAATTGGCGAAGTTGTTTGTTATATGGTAATTTGCTTAACAATTTTGCCCGATGCATTTGAAGTTCTAACATGAGTAACCAAAAACTTCATGAAATTTTTTTTATTAATTTTTTGAATTTTATTTGGTTTATTGATGTGTTGCATTGTCTTCCTCTTGAAGAATCGTGTTGTCACTACAACATTTTTCATTTTTGGCCACACTTTACTTAGCAACAGGTAAAAAAGTGTGGCTGGAAACAGAAATAGGCAACAGTTTTTCGGGTGTTGCCTATAACTTATTTATAAAGTACAATTTTTTAACTTTGAATAAAAAACCGTTGCATATTTGGTATTGTCACCGATTAAGCCAAAATTTTAAAAGTGTTGCTGTTTTACCACAAAGAAAAACTGTTGCCTAATTAGGTTTAATAACTACACATTTTAAGTGTGGTCTAAAGCAATAAAAAATGTGGCCTCAAGTTAGTTTAAATAATAATTAATTAATTATTGTATTTTTTTTATTTTTTATTTTTTGAAAAATTTCCTAATAGCTTCATTATTTTTTATTATTGTTGCAAAATCATACAAACAAAGCAAGCTAGCTGCTCGCGATCGAAATCAGTACGTGCCCGGTGCCCTAACCAATCACTACAACATTTCTAACCTATATCGCGAAATCAGTACGTGCCCGGTGCCCTAACCAAATTTCGACCTTCAACCTTCAACCTTCAACCTTCAATCGGAACCAAGAAACAGAACCTTCAACCTTCAATCGGAACTATTTCCCCTTCATTCTCTTTTTCCCCTTCATTCTCTATTTCCCCTTTTGCGCATTGCTCCGTCTTCTCCGTCTCGCTCCGTCTTCTCCATATTCGCTCGAGGTATTCATCTTCTCCCTCTTTGCTTATTATTAATGATGTAGGTCTTGTTGTCTATGAATAAAAAGGTATAGATAGTCTATTTAGGTTTGGTTTCAAACTCCGCTACACTATAGCGTTATAGCGCCGCTGTAGCAGCTATTCAACAACATTGATCATCAGGGAACTTAATGGTTGATGATGATTGGAGGAAATTGAATACTTAGTGGATGTTTAACCATTTTCCCTAATTTAAAAATTCTCCTCTTGGGAACTGTCTTTCCCTCTTGTTTGTGTGTTTAATATAGACATGCTGAGAGTTGTGAATTGCGATTAGGAGTTCTGTCGCATGTTATTGACAGCCACCAAACTGTTTATGCATTTTTGTGTATTCGTTAGTTAGTTATATTTTGGATAACATAAATAATCAGTGAATAGTATACTAATATCTGATGGGGTAGTCTTGAAATTGTTAGAGTTGCTTTCATCTGTCTAATGATTCACAAGTTCCAATCATGGAATCAACTGCTTGCAAATGCAAGGGAAGGCAGCCTGCCTGTAGACCGACAATGGATCTAACCTTTCTATGGAATCTGCTATGTTGGGATTGCTCTTTTTAATAGTGCACCAATATTGATGTTGTATATTTGAGTTTAGGCCTTGCCAAATTACTAATATGAAATGTGAAAGTATTAATTTACCTTATATATATATATATATTTAAAATTTTGGTGCAGTGATTCTTTTAATTCTGATAATGGAAAATAGTCATTAGGAATAGGTGTCTCCATGTCAGATACTACCCAAGTCTCACCAGGACCTCAACCCTGGTCGACAGGTGTGAGCAAAGGACATCTTTCAATGGCAGACATTGTAAGAATGGGAAGAACATCTCAAGATGCTGTTTCCCATAACCATTGTAATTCCTTAGGAGTTTCATCATCTGGAAATTCAGAGTCCAGCTTGAGTCTGCACTGTCAAAATAATTCTGAGCGACAAGGTTTTCATGATGAATGGCCTGTAATCCAACAACCAATCATTGGAAATCAACAAGTGCTAACGTCCTCATCAAATGCTAATGGTCCATTTGAGCATCCTAACTTGCATGTTACTGCTGTAAGTTTACGCAGGAACTGTGAATTAGATGCAGCCCAAGTTTCACAGGAGGAGATTACTAATGGTAATGCTATTTCTGAAAAAATTGAATCTGTTTCTGTATCTAACAACACTGGACTAGGATTGCATGCCAAATTTAATTTAGAGAATACTCCTACCTCCAATTTTCTTACATCTAATGAGCATCATGAAGGTAACTATTCTGACTCTGGTTTTAGATTTAGAATAATCTCATTCTTTATTGTGCTTTAATTTAAAACAATGATTGCAACATGGCATTAAATATTCTTTGTAGTGCATCAAGCTGAAATAAAATTTAGAAAAACCTACTTCTGTATGGTGTTCGTGATTAGTGATCTTAATCCATTGTTGCAACATTTCATGAATTATTCTTTACAGCAAATGATTATTTAATTGGTATTGAGTATGTAATACATGGATATGCTGATTTATGAAGCAGTGATTATCATGGGATTCATACATAAAGAGAGAATTATAACTAAACAATTATAATTTATACTTCTTGTATTTACTACTCAAAGCAATTTAAAATTTCTCACATGTTATTATGATAAGTTTGCATGCATATAGAATGTACTGTGTGTTTCCATATATTTATTTGGAAAATATTGATTGAAAAATGGTTGTGGTAGTTGATTATATAGATTTCATAATTACATTGTTGCTGGAAAATACTTTGATTTAAAAAAGCCAATGAAGGGTGCCACAAAAATGTTTCTAGTGAAAAAAAGGAGTTAGTATGCATATTTTTGAGTTATAAATGATATGCATGATGAGGCGACTATTGTTTGAGTCCATGGAGAGGTACCAGGACAAGGTTAAACTTATTATGAACCATGGAGGGGTAACAAGAAAAGATTAAACTTAGAGAATAAACTAATTAACAAAAATACTCTTGGAAATCCAACCTCCACATAGGATGAAGGTTCTTAGTTTGGATTCTGTATAGCTGCACAAATACAACAACTGCAAAGTCGTCTAATTGAAGTGTCTCGTAGCTTGTTCAACATATTATAGAATCGAAATTAATATAAATTAATTTGGAGCAAAAACCATTTTGCTGTGATTTTCTTTGTTGAATTTCAACGAAAAAGATGACTGTGGGGGCAGGAATATCTATTGTTGATGGTAACTTGATGGTGTTGGGAAAGAAGGTTCTGAGTCATGTTCATGACAATGTTCTTGTTACCTCTGCTTCTGGTGGTTCATTGTGAAGGTGCAAGCACGAGAAGGGGGGGTTGAATTGTGTTTGACTTAACTTGAATACTTTTCCTGTTTTTATACTTTTAAAATAAAACTGGATGTATAATTAAAAACAGAGTTAGCAGCGGATAAAAAGTAAAAATAAAACTCACAGTTTTTATACTGGTTCACCGTTAACGAGGCTACGTCCAGTCCCTTCACCTTGAAGGATTTCACTAATTCAAACCTTGAATTACAACCTTGCTACTGACCCTCCAAGTCAGTCTTCTCAAACAGTCTAACAATCCTAGACTTCTTTGAGGAATGCAGCTCCTGTCTTCAGCCAATCTTACAATCCCAGATTGTAGAAGAAATCACAACACTATAAATCTAATTGCCAAGTAACTTGCTACCCCTTCTGACTCCCTCAGATTGTAGACTCTACTTCAACAACTTAGATTTAACACACATCACTATGAATCTAATTGCCAAGTAACCTGCTACCCCTACTGACTCCCTCAGCTTGTAGACTCTACTTCAACAACTTAGATTTGACACAGTGGAACGAAAATAACAAGAGTACTTGCTTTTTGAAAGCTGAAACTCACAATTGACTTCTATCAAAATTTGGGTGTTTGCTTTTGGAAGTGTATGACTCTTTTGTGATTTTCAATTCTAAGTATTCTGCCTTGAGCCTCCTTTTATAGATGCAGATTTGGGCCTTTTCCAATGCTTAAATTCGAGCTGAATCTTGCTGGATTCTCTGTAAAAATAACTTGACCAATTGGGCTTCATTTAAATAAAAAACATATCTTCAGATTTTCTTTCAAAATAACTGGCCAATTAAATCTGTTGGTTCCTTCCCGCCACAGCTCCTGAATTCCACAACACCTCACTTTATTTTTGTAACAAATCTTTTTAATCCTTTGATCAAAATAAATTAAATTCTCCACCGTATAATTTTCCTGATTAAATCTGGACCATTGGATCTTCATGCGCTAGTCCACATCTGGACCAACCTAATTGATATGCTGTGATCCTCTGATTTCGGCCATTCCTGGACCACACTTCCTAACCCTCTGATCTTCTGATTTCGGCCATCTTGGATGCCCACTTGATATGATGTAATCTTCTGGACTCGGCCTTTGCTGGACTGCACAACCTGTCCCTCTGATTTCGGCCAACACTGGGCCATGGTCTGATCTTCTGATCTGGACCATCACTGGACCAAATAATTAATTCTTAACCACTGATCTGGAAATCTTCCCTCTGATCTGGACTAATTCTGGACTTTAGTCTGGATTAAATTGAAATTAAATCTGGACAATAAATATTTCAGTTTGGGCATTTTACCTTTGATTTTAGACCAGGTCTGGATTGATTCTGGAATTCATTTCTTCTGGTCTGGACTTAGTTCCATGCCCTAAATCATGCTATCTTATGGTCTGGGCCAAATCTGGATTGATCCTCTTGTTCTGGACTCATAAACATACCTTCTGGTCAAGTCTGGAACAAGTAATTTTTCACTTCCAGGCGATCTTCTGGTCAGAATAACTTCTGGAATAAAATTGATATTTGATTCCTGTTTGTCTGGAACAACTCTCCTTCTGGCAGGCTTTCCAATGGTATGATCCATGTTTCATTCTGATTTTTATTCCTTCTGATCTGGGCCATCAAAGATATCTTCTGGTCATGTTTTGACATTCCTGGAGTATCTTCTGGTCATTCCAGAATTCATTTTTCTGGAATCCTTTGATCACTGCTTCTGATTCCTTCAGTTTCTGGGGCATTTAACTTAATAATTCAAAGTACAAAATAAGTTTACATATAGTACATTTGTAAGCATCAAAATCCTAAGTACTTAGAACCAACTTGGTTCCAACACATTGCTCAATGGTGCATTTCTTGGCGTTTCATCTCATCAAAAGGGTAGTCGAAGAGTCTTTCCCATTGGCAAGCTTGAGTATGTTCATTTCTCTCTTTAAAAAGTTACATTTTTTTGCATTTTTTGTTTGTTTTTTAAATGCAAAATTGTTTTTAAATGTACCCTTTTGGTTTTTGATGTTTATTATACTTGCAAGTGTTAGTATTTAAGGTGAGTGACTCAATGTTTTAATTTTTGAGCCTTTAACTTTTGTTCTTTTTGTAGGTGATTGCTATGTTTTTGTTTTATCTTGTCATAATGAAAAAAAATGGATGTTGTTCTTTGGTTATTTTGATGTTGTTGTGTTGACACTTGACACTGTGTGGTTTAAAGATTGAAGTGTCTCCTTTTGGTTTTTGATGTTTATTATGTTTTCAAGAGTTAGTATTTAAGGTGAGTGATTCAAAGTTTTGATTTTGTTGGTATTTTTGTTTCAGGGGTTTAAGATTTATGAGCCTTTTTCGTTTCAAAATGTGGTGGATGACACAGAGAATGGGTACTTGTGGACAAGAAATTCCCATGGAAACACAGTTTTTGCTTATTGAAGCCCACAAGGGTTGTGATATTGATGGAGGGATCAACAATGGATGGCAATCTGTTAGCATGGATCCCAATGGTATTGAATGGAAAGCTGATTGTGCAGCCAAGTGAGTACATTTTTTTTCCGAAGTGTCATTGTCAAGTTGTTGTGTAGGACTCGTAGTTAGTGGTAAGTGGACAAGTTGCTCGAGAAGGGTATTCTTGTAAATTGGACTGTAGTATTTAAGCACAAGTTGTACTGTGTAAATCTTAAGTTTGAAATCATATAAAGATGTTGCAGCCGCTCTGCAGTTGGAGTCATAGACGCAATTGGCCGAACACTATAATTAAATATCGCATTTTCTCTGTTTGTGTTTTTCATATTTGTTTACTTTTGAATCAAGATTGTTGTTCTAACCTAAATAGATTGTATTCCATACATTTTACTCTACAATGCCGAATAAGCAAAATTAATTTTGTTGCTTTTTTCTTTAACAGCTTTGCAAATCGCTTAACTCATATAAAAGAGAATCATAAATTCCAGAAAGATGGCAAGGAATCATAAAAGAGAATCATAACCAAAAAACCATTGTCTATGCTTTTGACAACTTTATAAATGTGTTGCACCACACTTTTTTATTGTTGCCACAACTTATAAAACCGTGGCCTAAACAATTAGGCAACATTTAAAACAATTGTGGCCGAAATATTTTAGCAACATTTATGAAAATGTTGGCAAAACCAACTCATAAAACCGTTGCCTGAAGCATTCAAAAAAACCGTTGCCTCTTTCAGTGTCTTCGGCAACAGTTTTTTAGAATTCATGGGCAAAAGTAAAAAACCGTTGCGTTTGCTAATAGGCCACGGCCACCTACACCATACTTTTAAACCGTTGTGAAACCGTTGCCTAACCTTTAGGCCACGGTTTATTTGGTTTACGCCACACTTTTTTATTATTGCCACAATTCAAAAATATTGTAGTGTGTGTGTAACTTCTTAATTGTAAAACAAAATTTATGCTTCCTTACTTTATGTTAAAAATTAGATGCAACAATTTTTATTGATTTGTTGTGTGCCAGAAAGTTGTTAGTCTTTTAATGTTAATTTAAATTGCTATGAAATTATTTTATTTGCTTACTTAAATTTCAACCTTTTTTTTGTATTTTAATATTACAACTTAAACACCGCAAAAATTTGATTGTTAAATTATGTCTTATGTTTAATCTTTTGATTTTGAATAGAAATGTTTATATTCAACTTTAAGTTGTTTTTAGTAAAAATACTTGTGATTGTTGTCATTAAAAAACAAAATTCTGTCTTGTAAAATAGTTATAAAAATTTTATAATTATTTTTTTAATACATGTAGAGCACGTAACTTGATTTCATCAAAAGTAAAAACATTGATTTTCATGTTCAAACATTTAAAAATATTCTTTTGGTGATAAAACATCTTACAAGTACAAACTTCGAAGAAAAAGTGATTTTAAAACGAGAGTTTTAATTTTAAACAAATTAAAAATGTCAAGGGTTGTATTTGAATGATTGAAGCTTTGATCTAGCTATTTAAATCAATTTAGAATGTTCACCGAGATTTTTAAATAGTAAGAATATTCATATTATTAACTAGCAATAATAAATCTTAAATTTTTCAGGTTTGAAGAACTATAAAATTAGTAGTTTTGGAAAACAAATATCTATGATGATTTTATTTAAAATTTAGAGTATCCAAAAATTTACCCCTAAGTTTTGCTATGTGTTTATTTTAAGAAAATTTAGAAGATTTGCTGTAGTATATGTTTTGAGAAAATTAGTAAATAAATTGGAATCATTTTAGAAGCATTGATGTCTTGAAATTTTTTCTATCTTTTTATATATATGTGGTCTAAATTTTCTTCTAATTATAGTTTAAAAAATAATGAGTTTTAGATTGCTTTAATATTTAGAAAGGTGTTTTTGATGGTTAAAGTATGACTGTACTTTTAGGAATCTTATTTATTTAAAAGTAATTGAAAAAAAAATTTTGGTTTGTTGTGATTAATGTCTATCTAATGAGATAATAATTTCTTTTAGATGATTTGATGTTATAATGACATATTGATTTTTCTTTAGTAATTTTGACGATATAATATGATGTTATTTTCTTAAATATTTTGGTATACAATGATGTGTTTGATACGACTTTGTGTTGATTAAGTATATGTTCTTGTTGCTTATATTATACTATCAATATCATTTTAAAATCCACCTCCTTCGTTTTGTGTGTGTACGTATTTGCGAAAATGCATTACAGGTTGTTTGTTTGTGATCCATGCTCTGATAAGTGATACTGGTGGAAAGTCGTCTATTGTATTTCATCGAGTCTTTTGTTGAAATATTATTTTGTAAAATTATCGACAATCAAGTATTATTTTGTAATTTATTGTTATTGATGACGAAGTCAATCACCTCTAAGTTGTGTTAATAATTTAATGTCCTAGAATGAAAAATATTAGTTGTTTTGATTCAAAGAGGTTTTTAAATAAGAATTTTAATGTAATGTTTTCTATAATTGTAAATGTAGGGCCTTAGCTGTTGAGACAAAATCTCTTTCATATGGTTTTAATGATAACAAAATTGATTGATTATGACTCTTGTTAAATATAATCTGTGCTCTTGAGTGTTTTATAATTAGAAAACATGTTATTCTTCAAATGAGATAAAAACTATGTAAGTCAACAAGTTTTCAAACAAGAGGATGGACCAGAGGATGAACCCCTCAAAGAGGATGAACCGACTATAAGCCAAAATGTTCAGAATCACGTTAATTGTACTTTCCTTCCATATGAAAAGTCAATTCAGTAATTAAGTTTGAAAGAAAAACAAGTCAACTGAAGAAAAAAGGAAGGCAGAGGATGAGCACAGATATTTGGAATATAGTAAGATGGACCTCTAGCTCTAATGCATAGGCTTATGATAAAAATGGTTCTACCTTTTCACCTACACATAAAGGATAAACTAAACAAAGCCTAAACTAGAACCTGGCATGCCTTGGAGAAAGAGAAAGAAAAAGGACAACCAAGACACGGACTTCCATAAGGCTTGCATTTGCCATACGAGGATGGACTGCACTCTCATCCTCCTGTAATCAAACAAGACAAAAGACAGCTGGATGACATTTCTGTAATTCAGAATACTAGACCTTGACCTTTTTGATCACTGTTCCCAACGGATATGAAGCATCAAGAAACATTGTTAGTCTATCTTACAACTCTATAAAAGGATTGATGCACTTCTTTATTCTACACACAACTACAAGCAATCAAAGAAAAAAGGCCAAGAGCTATCAAGTGTCATTCTCATTCTCTCTTCACACTTTCTATTGTATTACACTAGATCTTTGAATCATCCTCTTAGAAAGTGCTAGTTAAGAGAAACATCAAAACACCTTCAAACTTTACAGTAATTTCTAAGTGAGTTACACTTAGAAATAGTTGAAATTCGTGAGAAGATATTGTAAGCTTGGTGAAGCTTAAAAACACAAAAGCTGTAACTAACCTCTAAGAGAGGTTGACTGTTTTTAGTGAATTCTCACAAGTGTGTGAGGACTGGACGTAACCCTTTTTGGGTGAACCAGTATAAAGCTGTGTGTGTCAATCTCCAATCTCCCTCTCTCTTTTACAATTAATCTGTTCTTTCACTTAACTTGAATTTCTAACCTCTTACCTTCATCCTCTAGAAGAGGATAAAGCTTTAAAACTTAAAAGAAAATTTTTAAACATCAAATATCCCTATTCAACCCCCCTTCTAGTGATATTCTAGTCACTTCATTAGCCTATCTATGAGAAGAATACTTTTTTAAACCTTATTTTGGAACCGCTGTTATTAAAACTAGATCATTTTTTCTTAGATGTCAATTCAAGGTTTAGGGTGTCAAATAGTCTTCTAGCAATATTGGGGTTTAGGGTGTCAAATAGTCTTCTTGGAATATTGGTCTTGAGATGTGTCTCACTACCATCATCTCCTATTGCTTGAGTGATCTCCAGGATGTGGTTTTGATCCAATTGCACACTTCTTTCATGCATATTGATGTGACATGTCTTATCATTTTGGCATCGATTTAACTAAAAATGGACTTATAATGAAGAAGAACGACGCAAAATAACGGGTTTTAAAAATGGAGAAGTTGAGGATGCTAGACAGAAAATGGGAAGGCTAAAATTAAAAAAAAAAAGCTATCAAAATTACAAATTCAATAAAAAAATCGTATACTGAAATTTGAACAAAAACAGTAAAAAAATTTTTGGACAAATTTCGATCACAAGAACATATTTTTGTCCACTTTTTCTCTCCTACACTATCACTCTTTCATTCTCTCGCTCGCTATATTTCTTTTGCTACACTAGCGATGATTTCTTTTAACTAGTAACTAGATATTTGATCTCTTATTAGGTAAGGTACACACATGGGCAATTCCAATACTATTATTCTACTCTATTTTATTAAATCCAAGCCAATAATTACTTAAACTCATTTTTAACACTTCTTTAAATATGATTGTATTTCAAAACTAATTCTAAGCAACAAAACTTGTCACATATTACACGTTTTTACGGTTGCAAAAAGGGTCACACCTCTTTCAAATGTTATGCTAGAAAGGTAATTGTACCAAATGGATGAATGTTGTGGATACCAAAGAAAAGTGTTCCAAAATCTAACATTCAAGAACCCAATAAAACTTAGGTACCTATAACTATAAAATTAGTTGATTGTAGGAATTTATAAGAGCATCATCAAACACTTAGATTGTAGGAATTTATAATTACTTGATTTAGAAAGATTAGTCTTTATCGCAACGAGTTAAAGATTTCATCTCCTAATTTATTCATCATATTTTTATCAATTGAAATTCTTATGCATATCTGTTTACATCATTATGCTTTTAGTAATACTTGCATTATTTACTTTTATATTGATTGTAATATGTGTAGATTTCATGAATATGCTTTGATTTAATGTTATATGTTGATACTTAATCATTTCATATACATCAACATGTCAATTATTTTGCATATTTCTCATTTTTCACAGTGTAAGCCGTGTAAGCCGTGTAAGCCATGTAAGCCAGCTTACACATGTTGTGAATCGATTTACCTGTTATATTTTTCAAACATTTGGTTCCAGACTTGCATGTAAGTTGACTCACACCTTACTGAATCAACTTACATGAGTTATATTTCAAAAATCTGCATACTTTGTGCATTGTTTTGTGCGCATATCATTCACATAACTCCCAACAACTCACTTTCCAATCTCTCTACTCCCAATAACTCACACTTACTATCATACTAACTACAAGAAACAAAAATTCTCTCTTTGAACTTCCCAAAAGCACCAAAAACCCATGTTCATATATTATGTTTTAACACCAAAAATTCAAACCTTCTCCATGGTTGCCTGAAGCTTTTGGTCTTTAACGTAAAGATTGTTCATGGGTTGTCAAGGATCACTCAAAGTTTACGTTTTTGCATCTTCAAGAGATAAGTTTTGAGTACCCCTCTATGTGGTGTTTTTGAGTGTGATTACTACAAATATTGGGTTGTTATTGTTCGTATTCTTGGTCTACATCAATATTTGTTGAAGAATAGTTATTATTAAAGTATGTTTGAAGAGTATTTAGTTTTGTGGTCCATTGGTCAAGGCTTTCTATAACTTGTTGGCAATTAAGAAAGCACTCTTTATTGCAAATTAAGAGATGCCTACATTAAGCTAGATGCTTTAGTTGGAAAAAGTAACAGTGACTTGAATTGGTACGATTCTCACTAAAGACACTTACAAGAATTATGAAGGTTATAACAAGCTTGCTTTTATCCAAAAGATTTTAGATAATCCAAATGTTATTCCAAATGCAAAAGATTTCTTTGTTGGTAAGGTGAAAGCGAATTACAGGTTATTGCACTGGGTTATTTCAAAATGTTTAGATGTAAGAGAACATAATTATGCTAGAATTACTGATACAAATTTATTCATGAAATGATTGATATTAGAAGGAACTTTGATTAACTGGCCAACTTACTTTGCTCGGAAAAGGATGATTGTGAAAAAACAAATTAATAATGCTCTTGCGTTTATCTGTTTTACGAGCTTGGTGTTGGAACGTTTTGATGTGATTCTAAACATTAAAAGAATTATTGATCCTAATCTTGCAAATGGCATGACTAGGACTACTCTAGCCAAGATGAAGCTTGTGGAATTACCAAGAGGCGACTGGGTAAAGAGGGATGTAACTCAGAAGATGAATAACAAGATATTGACATGGAAGAAATTCTAGCTCCTGTTGAAGCTCCGGCTGACATTGGGGGTTATTCTTCTTTAGAGGCTATTACAAGATGATGCAGCGTATGGATGGGTTGGAGGCTTAGATGTCTCATCAATTTACTGTGTTTGAGCTTCGTTTAGAGAAATGTTTTGCTGATTTAAAGAAAGAAAACACAACAAATCTGGCTGACATGGAGGGAAGACTTAAAACATAGGATTAAATTATTATGTTGGACCTTTATCATTTATCAAATATTTGTTTTGATCTTTTATTTTATTTATTCATTTTGGTCATTTATCTCTTACCTATTATTGAGTTAAATGGATGTTTTTTATTTGAAAGAATATTATATTGGGTTAAATAGATGTTTTTTTAAGTGCAAACATTTTTGTTTACTTTTATATTTTATGTGTTATGTATTTTGCTACATATTTCAATATTATTTTTCCTTGATCTGTAATATGTTTCATACTTTTAATGTTTGTTGACACTTGGTTGACATCTTAGTACATTGAATTATGTTGCTTTCTGGTTAGTGTTTTAGAATTGATTTAATGTCAATTTTTGGCTATGATTTGATTCTATGTTTTTCCTCTATATGATTTATGCAGTGTGATTCTTTTTTTAGTTTGAATTCTATGGTATAATGATATAAGTTTTTAGCTAGTTGTGTTGCGCAAGAACTTTTCAATACTATTGATTTTTTTATTGTTCTTTTCTTTTTGATAATGTCAAAGAGGGAGAAAGAAAAATTGTTTAGAAGGATTACTTAAAATTTGTTTGCACTTTTACACTAATGACACATATTTAGAGGGGTCATTGGCTTGCACAAATTCCGTTTACAAAATTTGAGAAGATTCCTCGACAAAGTCTAAAAACAAGTTTTGTAATGTGTTGTCATCATAAAAAAATGGGAGTTTGTAATTGTAAAGTGTCTTCTTAGTTAGTTTAGTTTTAGACTTTGTGTTTTAAGTTATGTCAACTTGCTTAGTCTAGATGGTGCTTTGTGTGTGTGCTTTTTATATTCTGATTCTCTAACTCTTGCATTGATTACTTTATCATGAAAGAATGCATGAAAAGGAAGTTTTTATCACGCATGATCAAATTTCATTGACATCCTTTAAATTTCATTTCAAATCATTTTCTATGTATTTTTGACTTTGTAACTCGAATTACCAACTTATGAACTTCAAGAACTCATTTTTTGAAGTCCCAAAGCTCTGAATTGACTCACCTGAAGCGTAAACGGACTACTGAGCAAGGCACTAAGTTTTGTAAGTCGACTCACAACTGTTGTTGCACTAAACACCCACTTAGAGCAAATGTACTCTATTGTAGAAGTAGTATAAAAGATTATCGTATCCACATGGATTAATTCACAAGTACCAAACTAACTAAGATTATTTATTACCTAGACGGACAAAAATGATTGGTCATTCATTTCTTTTTTATTCTAGTTCTATCTGAATTCCTTTCTTTTAGTTCAATTACCATTTCCTTTACTAATACTATTAACCAATTTGGCCATTTGCGATTAATATTCTTTTTCCTAAATTAACCACTTGTTTGGTCATTCAAAGAGTTTAAATTCATGAAAAGTGTAGAATACAAAAAAGTTGAATGATTGGAAGACTAAAATCAAGGTTGTTCATGCAATAATTTATAGTCTCAATTCTCCTATAGGTCCACTGATTAATTGCAGTATAATTGCTAACAACTAATTGATTAAAAACATGCAAATGGGTGATCAATCCTAACATGTAATTAGAGCAATAGAAAATTTTGATTGAATAATAAAAAGTAATCAAAATAAAACTAGAATAGATAACTAAGACATAGTACAAGATATCTCAATTACAAGATTCACCAAAAAACTAAGAAAAGAGTTTAGTTACTCATTATCATAAAGAAAATCAAAACAAGAGAAATAGTGTTCATCAAATGAAAAAGAAGAATAAAAACCCATAAAGAGAATAAATTGTTGCGCTTAAGCTTAAAACACTTTACTCTAACTCCAAACAGAAAAAGTATGAATGTTTTCTACCTGAATTTTTCTCCAGTGCGGCAATGCTTCTAATTTTCCTCTTGTGATGTGAAACTTTCTCCTTATTTACTTCAGGGCTTTCACCCCTCTTTTATCTTAATTTGTGATGATGTCCCACAACCTCAATTATTTTCTACTTTTATTTTTTAGAAAAGATAGTAAATACCGCCGTAATTAATTTACATAACTGTGAGGTTTTTGGTTGGAATTTGGGACAAAATGTCCAAACTAACAATATCGACATTTTTAACCGAGCTAAGATTTAAGAACAATTATTTTCTCCTTTTGTTCATGTTAATTTGTCTTTTTATATCATACCAGTCAACCCAATTCTCTCTTTTTCTAATCACATGAGATGCTTCTTTGTTTAACTTCCAGTTCCTCTTTTGCTGAGTTAGAGACAAAAATGAAAGCGTCTATCTTGCAAGAATGAAGTGTGAACTGAAGTAGCAAAGTTGATTTACAAGGAAGGGGGTTTTGAATTGTAAATCTTCCTTTTTAAAATTTCATGAAAAAACTTAAGATTTTAACTCAAGAATGATCTTGGTTAAGAAAAAAGAAAATGGAGAACGTTCTTGGTTTTTATCAGAAAAACAGAGAATGTTCTTGGTTAGATAAAAATCAGAAAAACAATTTGTATTTTTAACTTGATAATCAATCAGACTTAATAAAGAGATAAAGGATAAGAGATACCACACAAGGATATATCTTGGTTCACCCAACTTGGGCTACATCCAGTCCTCACAATGATGAGATTTTCCACTAAGTGTTTAAAACAAGAACATTCTTGGTTTTACAGCACCTAGCTTAGATCAACCTTGATCTTGTTACAAACTTTAATCAAATTCGACCTATAAAGAAATTAATCAGGTCATGCACCTATGAACCTTGATAGGATTTCTTACAATCTACCCAAACTTTACTAAACTCTTATAGTTCGAGTTTTTACAATAATTATGAGATTGTTTTGTTAGAATCTGAGATGTCTCAACTGTTGTTTTAGATTCTATTCTTTACAAAGAATTCAATACAAATGTAACAGAGTAATGAAAAGTGATCAGACTGATTCTTTTTTCAGTAATGAGAGAGTTTCAAGTATGTGAATGTGAATGATTTTATGAGGCTTGTTAGCACTTGAACTCTTACGTTTTCCTTGAGCATTGGCCTTCCTTTTATAAGCTTGGGAGCAGTTAATAGAGGTCAAGAGAGCCATTAGAAGTGCTCTTATCAGGCTTAACCAGAGCCAATATTTCTAATTAAAAATATTTTAGGTTTTGACTACTTTTAAGTTCTGTTTTGACTAATGATCATTTAATATTGCTGATATTTGATGATGCCTTTAGCTTGAACTGGAGTCTTGATCCTTCTTAAAAATAGATTTGAAAACATCATGAAGAGTTTTTTGCAGAAGGCTGTTCTGAAGCTGCTGGAGATTGATGATCAATCTGGACTTTTAACTTTTGAGTTTCCTGGAGATTGATAATCAATCTGGATGATTTTCTAATCATACTGGAAACTGTCCTTATGCCTTGCATATTGTCAAGATCATTTATCAGTTTTGACAGTCAAGCTAGAGACCATTCAGTCTTATTTAGACCATCTTGATTCATAGCCTTTTTCCTTTGTGATTCGAATGACTTCTTTGATTATAATTGATCCTATATGTTCCTTTTCAAGTACTTATAATATTGATGTAAATTCCAGAGGCAATATCATCATTCAATTAATGGAGATTGATTGATCTTGAAGCTGACTTGACCATATTTCAACCTGGAGAACATTCTTTGTTTTCCAGATTTTGTCAAGAATGTTCTCTGTTCTTGTCTGTTCGGATTTTGGCTTTATTATGCTGATTTGTTGGCTTTGCTTGAATCCTATCTTTGAATTAATACACTAAAACGTACAAGTTAAATTAACATAACATTTTAGAATCATAATTAATGTTCTCAATTAACCTTTGTTTATTTTCACCAAAACTTTAAAATGAGAGTTTGTCTTAACACTCTCCCTTTTTAATGATGACAAACATATTAATTTAGATTTTAATTTTGATTTTAATTTTAATTTTGAAGAGCTTAAAAGCTCCCCCTCAATTTATGCAGTAATTTGATCTTGATAGAAAATTGAAAGCCTACAAATTCAAGAACATTCATAGATTCATAATAAGAAGAATTTTCATTGATGAAATCAGAAGATAAATACATAGTAATGTTAATTCAAAATATATAGAAGTACCCTATTCAAAAGGACTTCTAATTACATAGAATCTAAAAACTTAAAATCTTAAACTTAATTCTCCCCCTTTGTCACAACAAAAAGGAAAGAGAAAAAGATCATAGTTAGCAAGTGATGGTGAAGACCCTTCAGATGATGAAGACTTTGCAAGGTCTGGGACAGGTTGAACAGATGGAGAAGGATGAACAGGAGGAGGATCCAGTCCAAGTTTTGGAGCAAGATGCTCAATCATCCATGTTCTCAGCAGTGTGGACTCCAAATCCTGCTGAGTCTGACGTGCCATGATGGTTTGAAAGGCAGTCATGATCTCAGTGTTGGTGGGTTCTTTTGGTGGAGGAGGAGGCATAGAAGTAGCGGGAGTGGTGGATTTTGTAGGTGTGGAGGCATTGATGATAGGAGGTAAGGAGTTAGAGATGGACTTTTGGTTTACAAAAAGTCTAGGAGTATTAGAAAAAAGTCAAAATTGACTTATCCCAAAGATTGAGGGGTTGGTTTTCTGAGGTGATATGAACACTGGGGACATGGTGGAGACATGTTGGTTTGGGAGTAGAGTGCACATATCATTAACTAGTGTTTGGAAGTAGGAGATAAAGTCAGTTGAAGATAGGGTGGAAGGTTAGGGGAAAACGGAGAAAGTGTGGAGAAAGTTGGTTTGTGCAGGGGAACTTTCTCTATTTTCTCGGGAACTTTCTTGAGCAGTTTCTGCAACTGCATCAGGAAGTTCCAGAGAAAGTTGTGGTGAGGCTGGGCTGGAGCAGTAGCTCTTCTCCTTGAGGAGCGCTTCCTTTTTAGAGATGATGGAAATGATGATGAAGGGGCGCTTGTTTCATATGATGTTTTCCTCATATGGGAGATGTTTTTAGAGGAAAACTTGGAGTTTTTGATGAAGCTTTTCTCATTGCTGAGAGGTATCTGAAAATGCCTAAAGATTTGGGTTAAAATCATCCCATAAGGAACAATATTCTTCCTGTAATCTTTATTGGCAGCGGCTATCATGTGGTGGATTATGATATGGGGAAGGTTTAGGCGTTTACCATTGAGGAGATGGTGGATTATCAGAGCATCATTATCTGATACACACTCATGACTTCCACAGTGGGGAAGTATGGTATGTTGGCTAATGCTATTGAATATTTTTGGAAGGGGTTTGACGTATGTGGAAAGATAACTGGTGGACCCTTCTTGAAATAGATTAGAGAGTACCTCTGTCTTTTTTAGATTCAAAGCATCATACCATTTTTCTCCAAAAATGGGAGGTCCTTCTATGGGGAGTTTGAGGATGGAAGCTAGAGAGTCCGGGGTTAGTTTGATCTCAACCCCTTTAACATTGGAGATGATCAGGGAAGGTTTTGGCTTAGCAATAGAAGGCTCTAACAACATCTGGGTAGAAGCACTTAGATGTTTGTAGAAAAGAAGTCCAGCCCAAAACATCAGTGTGATATTTTACAATATTCCCATCTACGATCAAATTGTCAAAGACAACAATTCTGCCCACTCCAATAGGGCGTTGAGCCCATATTTCTTTGTAAACCTTGGATATAGTGGAGGGAATCAGAAGGATATTTTTGGTTTTATGGATATGAGAATGTTGAGGGGTAGGTGGAGATGGTTCAGGAGATGGAGAACGTTCTGGTATTGGAAAACGTTCTGCAGTTGGTTTCTTAATAGGAGAAGATCGTTTTCGAGCCCTTGTTTTCTTCTTCTAAGGGTTTTTTAATCTATTCTTTTCTAGGAATTGTGAAAGGGTGATAGTTTTCTTTATGGTTTTGGGGGAAGATTGAGATGATTGTGAAGAGGAAAATACTTCATCCATGGTTTTTCTCTTCTAGTTTGGAGGAGTTGTTAGTGATGGTTAAGAGGAGATGGTTTGCTTTGATGGTTGTATATGGGGTGTTTGTGTAGTTTAATGAGTGGTTTTAGAAGGTGAAGGAACGTGGGCAGGTGGAGCATCGTTCTCTGATTCATCACAATCAGAGATTATCAACATAGGAGAGTCAGTTTGTTTGGGTTTGGATGTTCCTATTCCATCAAGTATACGCATTGATCATCTTTGAGTTTTTATAGGTTTTATTTCTGGTTTCTTCAAAGGCAGAGGAACTTGAGAGAGATTTCGTGGTGGTTGAGAGTTAAGTGGAGGGAAAACAATATTGAGAGGTCTGAGAGGGAGAGGAATATGGCTTCATTATCTAAAGGATGAGAATGAAGAGTCTGAAGATGAAGAGGGCATTTTTAGAGGTGAAGGTCTGGGTAGTAGTGATGGTGAACGATTATGAAATGGAGAGGAAGAAGGTGGTGATGGAGATTCAGGGTAAGCATTCTTGCATGCACATGATTTTGTTCTGGCCATTTGTAAGTTTGGAATTTCAGAGAGCAAGAACAATTTTGGGGAAGATGGAGAAGGGAGTTAGAAGGTTTTACGTGAGATAGCTTCAGCAACTATTTCTAATTATAAAAAGAATATGCAATGATGATTTTGAACCTAGGGAAGGAAAATGAAAGAATGCAAAACATCACTTGACTATATGTTAGTGAGTCTTTTGGAGGCAGGGGACAATAGCATTAAATGCCAAGACTTTCCTTTTTCCTTTTGCCTGCGCAGTGAAGAAGTGACAACGCAGAGGAGAAAGTTGTTTCATAATCGGAGAAAGATGACTAAAAAAGAAAGATTGATAAATGTTCTCCGTTTTCTGCAGAAGCAGAATTTAATGAGAATTCTCTGGATTTCTCACGATTTTCAGTCTTTCCTTAATTGAATTGAAACTATCCTTAACTAAGGGCTTTGTAAATATATCTGCAAGCTGATTTTGAGTATCAACAAAGATTAATTCAATGTTTTTCTTGTTAACATGATCACGAAAAAATGGTGTTTAATTTCAATGTGTTTTGATCTTGAATGTTGAATAGGATTTTTAGATAAATTGATTGTACTCGTATTATCACAATAAATTGGAATACTTGAGTAACTTACAGAGAAGTCTTCAAGTTGATTTTTAATCCGAAGGACTTGTGAGCAGCAATTTGATGCTGAAACATATTCAGTTTCGGTGATTGATAAGGCTATTGTGTTTTGTTTCCTGCAAGACCAGCTTATCAATGCTTCACCCAGGAACTGACATGCTCCACTTGTGCTTTTGCGTTCAATTTTATCTCCAACGTAATCGGCATCGCAATAAGCTACAAGATCAAAATATGAACCTTTTCTATACCAAAGGCCAAGATCATTAGTACCAACAAGATATCTAAAGATCGTTTTACGGCTATTAAATGTGATTCTTTAGGTGCAGATTGAAATCTAGCACATAATCCTACTGCGAATACAATATCAGGCCTACTAGCAGTTAGATGTAATAAAGAACCAATCATGCCTCTATATTCCTTCTTAGAAACAGATTTTCCATTTTCATCTTTGTCCAATGAAGAAGATGGATGCATGAGAGTAGTCATGATTTTGGTTTCATTCATTTTATATTTTGTTAAAAGATCTTTAGTATACTTTTTGTAACACTTCGAGTTTAAAAGACAGCGCGAGTGTATTATTTATTTTATTTTATTTATTTTATTTTTTTTAACCGAAATTAATAAATGAATTTTCAGAATTAATTCAAAGGAATTAAAATAAAATTAAGTCATTTATTAAAATAATTTGTCATAATCCAAACGACTAAAAGTAATTAATTAATTGCACCATATTTATAACTAAATAATATAAGTTTGGGAATTTGTTCTTCAAAATATATAACAATAATAATACATCAAAAAGCTGTCCTGGACCCACCAAAATATTTATCAGAGTGCTGAAGAAAACAGCGGAAAAGTTATACAATAATTCCAAAAATAACCAATTACATTTCCCAACTCAAGACCCTATACAAAAGTCTAGTCTGATCATGCACTAAGGTACAGTAGCACGGTTTACACCGCATCCTCTGCCAGTCTCGTCTTCACCCAGCTGTCCGCCCCTCTGTGTGGTCTACAAATACGCCGTGCGTAAAGATCAAGGAAAACTAACGACGTCTCTGTCGTTAGTGTAACCGTCGGTAGGAAGGGTTCAGGTATCATCTGAGGGCAAAGCCCAATTTCCACAATACTAGTAAAGGGTGACCGACCGAAATTAACACATAATCACGAAGCATATATCTCACAGCAACAAATATATTCATGGCATAATAAATGATGAAAATTAAGGATGCTTATTTGAATTTTCATGACATATAAGTTTTTCAAATAGCAACCGTTTAATATGGAAAATATGTAGTAAGTACAGCAAACACTTCAGTAAACACAATAATTAATCAGAAATTCAGATTCTGTAAAGTACTCATATACATCAATTTCCAATCATCATCATATAATCCAATCGTGACCCACCGGTCAACCCCTCGATGCAATATGTATATGCTCATGTATACAACTTCTTGGAATTACCAAGGTGCAGTCGCTCAACAGACCAGCACAATTTAAATATGTTTGACTTTAATGGCCCTCAAGACCAGGGTGCAATCGCTCAACAGATCAGGACCAGTGCAGTCACTCAACAGACCAGCACAATTTCACACATGGAATGGACCGTCTAATACACGCGGAACCGTTCCGTAGCCCGAATAGAATAGACCGTCTAATACACGCGGAACTATTCTATAACCCATGGTTACTACTTAACTTCGCGGCCCATCACGGTCACCGCATCAACTCTGTGGCCCATCGCGGTCACCACCTGACTATGCAATGCATGAACAAGAAATGTTTTCTCCTCACTGAAAACAGTATGCATTATCAGGAAAATTCAACCATTCCATCATCTTTCAAAACATCTCAACACAATCAATATTATCATCATCACAATCATGATTAAACAGTCAAGTAATCATTAACACTTTGCATTATCTCAAAATTCCATTCTTACTTATCTTAAGTCTTTCCAATGTTTCCCAAACTCTTAAAATTCATAAAACAGTGTTTAAAACTAAGATTCTTGGAAAATACGAAGCTGTATTCGAATACAGCTTCTCTGTATTCGAATTACACTCTGTATTCGAATACAGAGGCTGTCCCAGTGTAAAAATCAGTATTTTTCCACTACATCAGTAAAGTCTCAAAAACTTCATCACCCCCACTTCAAACTATCACAAAAGTTCCATTTTAATTCATCATAAACCTTCCCAATACTCCCCAACACTTAGGGTTCATAAACAATGTTGAAAAACTTGGAATTTCTAAAAACCCGAATCTGTATTCGAATACAGATTCCTTGTATTCGAATACAGATTCCTTGTATTCGAATACAGAAGCATGAAACTACAATTTTAACATTCTGTATTCGAATACAGCATGCCTGTCATCGAATACAGAAGACAAAACATTGAAAATTCAGCATTTCCTCCCAGGTCATTAAAGGTTTCCAAACATCATCCTCTCCTCTTCAAAACTATTTCAAAGACTCCATTTTAAATCATTTTAACCCTTCTCAATATTTCCCAACACTTTAAAATTCACATGACAGTGTTTAAAACTTGATTTTCTGGAAAACACGAATCTTTATTCGAATACAGCTTCGTTGTATTCGAATACAGAAGCTAAAAACTGAGTTTCTGGAAAAACCCGAATCTGTATTCAAATACAAATCCCTTGTATTCGAATACAGAAGCTGAAACTAGTGAGAATCTTCATTTTGTATTCGAATACAGCATGCCTGTAGTCGAATACAGATGCGAATACAGTGTTAAAATTTCACTTATGTATTCGAATACGACGTGGTCGTAGTCGAATACAGATGCTAAGTTAGAAGAAAAAATCCTCCCTCTGTATTCGAATACAGGGGCTCGTATTCGAATACAAGTTTGAAAACTTAAGTAAAACAGAAGCTTGACAGGTTGTATTTGAATACACACATGTTGTATTCGAATACACCTTCGAAAACCAGTGAAATTTTTCCTGAGCCTTCAACACATTTCAAACTGTTTCTTTCAAAAAAAAACAACCAAACATCAAAACAGATTCAGCACTTTTCCAGAAAACACTTTCATCATTTAAAATCCCTTTTCTTTTGAAAACATCAACATCACTCGAATCACTCAAAACAGAAGCAGAATCATCAACAGCAGAACATCTAGAAACAGAAACAGAATAGTCACCACCAGAATCATCAGAAGCAGAAATAGAATGATCAACAGCAGAATCATCAGAAACAGAAATAGAATGATCAACATCAGAGTCATCCAGAACCAGAACATGCACCTCCAAAACAACATGCATGGTATACTCCAGTATGCTTACACAACCAACACAACATGCAAAGCATATTCCAGCTTTCTCACACAAGCAGAACAACAATGTTGTATTTCACATATCATCAAACATCACATAATGAAATTTTCAGGTTTTAAAACAACATGCGCACAGTTTTCTCAACATGCATTTTGATCAACTTCAATATAACATGCAAGACATTTTTTTCATCTTTTCCACACAACCAAAACAGACATGTTGTATCAGCAAAACAGCAACATCACAAATTATTTAAAACCTCAACAGAATGCATTTTCTTTCATCTTAAAAATGTCATGCAAAACAGTTTCTTTTTCAAAATAGAAACTCAAATATAACCACCCCTCAAACATACATTTACAGTCCTAGAATGCAACTAGAAAGTGGAAGGTGCCCTTACCCTTGTTGCGTTTTCTACTTCTGCTCACGTTTCTGCTTTCGTTCCCGTTTACGCGTCAAAAACCGGTGAAACTGCCGCCTGCGTTTGCTACTATGAAACTGGGTTCTCTAGCTCCGTAATGATGTGGGGAACAACTTTTGTACTGGGGGTTTTCTAGTTTAGTGCCTAGGTTTCCAATTAATGGCACTTTTGAGGAACTCCCTCTCTTTTATTTGAAAACGTGAACTGAAAGCAGAACAAAATGGGAGGGAAAGGGTACTGTTACATGCAGTATGGGCAGTGAGGAAGGAGGAATGGTGTTCTGATTTCACCATCCTTCTCACTCCTATTTATAGGCTTGTGTGGTGCCACCTCACCCGACACTTGTCCGATCCTCAGCACTTAACCAATCTCGTCGCAATTAGCCGCTAATCCCTTAATTAATTGTCCGTTAATTTAATTAATCGTAATTAAATTAATTTATTTTTCATCCAATAATTTTAATTCATCTTCCAAAATAAATATATTACAACTATCCCCAAAATACACTTAAAATTAATTCCATAATTTTAATTAAAAATTAAGGGTCTTACACTTTTCTTGACAAATAAAAATGCCATCATCATGTTGTTTGATTTGTAAACCAAGAAAGTACCTTAACTATCCCATCATGCTCATTTCAAATTCACTTTGCATGAGTTTTGAAAAAGCATCACACATTTTCTCATTTGTTGAACCAAAGATAATATCATTAACATACACTTGAACTATTAGTAAATCATTTTTATCATTTTTCATAAAAAGTGTAGTGTCAATTTTTCCTCTAGAAAATCTGTTTTTGATTAAGAAGGAACTCAATCTTTCATACCAAGCTCTTGGTACTTGTTTTAAACCATAAAGAGCTTTGGTAAGTTTTAAACCATGGTTTGGTTTTGATTGATCTTTAAAACCCGGGGGTTGTCGCACATAAACTTGTTCATTTAAGAAACAATTTACATCCATCTGAAATAATTTAACAAGCTTATGAGATGCATATGCAAGAAGTATACGAATAGCTTCTAACCTTACAACAGGGGCAAACATTTCGTCGTAATCTAGATATTCCTTCTGATTGTAACCTTGAGCAACCAGCCTTGCTTTGTTATGAATAACCTTGCCTTCTTCATTGAGGTTGTTTCTGAATACCCATCCTATACCAATGATGGTTTGGTCTTGTGGATCAGGGACCAAAGTCCTTACCTCATTTTTCTCAAACTGAAGCAATTCTTCCTTCATGGCTTCTATCCAAGATTGATTTATTATTGCTTCTTTAATTGATTTGGTTTCAATTTGAGATATCATTGCCATGCTGTATTCATCATTCTTGAATGATTTTCTTGTTTGAATTCCATCAGTTGTATCTCCAATGATTTATGTTTGAGAATGACCTTAGTTCTTAAATTGAACACTCGATATCCTTTAGAGTCAGTTGCGTACTCCAAAAATATTGCTTTGTCTGACTTTGCATCAAATTTTCCAAGAACATCTTTGTTGTTTAAAATGTAACAATAACATCCAAAAATGTGAAAATAAGAGATGTTTGGTTTTCTATTTTTCCAGATTTCATAAGGAGTTTTGTTGATGATTTTTCTGATGGATACACGATTTAAAATGTAACAAGAAGTGTTAATGGCTTCTGCCCAAAAATATCTTTCAACATCTGATTCTTCTAAGATTGTTCTTGCCATTTCTTGAAGTGTTCTATTTTTTCGTTCAACAACTCCATTCTGTTGTGGAGTTCTTGCATAAGATAGATTGTGAGAAATGCCAAGTTCATCAAAGAAGTTTTTAAAAGAGGCATTGATGAATTCTCCTCCATGATCACTTCTTACAAAAATGATGTTGGATTCCTTTTCATTCTGTACCTTGTTGCAAAATTTTTTAAATTCATCAAATGCATCATCTTTTTGTTTTAAAAATAGTACCCAAGTGTATCTTGAGAAATCATCAACAATAACAAAACCATATTTCATTCCTCCTAGACTTGTTGTTTTGCTTGGCCCATAAAGATCTATGTGAAGTAATTCAAGAGTTTTGTTTGTAGTTATAAAATATTTTGAATGAAAGATACTCTTGACTTGTTTTCCTTTTGCTCAAGCTTCACAAATTTTATCTTTATCAAAATTCAGTTTGGGTAATCCTCTAACAAGGTCTAGTTTAGAAATTTTTGAAATTATTTTCATACTTATATGTCCAACCCTTTTATGCCATATCCATTTATCTTTATCGATTGACATAAAACAGGATTCATGTGGTAATTCTTCTAGGTATAGGACATATAAATTTTTCTTTCTACTTCCAGAGAATAAAAATTCTCCATATTCTGTTTTTCTAACTTCTCACACTCTAGGTTTGAAGATAACTTCAAAACCATTGTCACATAACTGACTTATACTAAGAAGATTATGTTTCAAACCTTCAACATATTGAACATCAGTTATTTGAGCAGAGTTTGCCTTACCAATAGTTCTTTTACCTTTAATTTGAGCTTGATTGTTGTTTCCAAAAGTAACCGATCCTCCATCCTTTTTAATGAAGGACATGAAACAAATTTTATCACTTGTCATGTGTCTTGAACAACCACTATCCAAAAACCAAGGCTTTCTCTTGGAACTTTGAAATCCAGCATGCATAAGAGTTTACATTCATTTCAGGTACCCACTTTGTCTTGGGTCCTTGGAGCATTTTATTGTTAGTCTTGGAATTGATTTCGAAATCTGGGTTTTAAAAGGCTTTAATCTTGATTTTGAAAAAGTTCCATATCGTTCTCCTTATTTCAGACTTTCTGGAGAAAGTTCAGTTTTTATTCCAGAACGTTCTCCGTTTTGGGAATAGCCTGGAGATTGTTCTCCCTTCTGCAGATTTTTTAAAACTGGTTCTTTATTTGCAACGCATTCTTTCCTTTTAAAAATCCTTTTTTTCTTAATATTTTCATCCTTTTTCTTAAAGTAGCAAGCAAATTCCAAATGTCCAAGTTTCTTACAATATGAACATTTGTTTTTATATTTTTCTATCTTTCTTTCCGGAATAAAAAAATTTTCATACATTTTGGTGTTTTGAGTTCGATTGAAACCAAGACCAGCTTTGTCAAATATTCCTACTTGAGATCCCATGATTTTTTGAAATGTTTCAGTAGCTTTAATAAAGTTTAACAAGTCAGTTTTCAAAATTTCATTTTCAGTTTTAAGGAAAACGTTCTACGTTTTAGCTGCAGGACGTTCTTGGCCTTTCTGATTTTCACAATTTTGCTGTTTTGATTCTCTCAGTTCTTGAATGGTATTTTTGAGAATATCAATCATAACCTGAGCCTTTTCTTTTTCTTCTTTTTCATTAAAAACTTGTTCTTTCAAAGAACTACATTTTTGAATAAGAAAGTTTGAATCATTTAGCAAGTTGTCAAATTCTTTTCCCATTTGTTCACATAAAGAGCAAGGTAAAGAATTTATTACCTCATCTTCTTCTGTATATGCCATCAAGCATATGTTGGCTTCTTCTCCTTCTTCTGTGTCTTATTCTTCTGAATAATCCCATGTGGCCAACATTGATTTCTTTTTGAAAGGAAATCATGTTGGCTTCAACTTTGTAATGTCCTAACTTATTACAACCGAAACATGTGATTTGGCTTTTGTTTGTTTCTGTTTTGGGATTTTTGTTTGGAAATCCCTTTTTCATTTGATCTTTCCTTCTCATCATTCTTTGTATTCTTCTGGTGAGAAGAGCAATTTCTTCATCAACATCTTCTTGTCCAATTTCTTCTGGTTCTTCATCAGTTTGTATTATGATGTTGTCTTGAGATGCTTTCAGAGCCACAACCTTGCCTTTCTTGACTGGTTTATCTTCTTGTAGCAATATTTCATGTGCTCTTAAGGTTCCAATTAGTTTTTCCAGGGGAAGTGTTTGAAGATTATTGGCTTGGCTTATAGCTGTTACCATTGGTCTCCTTACAATTGGAAGACATCTATTGAGTAAGCTTTGCCAAGGGAACGCATCTCATTTACTATTGTTGTGAATCTTGCGTACATCTCATCAATAGTTTCTCCTTCTTGCATTTCAAACAATTCGAATTTTCTTATACCAATGTCTATTCTTGTTTCTTTGACATGGCTTGTTCCTTCGTGGTGAGTTTGCAATGTGTCCCACACTTCTTTAGCAGTTTCACATTCATCTACTCTTTCACTTTATTCCCTGCTCAAAGCACACGATAAGAATAATTGAGCTTTAGAATTTAAGAGTACCTTAGCTTTATCATCAGCAGTCCAGTCTGCTTCTTTCTTCTCTGCTGAAGTTGAAACTTCTTAATTCACTCTTGGAATGTAATTTCCATTGATTATGATGTTCCACATGCCTGTGTCTTGTGATTTAAGAAACAACTGCATTTTGCTTTTCCAGAAATAGTAATTTGTACCATCAAAGTATGGTGGTCTGTTTGAGGATCCTCCCTCAACAATGTATTTTGCTTTGGACATTTTTCTGGATCTTTTTCTGTAACACTTGTTAGGTTTTCCTTTTAGAGACCGTACTCTGATGCCAATTGAAGTAGCAAAATTGATTTACAAGTAAAGGGGTTTGAATTGTAAATCTTCCTTTTTAAAATTTCCTGAAAAAACTTAAAATTTTAACACAAGAGTGATCTTGGTTAAGAAAACAAAGAACGTTCTTGGTTTTTATCAGAAAAACGGAGAAACGTTATTGGTTAGTTAAAAATCAGAAGAAAAAAAAGTTTGTATTTTTAACTTGAAAATCAATCAGACTTAATAAAGAGATAAAGGATAAGAGATACCACACAAGGATATATCCTGGTTCACCCATCTTGGGCTACGTCCAGTCCTCACAATTGTGAGTTTTCTACTAAGTGTTTAAAACAAGAACCTTCTTGGTTTTACAGCACCTAGCTTAGATCAACCTTGATCTTGTTATAAACTTTAATCAAAGTCCACCCAGAAAGAGATTAATCAGGTCATACACCTATCAACCTTGATAGGATTTCTTACAATCTACCCACACTATACTAAACTCTTATAGTTCGAGTTTTTACAATAATGATGAGATTGTTTTGTTAGAATCTGAGATGTCTCAACTCTTGTTTGAGATTGTATTGTCAAGATCATTTATCAATCTTGACAGTCAAGCTGGAGATTGTTTAGTCTTGTTTAGACCATCTTAATTCATAGCCTTTTTCCTTTGTGATTCGAATGACTTTTTTGATTATAATTGATCCTATCTGTTCCTTGTCAAGTACTTATAATACTGGCGTAAATTCAAGGGGCAATATCTTCATTCAATTAATGGAGATTGATTGATCTTGAAGTTGACTTGACCATATTTCAACCTGGAGAACATTCTTCGTTTTCTAGATTTTGTCAAGAATGTTCTCTGTTCTTGTCTGTTTAGATTTTGGCCTTATTATGTTGATTTGTTGGCTTCGCTAGAATCCTATCTTTGAATTAATACACTCAAAAGCACAAGTTAAATTAACATAACATTTTAGAATCATAATTAACATTCTTAATTAACCTTTGTTTATTTTCATCAAAACTTTAAAATGAGAGTTTGTCTTAACATGACTTTCATCTTGAAGATAGGTTTGTGTTCATAATTTGGAGGGTATTCCAAGATTCTATGTGGGAGAGTGTTTAAGAAAGAATGGTTTGTGTGTGAGATTTTGTGACATTTTCCGAAGGATTCTATAAACATTCACATCATAATAAAAGAAAGAGTAAAGGTAGAAAACTCTCATTCCTTTGAATGGAGAAAGGATGTACTTTATGAGCGACGACGACATAGAGGAACCTATATAAATCGCCGTGTGAATCTCTTTATTCATAACTCATTAATTTTTGAAATTTTACCTTGTTCTTTGTTTTATATTTTATTTGGAGTTTGGTGGAATTTTCTATTTTGATGAAAATTAATAGAAAAATTATTATAATTCGCATGTAGAATCTTGTCTTGACTATGAGAGTTGAATGAATTTTTGTTTTTAACATTTAATTCAATACCTTAAGGCTTGATTTAAATTGAAAAATCCAATATGCTAGTATTTCTTTTAATTGTCATTGTAACACCCTGATTTTTAACAGCGCGAGTGTATTTTTTTTCAAAACAAATAAAAGAAATTCAAGTTAAAATAAAATCATTCAATAAAGTAATACGTCGTAATACAAAATGACAAAAGTAATTAAGTAATTACATCATAATTATAATCAGTTAAAATAGTTTTGGGAATTAATATTCAAAATATACGAATAGAAAATACACCGGGGCTCTGAGACCAGTCAGACAGCGCTCATACCCCTGGGGTATTCTCGAGAGACACCTGCGCAGAAGTGCTGGTCCTAGAATGCTCTCTCCCCCCATGGTCACGTCAAAAAAATTAGATCATTGACCCACCAACAAAAGTCTCTATCAGAGTACTTCATAAATACAGTCATCCCAAAAAGAAATAAGTACAACCACCAAAACACTAGGCCCTATACAACAAAAGTAGTCTGATCATGCACTAATAACTACAATAGCAAGGGTTACCACCACTCTCTCCGCAAGTCTCATCCGATGCAGTCACTCGCCTCGACGTGACATTCTCCTCCTCATCAGCCAAAGAAGGATCAGTCTCCTCTGAAGTCAGATCTACCCACGAAATAAGTCGTTTCGGCGGCGCTGGAATCTCAAAACAGTCCTCTACCAGCCTAGACGGACCTGGAATGTCAACCTCCGCTGGCGTCGGCCCTTTGTCCTTCTCATCCGCTTCTAGTTCAGGCATCGCATCTCCTGCTACCACGGTAGGAGTCACCACACCTACAATGGCCTTCGTCTCAACTCCAACTGTTGGATCCTATGCGTCCGTAAATACCCCGTTCGCCTCAAGCACCAGTCCTTAAGGTACAAGAAAATCGATTCGCGCGTGAGTGTGCTCCACATACGACATTGCCCCGTCGATCCTACTAGTTCTCACCACTCTCCCCATATAAGTAGTCTTGCTTGAGATGGGGTCGTATACCCAAGCAGTCGGCATATGACGATCAAGGAAATCTAACGACATCTCTGTCGTCAGGGTAACCGTCGGTGGTATGAACTTTGGTATCATTTGAGGGCAAAGCCCAATTTTCCACAATAATGTAAAAGGTCACCAACCGAAATTAACAATTAACAATTAGTAGTTATGTCAAAGATAACAAATACATACATGGCATGTTCCAATACTATAACAACAATTATAAAATAAGTATACTCACTTATTAAAATGTATAACATCTACATTTTCGAAAAATCCAAGACCTAGAATACAAATCATGTTGCAAGTCTAAATACAATCCACAATCACAATAACTCATTAGGAACTTAGAATTTTAAGGTACTTGCACATATTGTTTCCACGCATCAGCTCATAACAATCATGACTCGCAAGTTAACCAACCCAATGCAATGTGTATATGCCAATGCACATGATAATGGAATTTCCAGGATAAAAACCCTCATCAAAGGGGCGTAAATCATAATTGTACCGCCTATCACAAGCCAAAGTACTAATTACCAAGGTGCAGTCGCATCACAGACTAGCACGATTTACTTGTGTAGCCTATCACAAGCACTACATGTAAGTTAAATCCCCGCAAGGATAAGATGGACCATCTAATCACGCAAAACCACCCTGTATCCCATCACGGTCACTACTTAACTTCGTAGCCCATCACAATCACCACTTTAAAGAAAAAACCCTTCTCGAAGGGGCGTAAATCATAATTTTACTTCCTATCATAGGCCAAAGTACCAATTGCCGAGGTGCAGTCTCTCACGGACTAGCACGAATTACTTAAAGTGTAGCCTATCATAGGCACTACACACAAGTTAAATCCTCGCACGGATAGAATGGACCAACTAATCACGCGGAACCACCCTGTAGCCCATCATGGTCACTACTTAACTTTACGGCCCATCACGGTCACCGCTTAACTTTGTGGTCCATAACAGTCACCACTTAACTATGCAATGCATGAGCGTACACTGTTTCTCTTCATTGAAAACAGTACGTAAATGCAAATATGAAACCCAGACACTTCATCACCATTTCAAAAAAAATCTCAAAAGAACCTCATATAATTTATTATATGTCTTAAAATGTTTTCCAAATCATTAAGTGCATAAACCAACATTAAAAATAGAATTTTTGACAAAAATCCAGTTTGTATTCAAATATAGCTTCGTTGTAGCCGAATATAGAGGCTAAGTCAATAGCAAAATCTGCAATTATGTATTCGAATATAAGGTTGTCGTAGCCGATTATAGATGCTAATTCAATAGCAAAAATCACGTATTTGTATTCGAATACAGGGTGTATTCAAATATGAGGTTCAAAATTTGAACAAAAACTGAAATTTTCATAGGTGCATTCGAATACACTAGTGTCGTATTCGAATACATCTTCGAATACAGTATAATTTTTCAAGTAAATTTCCACTTGAGCTTAAACTCTTTTCTTTCAACAACACCACAACAATCAATCTTTCAACAACAACACAACAACAACCACATAGCAGCAACATCATCAACAACACAATAAAGATATTTTTAGCATTAATAACACATTAGAGTCATTTTTATCACCAACAACATAACATCACGTTTTCAACCAAGATAACACATTTGTCAACCATCAAACACACATTTAGGGTTCCTACATGCAAACTAAAAAGTTGGAAGGAGCCCCTTACCTTCATTACGCTTTCGCAACCGTTTTCGTCACCGCGCTCAAAACCGGCGAAACTGCCGCTTGCGTCGTCGCCACCAAAGTTAGCTCACTAGCACCGTAGTGAGGAGATGAGTAACTTTCCCTCTTGACACTCTTTGAATGGTAGCTTAGATTTCGAAGTAATCTAGGTTTTGAGTTTGGTTTTTTTCTTACTACCAGCACTCAAACAGAAAAAGAAGAACGAAGAAGGGTAGCTCACGGCAGGTAGGAGGAGAAGATGTTTTTCTCTTTCTGTTTCTGTTTTCTTCAGCTTGCCTTCTCACATACATACATATATATAGGCATACTATGCCAGCTACTATGTGTGTGTGTGTGTGTGTGTATATATATATTATAATCAACCCACAAGTATCTAAATACTTCGTTGCAACTCTATTGACGGATAAATTGTCTGGTATTAATTCTTCGTAATAAAATTAAATTATCCTTTGACAAATAATTTTAGTCGTCTCAAAGTATATATTTATATAAACATATACATATATCAAACGTATTACAAATATACCAAAAATATATTTGATATTTAATCCATAAATTAATTTAAAATTAAGGTTCTTACAGTCATCCATAGTGGTTTTGTTTGTAGGTCTTAGTAATATTTGATTGAAGTATAAAAATCTACTTTAAAACAACTTCAATCAAAATTTTTGTTTTCTCGAATAATATTTATTTTCATTTGTGTTGTTTATTTCAAATACCATCAACGGGTCGATATACGTAATACTCGAGTCAAATTCTTAGTGAGAGAGGAAGGGATTTTTGAAATATTTCTTTTGAGATGAAATTTTTAACATAACAAGTTTGATCAAATTCTTAAAATTCAATCCTTTTCCATAAATTATGGACAATCTATTTCAATTATCTCAATGTAGGCCATCAAGATAATTGTGATCATTTTCCCTTGTAAGATAGGTCTTGGCAATGACCACAACCGGCGTCCCAATTGTTCTTCCCTTATTGATGTTTCATTATTGAAACATCCTCATATCCCACTGTAAGATTTTCAATCAAAACAATGCATATCATTATGTTATGTTTATCAAACATTCCTCATTATCAATCCAATTTCAATTTAATTGACTAGCTTTAACATAATTACTTTAAAAATAGTACATAAAAGTTAGTTGCAGATTAAAGGAAAGTCTCTATCATAGGTAAGTCCCAGTCAGAGGAAAGTTCCTGTTAGAGGGAAGTATCGATCAGAGGATAGTTCTAGGCAGAGGGAAGTGTAACACCCCGATTTTTAACAGCGCGAGTGTATTTTTTATTTTAAAAACCACTTATTAAAATAAAAGAAATAAAATAAAGCCACTTCTTAAAATGATACTTCGTGTCATAAAACGAAAAGAGAAATAATTGATTTCATCATAAATATAAATAAGTTAAAATAGTTTAGGAATTAATATTCAAAATATACAAATAGAAAATACAACGGGGCTATGAGACCTGTCAGATATCGCTCATACTCCTAGGGTATTCTCGGCAGACACCTACATATAAGTATTGCTCCAAGAATGTTATCCCCCCATGGTCACGTCAAAAAAATGGATCATGAACCCACCAACAAAAGACGAAACTCAAGAATGTCATAGATACAGTCATCCCCAAAAGAAAATAAGTACAACCACCAAAACACTAGGGCCCTATACAACAAAAGCTAATCTAATCATCCACTAACAACTACAGTAACAAGGGTGACCACCACACTCTCCACAAGTTTAGTCCGACGCAGTATCTCGCCTCGAAGTGACATCCTCCTCCTCATCAGCCATAGAAGGATCAGTCTCCTCCAAAGTCAGATCCACCCACGATATAGGTCGCTTCAGCGGCGCTGGAATCTCAAAACAGTCCTCTACTGGTCTAGACGTACCTGGGTTGTCAACCCCCACTGGCATCGGCCCATTGCCCTTCTCACCCGTTCCTGGTTGAGGCACCGCATCCCCTGCTACTACAGTAGGAGTCACCACACCTACGGTGACCTCCGCCTCACCTCCAACTGCATGACCCTCTGCATCTGTAAATACCCCATTCGCCTCGAGTACTAATCCTGAAGGTACAAGAAAGTCGATCCGCCCGTGAGTGTATTCCACATAAGACACCGCCCCGACACTTCTACTGGTTCTCACAACCCTCCCCGTATAATTAGCCTTGCTTGAGATGGGGTCGTATACCCAAGCAGTCGGCATATGTCAATCAGGGAAGTCTAACGACGTCTTCGTCGTCAGGGTAATCGTCGGTGGAACGAACTCGGGTATCATATGAGGGCAAAGCCCAATTTTCCACAATAATGTAAAGGGTCACCAATCGAAAATAAACAATTAACAATTAACAGTTATGTCAAAAGACAACAATACATACATAGCAGCTCCAACAAGATAACAACATTGACAAAATAAGTATACCCACTTATTGAAAATGTATAAAATCTATGTTTTCAATGAAACAAAAGATTTAGAATACAGAACCATGTTGCAAGCCCCAAAGTACAATCAACAATCACAACAACTTATTAGGAACTTAGGATTTAAGGTACTTGCACATATCATTTTCACATATCGGATCATAACAATCATGCCTTGCATGTCAAACACCCTAATGCAATGCGTATATGCCAGTGCACATGATTCTAGAATTTCCAGGACAAAACCAAAACCCTCCTCGAAGGGCATAAATCATAATTGAACCGCCTAACATGCCTTAGTACTAATTACCATGGTGCATTCTCTCACGGACTAGCACGATTTACTTAGAGTGTAGCCTCTCACAGGCTTTACACATAAGTTAAATCCACGTAAGGATAAGATGGACCATCTAATCTCGTGGAATCACCTCGTAGCCCATCATGGTCACTACTTAACTTCGTGGCCCATCACGGTCACCACTTAACGACAAAACCCTCCTCGAGGGGCGTAAATCATAATTGTACCGCCTATCACAGGCCTTAGTACTAATTACCATGGTGCAGTCTCTCACGGAATAGCATGATTTACTTATAGTGTAGCCTCTCACAGGCTTTACACATAAGTTAAATCCTCGTAAGGATGAGATGGACCATCTAATACATCTTCGAAAATAATAATTTTTCAAGTAAATTTCAACTTCAGTTCAAACTCTTTTATTTGAAAATAACTACAACTCAACAACAATCTCTCAACACAACAACACAACAACAACATCATCAACAACAATATCACAACAACAATGAATCTTTATCATAAACAACACAACAATGACATACTTATCAATAACAACTCATCAATAACGTTTTCAACAAAGATAACACATTAATCATCCATCAAACACACATATAGAGTTCCTACATGGAAACTAAAAAGTTGACAGGAGCCCCTTACCTTCGGTAACGCTTTCTCAACAGTTTTCGTTACCGCGATCAAATACGGCAAAACTCTCGCTCACGTCGACGCTACCAATGTTAGCTCATAAGCACCGTAGTGTGGAGAGGAGTGAATTTCCCTCTTGCCACTTCTCGAATCGATGCTTTGATCTCGAAGAAATCTAGGATTTGTGTTTTGTTTTTCTTGCTACCAACACATATGTTTTGAAATAGAAAAAGGAAGAACGAGTAGAGGCAGCTCGCGACAGGTAGGAGGAAAAATGTTTTCCTTTTCTGATTTCCTTTTTCCTTCCCTCTCACATACATGTATATATATCATACTTCCCACCTACTATGTATATATATTAATTAAAACTAATCCACAAATCTAAATACTCTTACACACATCACTTCACTCACATCTCAATCTTATTTTTATAAACTGCCCGGTATTAAATTCCTCGTAATATAATTAAATTATTCTTCGACAATTAATTTTAGTCGGGTCTCAAAATATATATATAAACATATACAAATATTAATCATATTACAAACATCTCATAAAATATTTTTGATACTTAATCCATAAAATAATTTAAAATTAAGGGTCTTATAAGAAGTCTCACTTAGAGGAAGTTCCAAATAGAGGGACATTTTAGTCAGAGGAAGTTTTAGACAAAGGGAAGTTCTAGTAGAGAAGTTCCGATCAGAGGAAAGTTCCAGATAGAGGGAAGTTTTAGTCAGAGGAAATTCCATACAGAGAAAACTTTATGTTAAAGGAATTTTTAGACAGAGGGAAGTCTCAATCAAAGGAAGTTCCAGACAGATGAAAATTTCAGTTAGAGGAAGGTTTAAAAAGAGGGAAGTTTCAATTAGAGGAAGATTCAGACAGAGGGAAGTCTTAGTCAGAGGAAGTTCTAGATAGAGGGAAGTTTTAGTCAGAGGATGTTCCAGACATAGGGAAATCTCATAATTAAACAAGTTGGTTTTATACTTAGAGTTTTGATGTTAACAAAAGTATTTTACAATATATTTGACTTCACAGAGTATGGAAGAATATCCATGTTTTTTAAGAAAATATAAAATAAGATTTGATTTAGATTTATGATTGAAGAAAATCTTTGACCAAGTTGAAAAGAAGATCTAGTCAAATGTTTTTAAAGAAAATCTAAAATAAGATTTGATTCAGATTTATGATTGAAGAAAATCTTTGACCGAGTTGAAAAGAAGATATGGTAAAATATTTTTGAAGAAAATCTAAAATAAGATTTGATTCAAATTTATGATAGAAGAAAATATTTGACCAAGTTGAAATGAAGATATGGTCAAATGTTTTTGAAGAAAATTTAAAATAAGAATTGATTCTGATTTATGATTGAAAAGATTTTTTGACCAAGTTGAAAAAAATATATGGTCAATATTTGAAGAAGATTTCATCAAGATTTATCACAAGAAGATATGAATTATTTACTAGAAGGCTTGATCAAGATTTATGAGCAATATAAATCTAAAAAATTTAGAAACTCAATCAAAACAAAATACGAACATATTCAATCAGAAGAATTTACAAATTCAATCTAAACAAAATACAAACTAAATTAATCTAGAAGAACTGCTCAGATTGGATTAAGATATATGTAAATATGCAAGAATACTTATGTTTTTGGTGAAGGCAAATACCAAGCAAAGTGATCAAGTTGCAAATTCAAGATGAAGTCAACAATCAAGTCAACTATTGTCAATATGCTAGAAGACTTAGAATTTAAGGTATATGATGCAATCTAATATTGTTATATTTCAAATGCACATGAGAACCTTATACTTTTAGCGTATGCATCAAAAGAATTTTCAAAGTGTTAAAATGCATGAACAATAATTGAAAAATTAAGTTTTTGACAAAAGCTAAAGTTGTATTCGGCTACATATATGTGTAACCGAATACAGATGAAGTTAGTAGCAAAAACTGCACTTCTGTATTCGACTACAACATGTTGTAGCCGAATACAAACTCAAGTCAGTAGCTAAAATAGCATTTTTGTATTCGAATAAAGGATGTCATTGCCGAATACAAATATCAAGCCAGTAGCTAAAATAGCATTTTTGTATTCGACTATAGGGTGTCGTAGCCGAATACAAAATCTAGTCAGTGGCAAAATGCACTCATCTATATTCGACTACAAGGATACATATTCAAATATATACTTAAAATTGTTTGAAAAATATGAACGTTACAGAGGTGTATTCAACTACACATAGGCTATATCCGAATACAACTGCAAAATAATGTGATTTTTCAGGTTTGATTGATTTTGGATAATTGCATATGTTCATCAAACTTCTTGGGAAGATTGCCATTGATCTGAAGTGATGTCTTAGAAGTATAAATACCTCCTAGGCTCGAGTTTAATCTCAACAACTTTCACAAAAATTCGGAACTTTCTATGAGAAAGTTTAAAGATCCATTAAGAGTCAAACTTTCATATTTCATGTGCATATTGTTTTACATTTTCATATCATTGAGAAAGGTTCGCTGCTGCACTAGAAATCAACCCAAGAACCCGCATGCAACATTAAAAATCGGTTATACTAGAACAAAACTCACATTATTTGACAAGGAAGAATTCCTTTTAGCTCATATTACTTCTGCCTCTACTTAGATGGATTGAATCTAAAATTCCCAAATTTGATCTTTATCTTCCTTTGATGGTTTTTGGGGGTGCATATGATACTAAAGATGATGGAAAAACATGTGTGATGTCAGATTGAAGAGAAAGAAACTTTGAAGCTTGTTGCAATGGAAGGAAGTTTCATGAGGTAGGGAGAAGGGAGGTGGATATTGAACAGTAACAAAATGAGAGAATAAGTGTTAGTTTTGAAGGTTTGGTATTTTAGTTTCTTGATCTAGAACATGCAAGGGTTTGAAGATGAAGGAGCTTTTGGTTCCTCCATTTTTAGGAAAGAAGAAAAGAACACACAAGAAAGAAGAGGAAAACGCGTGGTAGTGAGAATGAAAGAGTTGGACTGGGGTGAAGGAAGAAGAGGAAATTTGAATGTGTGTATGGATTGTGTGTGACATGTAAGTGAAAGGGAAAGGAGAAAAATAGTATACATACATCCTTCAACACATGTCCTTGATAAAACTACCACTCTTTTACCCCCATTTTAGAAAACAATATAAATTAAACATTATTGATAATTAATTGCTATCACTTAACATTAAATTAAGGGTCAAATTACTATCTTAACCATGTAAAGGGTTGTTACACTAGAGTTTGTTGTCGATCACTTCGCTGTACTTGCCCCTCTATTTGCAATGGTTTGTTTGCACACTTTTCTTCAAGTCTTCGGTCTTAATTTCTTGGAAAATGAATATTGTGAAACGAGAAAGAACAATGAAATTAGCGTTTTTCCTGTGGATATTCCTGCAGAAATATATCCGCAGGTAATACTGAAGGATTTTCTCTATTTTCCTTTGCTGCGGATTTACATGCGGTCACTGTCCGCAGCAAATTTCACATTCTTTCATTAGGATTTTTCGGCGGTAAAATTCTTTTTTATTTTAAAAAAATAATTTTTATTTTTATATAAATAAAGTAGATTTTTTTTAAACAAATTAAAAAAGTAATACAAGTTTTATAGTTAGAGATGACAATATAATTTGCACCACAATATCCACCCAAACCGTTTTGATTTGGAGGAAAAAATCTACTTTGATTGTGTGTGGATGTGAGTATTTCTCGAAATTAAAATTCAGGAGCGAAGACGGTTTGAATGTTGATGTTCACTCTACGATACTTGTAAGATTATTGTAATTTTTAAATTTTATAATATAGTATCTATTAAATTAACTAACTTAAGAGTTTTGATAAATTTATTTATTCAATTTTGAAGTCGGTAATTAAATAAATTATTTTCATAACTAAAAATTTTATTTTTAATTTAAATTATTACAAAAAATGTTATTTTAAAATAGAATCAAGAGATAATATTTAAAAATTTGAGGATATTAAATCTAAAATATAGTCAAACTAATTTAAATGACACGTTATTTAACTATTAATGATTTAGTTTAATAGTATAAAAACATATTAATTTTTAAATTTACTATAAAATTCTCTAAAAATAAATTTATTATATTTATTTATAATTAAATAAAAGAAAATTATGCATTAAAGTTATTCAACTTTTAAGAAGAAAAAACAAATTCTATCTTATTGTGTTAAAAAAAAAATAAAAACTTAAAATGAGTTCACTAAAACACAAACCACTAAACTCAACCACTCACTCATACAAATCAATAGTACCTCTATTATCTAGTAATAATTTAATAATTTAAGTTAGTATTTTTATATAATATAAAAAATTAATAAAAAATATGCATTTAATTATTTTTTTTACACTTCTTATTATTATTAAACCCTAAACTCAAGTTTCAAGTTTCAAATGAAACGCTGATTTTAGTTTACAAATGAAACCTTAAGTCAACCTCTCTTCTTCTTTCTCCCTCGCCCGCAACTCAACCTCTCTTCTTCTTTCTCCCTGATTTCGTCGCAAATAGCTATCACCAAGGCCTTCACCGTCCACGAAGGCGCAAAACGAGCCACCAATACCACAGATAACTGAACTCTTTAGCCATAGCCACCACCGTCACACCTCGCCGCCATCGAATCTGAACTCTTTATGTCGCCGTCGTAAGTGCTGCGCCACTCTATTTTATTTCAGTCTCGTTTCTCGCCATTTTTCATTATTCTTGTTTCATTATTCATTTTCGTGAACTATAGTGAGTTAGAGTTTTGATTTTCTTCTGATTTAGGGTTTTTCTTCACTTTCTGATTAATTTGAACCTACTCAGTATTTAAGCACTTGAAGATAAAGCTAAAACACTTGGTAAGAAGGATAGGAACTTCCATTTGGATTATTCATGCAGCAACGAACCTAATGGGGCTATGCTTCCCATACCAAAAATCGTAGTGAACAATGTCACCTGTAACTGCTCTGTTGCTGGTGACAACTTCTGCCATGTTGTAACAATGTAAGTCTTTTCTGAACTGTTATTCTTACTTCCATTGAGTTAAAATGTTATGCACCAATATATAATTGAATAATGAAGGATTGGTTAAATAGGTTAATCCTCTTATTTTTAAAATTAATGATTGATGGGAAATTCACGGGGTTTAAGGACTAGTCACCAATTGAATATACGATTGATGAACTTCCTCTTTCTTTGTTTCATTGGTTGTTACTGTATGCAGGAGAGTACTTGGCTCTGACAGGGGAAAAGCTCAACGGAGTAGAGATGGTTGCCTGTGGACTTGCTACACACTATTCACTAATTGCAGTTTAGTTTTGTTAAGCCTTTTTTTTCAATTGTAATAGACTATTCTTGCTATATGACATTCAAAACCTTTATTTTGTCCTGTAGAGGCTTCCACTAATTGAAGAACAGTTGAAGAAATTGGTTACGGATGACCCATCTGTCATAGAAACCACTTTAGAACAGTATGGTGATTATGTACACCCAGACAGCAGAAGTGTACTACAATGGTTTGGGTTGTCTTCTCTTTCATTTTCTTTGAGGGGAGTCTTTAGCTTTCTTATATAGGAAAAAACAATACAGAGAACAAAGAAACTATGAGAGAGAAGGGTATTAGATAAAAAATTCCAGTATCTCAAAGAGGCTTTCATTCTATCTTCAAATCAAAACAAAGCAACCCCATTAAAAGGGACCATTATTAGAAAAGTATGATTGGTTACTTCTCTTATATGTTGACTTACAATATAAGATAGCACTTCTACTTTTCATTTTTTTCAGGCTTGAAATTCTAGATAAATGCTTTTGCCATGACACAGTTGAAGAGATTGTTGATGCATTGGTAAGATTTGCATTTCTCTGCATTTGCTTCTGTTTACAAGCCAAGTCTGGGATGGCTTACTAGCTGTGTCCAAGTGATGTGGATGAATATTTACCTTCTTTTTTTAATTCTTATCATTTTTAAATTTCCACTAGGAAGCTGCGGCAAGTGAAACAAAAGATGCATGGTGCATTTCTACCCTAAATAGACTTAAAGAAGCTTCTCCATTGAGCTTGAACGTTTCCTTGAAATCTGTGAGTTCCTTTTGCTTGTCTGATGTCTACACACTTGATTGGATTCCTGTTTTCTTTCTCTTCTTTTCTTAGAACAATCTGGTTCTATAATGTAATCCATCTAATCGGGACAGATTCGAGAAGGTAGATTTCAGACCCTTGATCAGTGCTTGTTGCGTGAGTACCGTATGACTTTACAAGGAATATCTAAACATATATCTGGTGACTTCTGTGAGGTATAAACATTGTGAATTCTGGAAACTGAAACAAACTTGTGTCTTTCTCAACATAAGCTGATTTGAATTCCTTTTAGGGAGTGAGGGCACATGTGGTGGACAAAGACATGGCACCAAAGGCACCCTTTCGTTGCATTACATTTTTTTTAAAGATTTGAAATTCATTGGCTTAAACAATTTGTTTACAAACTAATTTTTCTTCCTATTTGCATTGAAATCCAAATTCCTACTTTGATTGTTAATTAAATATATGCAGTGGGATCCTCCAACCTTGGAAAAGGTGTCTCAAGATATGGTGGATATGTAGTTAACTTGTGTGTGTATTGAATCGAAATTGAGATCACAGATCAGTGTGGATTGTGGAATTAGTTTGGATGTTTGTGGAGGATTTGGATCTGGAGATATTTAGGTTATGTTTTTGAGTTGAAGCTGATTTGAGTTGAAGCTGATTTGAATAGTGATCCTAGCTTTTATCCGTATATAGTTGAATTTGATGATTAGATTCATTACTTAGTGTTTTTTAACTTTGAATTTTTATGTTTGTTATTGTGACAGGCAAGAGGATTGAAGAAGCATTTGAAGAGGCTCAATGCCCCCAAACATTGGATGCTTGACAAATTGGGTGGTGTTTTTGTAAGTGAATCTCATATTACCACTCATTCAGCAGCAGTTGCTCTGTTAGTTCTTGTTCCTGTTGGTTATATTGATGGTCAAGGGGGTAAAAGTGCAAATTTATGATGGCCATCTCAGGTGCTCCAAAGATTTTGCATATAGTTGAATGAAGAGAAAATGATTAGCATGGTTATGTGTGGAGCATGCATGCTTTGACTAAACATCCTGTTTAGGCATGTTATGTTTATACTTTGTAATTGATCCTTGTTTTGTTACGAAAATATGGTTTTTGGTTTATCTATCTCCTTTTATGGTTATGATTCTTTTCGAGAGGGGCAACTCGAGGCTATTAAGATGCTTCTTGCTGGGAAATCGACTATCCTTATTTTGCCGACCGGTGCTGGGAAGTCTTTGTGTTATCAGTTGAGTGCATTGATTTTTCTTGGGATTACACTTGTTGTTAGTCCATTGATACTATAGCTTTGATGATTGATCAACTTAGGCAATTGCCTCCTCTTATTAGCGGTGCTCTCCTTAGCAGTGCTCAGGTGTATTTTATAGTCTTTTTGATACTCTTTTGCTCGCAATTTAGTTTATCTGATAATAGCTACAACGTTGTTGTTTCTAACTTCTTATCGTGAATCAAACAGTACTATGATGAATTGTTGTTAATTATGTTTAATGATGGATGATTTAAATTCAAATCTTTCTCTCTCTTTTTGTTTTGTTTATTATATTAGACGCTTGATGAATCATCTAAAATGCTCAACCAGCTTCGGCAAGGCACAATAAAGGTGCGAATTTTGATAACTGAATTCAACTTTGGCTCAGATTTGCTTTTGCAGAAATATGTTGCAATCTTGCCTGATTGATTGCATAAATGAGACTGATGATTATTGTATCGATGATGATAGTACTCTTACTTACTTGAAGCTAATGTTTGCAATTCTAATTCATACAAGTGCTTTTTGTTTCACTAGAGCGGTTCTTGAATGAAGAGTTTCTGTCTGTTATTTCTTCTGTGTCAGCCGTCTCACTCGTTGTTATTGACGAGGTGCATTGTATATCTGAATGGTGAGGGGATTGCAATGTTGTATTGGTGAAGCACATTCTTTTTGTTTGTTACTTTGGAGATCTTCTGTTTCTGTTTCCTTGTTGATTAGATTTTAAATTTTTTACAGGTCTCACAATTTCCGACCTTCATTCATGAGACTTAGAGCATCACTACTTCATAACAGTCTTAATGTAGGTTCTGTTCTTGCAATGACAGCTACTGCTACAGCCACGACTTTAGATGCCATCATGTCTGCCTTAGATATTCCTCGCACTAATCTTATTCAGAATGTACACTTAAGGGACAATTTGCGTTTGTCGGTGTTTGTGGTAAAAAATAGGCAAGTTAGATGCTTCCACTTTACTTCTTCAGACTGTATTCCCTTTTTTCTCTCCTTATCTGAGTTTTGTTAAACGTATTCATCAATGATAGGATGAAAGACCTACTGGTTCTGATAAAGTCTTCTCCTTTTGTGGAAGTTAAAAGCATCATAGTATACTGCAAATTTCAGGTGTGTATATGGACTTTTTTTCTTTCAATTTTTAGGCACTGGGTCTCAGTGTTAAGTGATTTCATATAGTCATCTGCATTATGTTCCATTGAATTCTCTTTTCTTGCCCAATGTATTAGAAATGCATAATGTCATTTGCACAGAAAAGTTATTAAGTTCTTTGTCTCAGGTTTAGTATATGGCTAATTACTTAAATTTGCAAGGAATGCTGAATTGGATTTTTTTGTATATGGCTAATGATTTGGCCAAATAGACAAGAAGACAGACACCAAATAGATATTTGAAAACCAAGAAGCAGACATGGTGATGAATGATGGATTTACATTAACCCCTTGACTTGAAAGGAATAGCTCGGATGACAATCTGGTGATATAAAGCAGCAAGTGCAGCTCCAATGAAAGGTCCAACCCAGAATATCCAATGGTCATCCCAAGCATGGTCTCTGTTGTATATTATGGCAGCACCAAGACTCCCTGCTGGGTTAATGCCTGTTCCTGTTATGGGAATAGTTGCCAAGTGAACCAAGAACACTGCAAACCCAATTGGAAGTGGGGCCAAAATCTACAAATACAAATACAACATCAAAAAAATGATTTTTCTGAATATCGTATAAATTGTCTCAGGTTTAGTAAATGGCTAATTATTAAGTTCTTTGTCTCAGGTTTAGTATGTGTATGTCTTAATTTTTTTAAAAACAGATTTGTGTATTGGATTATACTTTAATTAATACTTAGTGATGATATGTAAATTTTAAAAGTATTACAATAGTTGAATCATACTTTAATTAATATTTAGTTACGGTTTGTGAATATGATATAAATTACTTTAAAATATTTGCAATAATATTCTAATTAAAAACTTATATTAAATAATTAAAAAATGTATTGATAATAATATAAATTTTCATATCAATTAAAAATAAATAAATAAAACAGCTCCATATTTGTTGCGGATTTTTTTTAAAACAGTTTTGAATGCGGATTTACCGACGGAAATACATGTGGAATAAATTCGCAGAAATAGTATTGCAGATTTGTTTCGCGTGAAAATGCGTAAGAAAATGTCTTAACTTTTGTTAAATATTATTTGTGGATTTACCTGCGGATTAATCCGCAGGTACTTTAGCTGCAGTTTTAAAAATCCTCAAAAAACGATTATCCAAGAAGGTTTTACGTGGGGAAATACTACCGCCAATAAATCCGCAGGTAATAGTGTTTCCTGCGGAATTTTAGCTTAAATCCGCAGGTAAAACCTTAATTTCTAGTAGTGAATGTGCTATAGGTACAATAAGGAATGAGAATAAAAAGATGATGGAAAGAATGTAGGGTGATTGGATGTTGAGATTTTTCATAGTAATAGTTAGCATAATTTCTTTAACAAAATGACGAACTTTAAAAAAGAAATTATACTTAAATATTAAAAAGCATGATTGAGTATAAAAAAAATAATAATAATTAAGAGAAATATTGAACTTTAATTTGATAGTATGAATTAGAGTTAAATATGTTTTTGGTTCTTATAAATATATCATATTTTTTTTAGTCTCTCTATATTTTTTCTTCAAACAATCATCGTTCAAATTTTTTTATCAACAATTTTAGTTTCTACATTTAAATTAATTCATGTGTATCAATCAAATTTTTAAATGATATTTTTTCCATAAATTTTTAGAACATTATAAGAACTCCCAATATAGAATTTTAGAATTTTTCAGCAAAATATGAATTTGTAAGCACTAAAAGCTTTAGAAAATCATATCTAATATATAATTTATTGAAAAATTCTAAATTTTTGTGGTAGAAATTCTTATAATATTTTAAATATGCATGCAAAAAAAATCTTTAAAAATTCAAACGATACATATGAATTATTTTAAAAGCAATGACCAAATTATCGACGAAAAATATTTGAAGGTCTATTGTTTGAAGAAAATTTTTAGGGAGACTACAAGTGAAATTTGATATATTTATAGGGAACAAAAACTTATTTAACCCTAATATTATACAATAAAGTAGAATACATCTTTATACAATACTCCTAAGGTCAACTAACATAACCGACTTTCATCTATCTGATCATAACTAACTTTAATTAACTATAAATTATATTCAACTATATCTGAGCCCCTCTTTTGAACCTCGTAAAATGGGATTTAGACTTCGGTTTGAAATCTCATATTGCATCAAGCCAAATATAAAAAATAATTAAAATTGTGATGGTAATTCAAAAAAATTACAAAATTAACTTATGTTATTTAATATGCATATTTCAACTTAACTCCACTGAAAGTTTTTCTATTATTATTTTTGACTCATTTATTTTTTATTAAAACTCACTTGCAAGTTAATAAATAAGATCTCGGTCTTTGTCAAAATAAAAAATAAAAATAGAATCTTTGTCTTTCACGTGACTATTTATACCTTTGTGATAGTATTGCAATGATGGCTTGGTAGCAAGTTAGATAGAGAAGATAAAACTTGATATAGATTCTAAAAAAATCCTACTCTCCTTCTGTGGGTAGCCAATACAATTTCAATGACTGAGATTACTCTTTTGCCAAAATAATAACCTAGTAATTACTTTTAAAAGTTTCATTTAGAGTGATCAAATAGTTTTGAAACTAACTAAACTTAACCTATAACTTAAGAACCTCTCATTTTTAGTGGTTAACAACCTCCCAAACCAAAGTTTGGAATTTTACAAATATTTTTTCAATGATTATCTTATACTGTTAAGTTAGAAAACTAAATAGCGTCAGCTTCATAGACGCTATTGTGAAGCTACACAAATTTCTATTTAGCGGATGCTGTTAACCTTCGGTTTTGACAAAAATTGTTAACTATAACTTGGAAAACAGGGTCTGCAAAGCGGACACTAAGTTTAACGTCCCTCACCAGCAGCAACTAATTTAACATTTATTGATTCATTAGCATCAAGTAAATAGACCGATGCTAACAATTATTTTAAAAAATATATTCAGTACATTCATTACTTTAAAATACATACTTAAAGTAACTAATTATTCATACATATACAGTGACATTTATAATTTGTCATAACCATAAAGTCTAAACCAAACAAATCGTCAAAACGATTATACGTCAATGAAATAAAAAGAAAGACATACATGTCTCACAAAAGTCACAACCATACATAAAATTTATAAAACTTATAGGTAGGGATTTTATTGAATTGAATTAGTATCGCTATAAGTTGTAAGTTCTAAAGAATCTTTACATATCGATTGGTCAAAGATGGAAAAGTAAGAAGCTTTTACTCTTGGTGTTTGTTGTAATATAATTGGCCATGAAAGGAAACATTTCAAGGGTAGCTAATGGCTTGCTTTTGAATAAAGCTGCAGAAAAGTTATAAAAGTAAAATCTCATAACGTGACCAAATTAATAATAGAAGACTATAATTTTAAATAGTATCAAAATTTTGATGAACCTAATCCTCCTTTTGGAATCATAAATATTACACAAGTGTTATTAATTGCTTTATAATTATTATAGTACTCAAAATGGTATATTTTCCTCTCACAATTTTCCATCTTCTTGCACTCTTTTTGCTTTCTCTGCGTTTTTTTTTTAATTACAGTAAGTTATGTTTATGTAACATATGAAGAGAGTAAGTAAACAATGGAAAAGAGAACATACATGATTTTTCTTTCTCAATTTTAATCCTAAATTCTTGTAGAACAATTTCAAAAGCAGACCCTTGATTTCTATGATAATAACAACAACAACAAAATATAAAACACAAATCAGTTATATAAAACTATACAAATTAGAAATTAAATTAAAGCGAACACTACACCAAATTTTGGATTTATTAGCGCATCTTTAATGACATTTGTTGAATAAAAGTGTTGTTGTAGTTTATTTTAAAAAAACACGGATTATTCAACAACATTTTTTCTAAAAGCGTTGTCAAACTATACCAAAATTTAGATTTTATAGCGCATGTTTAGCGGTGCTTTCTTTAAAAAACGTTATCATATTAAAACTTAAAAAATACGGACCCCTTTAAAAACATTTTAGACAAAAAGTGTTGTAAATGTAAAAGTGTTATAATAGTAAAACTTAAAAAACACATACCCTTTTAAAAAGCTTTTGACATAAAGCGCTATAAAATTCAAAAGTGCTATATTAGTAAGCACCGTATTATAAACCAAAGATCACTATGAATTAAAACTCTCGTCGACAAAAACCTCCTGCATAAACCAAAACTCGATCACAATAACCTAACCCTTATTTTGTTTAACTTGAATCATCTTCCTCTTCGATCGTCTTCTTCACAAAAACCAAAACTCGATCACAGTAACTTAACACTTATTTTGTTCCACTTAAATCGTCGTCACTCGCAAAATTGTTGTCTCTGCAAAACCTCTGAATCGATGACCAAATTTTTTTCATCTTACACATAAACCTTTTGTTGCTAAAACCCAGAACCATTTCTCGCTAAAACGTGAAACCCTTATTCACTTCAACAACCCTCATGCTATAAACCCCAACCGTTGTAGTTGAAATGTGATGTTTATTTCTCACGATTGTAAGTGTAAAACATTTCTCAGTTATAAAATATTTTTCGATTATACTTTGTCTCAGAGATATAATGTTGTCGATTGTAATTTCTATTATTTATATGTTTATTTCAATGTTATAGATGAAAACTTGTAATGCTTTATAATTGTTTATTTGTTTTTGATAGGATAAACATCCTTCTTGTTGTTGTGGCTAACATAGGTATTACTTATATTAAATATTGTGTTTAAAATTGATTTGATGGTTACAAAATTATTTTATAAGATTGTAATATGTCTATTCTATGCATAATTTTATTTGATTTCATGTTTTTTATTTTATTTTATTTGTGCAAAATACAACTATTTTTTGGAGTCATTTTTCAAGTTTCAAGTTAATATATGCTCACTCTAGAAACCCACGACCATATGCTACTTACTTCTCATAATGGTGAGTGTCTAAAATCTTCATCATTTATACTTTGTCTCAAAGATATTATCTTGTCAATTGTAATTTCTTTGTTATTTACATATTGATTTCTACATTATAACTATTAATTGGGAGTGAAAATTTGCGATGCTTTATATTTGCTTTTTTGTTTTTTCTGTGATACAATAATGATAAACATCTTTGTTATGGTCAAGGTAGGTATTACTTACATTAAATGGTGTTTGAAATTGATTTGGTGAATATAAAACTTATGTTATTGTTATATCAAATTTATGTTATAAGATTGACAGGGATGAGATGTGATATATAGTAAGAAAATTAGAAAGTAATAAATTTTTAAATGTACACATGTTATTTGCTTTAATTTGTGGAAAAAACACGAAGAAATGTATTTGTTAGAGTCATTCTTCAAGTTTCGGGTTAATATATCCTAACGAAATTGATTGTTGTTGCCGAATTTGTTTGATATGCTAGAAACCCACCATCGTTGCACTTAAATAAGCTATTTATTTCTCATGATGGTAAGTGTCTAAAACCTTTTTTGGTTATAATTCGTCTCGGAGATATTATCTTGTTCATTGTAATTTCTTTGTTATTTATGTGTTGATTTATATGTTATAACTACTAGTTGAGATAAAAACTTGTGATGTTTTATACTTCTTTTTCACATAAAATTTGTGAGGCCTAAAACTTGAAACTTGTTATGTTTTATACATGTTTTTTATGTGCTGCAATAGTAGGATAAAACTGGTGACTTCTCTCTTATAACTGTTAGTTTGGGTGAATAATGTCAGTAGGTACTCAAACTGTGATTTCTATTATTGTTTATTTTTTGTGAAAATTAAAAAATATTCTAATTTGTTTTATTTTTCTTCCCAATAGGGTTAAAGTTGGAAGTTTTCATTGTTGTTGATGATCTTGAAAAATTGATGTTGTTGGGAAATTAATAGAACATTGATGACATATATTTTGAGTTTATAGTTAGAGAATGATGGAGTTTGATCATAAATGTATAGTAGAATTTGCACATCCTATTATTCTTAGCATTATATTATTAACTGTTGAAGCTCCTTATTTTATTGAAGTTAGGACGGACTATATATATATATGCTTAACTATTTATTTTTTAAATTGTAAATAAAATTTTGAATGAACAACAAAGATATTTCTGGAAAAATAACATCAATATATTATAATGTTAATACAAAATTGGTATTTGAACAATATGACAACGCTTTTTTAATTAAAATACCACATACGACAAGGTTTTACTAAGAAAAGTGCTATGAAAGCTCTATTATATAACACCGACGACAACGTATTTCAAAAAAAGAAACAAACGCTTTAAAATACCATCTACGATAACACTTTTCTATGAAAAACGCTATAAAAATGCTATTAAATAACAATTATAACAACACTTTTTGGAAGAACAGCGCTATTAAATACCACATACGACAACGCTTTTTATATTTTAAAAGCGCTATTTTATCTTTTAATAACGCTACATACTATGGCGCTGTTAAATGCATCAAAAAATTTATTTTAGAATACATGTTGATAAATTTCGTGATTAGTTTTTGTTATATATATAAGTGTTTTAGATGATGTAATACTTTTATACATATTGAACAAAATGAGTAATATAAATAACAAATTTTATATTTTATATATTTTTCTAAATAGTATTTTAAAGAATAAAATTTTACGCAATTTACGTGTATATGTGTGTACACAATTAATGTGATATTTTCCAATGCCTTTGATTGTTGTTAAGTGTGCACGTAGTTATATTCTAATTATTTATAACTATTTTTTATTTTTAGTTATTTATTTTATAAATAATTATCTTGAGATAGTAGTAATATTGTATTTGATTTCCTTGATTTTTATATACTTGTTATGACAGTGTAATTTTATATATATTTATTTTGATTTAGTAATTGATATAAAGTGTTAATGTTGTATTTATTTATTTATTTTATAATTTCATATATTTTCTAACGATGGTAGTAATTTAATGTGAGTATTTAGGAATATAAGTATAATTATAATGATTAATTTGAATATGAGAGTTTTGATTATTAATGTATTTTAAAAGATTAATTACTTTAATTATTTTATTTTATATAGTATTAGTTTTAAAATATTAGTAATATTTTATAAATTCAATTGTGTTTAAAAAAAATATTAATAAAAGTTAGTTTTGATAGTTGGTGGTTTTATTTTGAAAAAATAATAATAAAAGAAAGGAGTAATCAAAATGTGTTTTACGGGTTATGCTCATATGCAAGAATAAATCCTAATTAAATAATTTAAAGAAAAAATAATTGAAAAGAGAAAGAAGAAAATGTACCATAAAGAGAGAGGAGTCGTAAACAGCATAGACAACCACACTTGGTGGAAAAATGAAGAAAATCGGCACCGACGATCGATAACTGTTCCAGAAAACTTTCCTCGTTTTCGTCCAAATTTCAGTACGTTGTTTCGTTTATTTAGTTAGTCAATTAAACATACTTTCTCAAATATTTAACCATTCCAATTTCTCTATAAAATATATGACTTCTCTGTTTCTAAAATTTCTTATTTTGCACCGTTCTTCTTTATCGTAAGTCTGATTTGAGGAAATCAACGCCAAAGCGATTGTGTTAACAGTGGCTATAATATCCACTGATAATATTCCTAATAGAGGTAAGTTTATTTGACTCAAATTCGAAATTGACCCTTTTATTGTGTGTTATCATAATTTATTTTTGACGTTTACCCATAAACTGTCGAGTAGGACAAGGAGTCAAAGAACAAATCCTTTTTTCTTGTGGACTTGTATTCATGTGCAAAAGTGTCAAAATAACGTAAGGGGTGAAAGAATATTTGAATTCATGAATATAATATAATGTGAAGTGAACAGAAAAACCGTATTTTCCAACGATTCATCCAGGGCTCGCTACGTATGGTAGTAGCCCTTTGAGTGATAAATTAAATTAATGTGCAAATATAGAAATTGTGAGATTAAAATATGAAGTAGAAATATTTATAAGGTGTTGATTGGTTTAATTTTTTATAATTGTGTGGTATTTGATATTTGATATTATTGTGATGTTGAATATCGAATGAAATTATGTGCATATGTTTGATTAGACGAATTTATGTGATGTGATAATAAAAGATAGATGCATTGTATGATATATGTTTTGTGATGATAATGATGATTTTTTATTGATGATGGCGATGCTATAAATTTGTGATGAGAATATTGAAGTTCCCCATAATTGATGAAATAGTGATGATTCCAACTTGTGCTAAAGACAATACTTTTAATGGAGTAGTCTAGGCTAACGAGGGGAGAAAATAGATGCATTGTATGATATATTTTTTGTGATGATAATGATGATTTTTGATTGATGATGGCGATGCTATAAATTTGTGATGAGAATATTGAAGTTCTCCATAATTGATGAAATAGTGATGTTTCCAGCTTGTGCTAAAGACAATGCTCTTAATGGAGTAGTCTAGGCTAACGAGGGGAGAAAATAAATGTTGGGAATATTTTAAGTTGATGTGAATTTTTGAAGTGGAAATTATTTTGTCATCATATAGGTAGGGCCTGACAAGCCTAGTGATTCTGGGAAAGTACAACTGAATGAACCTGATCGTGGCGGTCTGCTGTTGAGCCTTAAGGAAAAATTGTTAGACCTTAGAGATATTCAGGTGGGGAATTCCTAGGTGACTTGGAGGTAGCACTCCAATTGTCGGGAGTTACCACACAACACATGTTTACCTCGACTGTCGTGTATATGTGCCTCGGGTTGAGTTGAGGGGATCTATGAGGACAAATCCAATTTGAATTTTCTGTCCACCGGGATGGTGGCATAGTATCAAGCCTCCTAACTAAGTACTTTAGAGTTAGAATGACACCACATTGTGAAGTAGAGTTTAAGCTCATGCATGACATTTCATTTTTTGTGATTGTTTTGGTGTGATTAATATGTATCGTGTGTGATAATAATTTCTCTTAGATGATTTAATGTTATAGTGATATGTATTGATTTTCACTATAACATCAAATCATCTAAGAGAAATTTTGTTTTACGATACGGTTTATTTATGATTAATAGTGTGTTCTTCTTAGTTATATTATACTATCAACATGATTTCAAAACTTACCTCCTGCGTTTGTAAAATTGCAATTATTACAGGTTAATGAGTCTTGAAGTTCAAGTTTAGAAGAAGCCCCTCTTTGATAGTTGATGTCCGGAATAAGAGTCCTAAGTTGTATTTTTATTATTTAATTGGAAATGAATTTTTGTATGAAAACCTTATAAGTACTAGTAAGTTTTTGGGATTAAATTAAGGCTTTCTAGTTAAATCAAGTTTATAGAGATTGCACTGTTTTATAGGAGGAAAAAAAGTTTAAAGTGTTCCTTATGAATTTTGAGAAATGTGATATCCTAAATAAATTGTAAAAGTTTCTATTTTCCTCTAAAAACAGTCTTTATTTATCCACTGCAAATTTATTTTAAAAAAATGGTATAAATTATTATATATTATTTTGGGTTTAGGGTGTCACAAATGTGATGTTTAGTAGATTGTTTTGTTGTTGCTCTAGACTATTTTGACGTCGTCAACAATTTTTGTATGTTTCATTAGTTTATGTATAAAAGTTTAGAATGTTTTACTGCTCGTTTAAGTTTTGTTATTGGTATAAACTACTTTATGCTTTTATATTAATAGTGATTTTAGAATGTTAATTAGTTATTGTTGCTATATTTGTTAAGAATAGTCTTCCTAGTAAATTGCAAATTTATATTAATTATGTTTATCACACATTTTATGGATTTTTACTTTGGTTAGTATACTGTAAAATGTTTGATTTGATTCTATAGAATCAGATTGTTTGCATATTGGCATTGTTAGAAAGGTATGACAAAAACAGGAAAAGACTTTAACTGTGGCTAACAAATTGTGACGCTAAGCTAAATAAGTAGTGAACGTAGCTTAATAACATTTTCTTTTTATTATAATAAGAAACACACTTATGGATCATTCTTATACATATTACTTTTGATGAGGACCTAAAATGAGCTAATTAGGAGGAAAAACAAAGAATATTTAAAATTAAAACTTTATAATATTTTTTAGTTTTATTTGTGTTTAATTTAAATTGTAATAATTTTCGTTAAGTGGTGAGAATCCAATATGGGTGTAGAGAATTGTTGTAACATCCTCTAAATTTATTATTTAAAATAATTAAGACCTATAAATATATATGTTTTTCAATATTAATTTAGGTGTGATAATTATTTGTCTTGTTCGACTTAATGTAGTTGATAAAATTATTAGTAAAAATTATTTAATCAATGGAGAAGTTTTTTTAGTACAAGAAGAATTTGAGCTAAGGGTTTGTGGCTTGCTGTGACCAACCCATAATAGAAATTTGGGCTTGGAGTTTGTGGCTTAGTTTTTGTATGATCAAGGTTAAGAAAAATAAATAAATAAATAAATAAAATAATATTTTCTCCCTTCTATTCTTTATTTGGGCCCAACACTATCTACCCAATAATCTCCACTTTAAATTTTCTCTAAACTCCACAATATTTCCATACTAAGTAATTATAAGCAGAAAGGAATACCGAAACCCTAGCCGCCATCACCGTCACACCTCTTCTTCTTCGTTCATCAAAAGCTTGGAATTTCTTTTCTTGAGAACAACTTTGTGGAAGCTTAGAGCTTTGTACTAGGAAGAAAAGCGACCAAGGTAAGGGCTTTTCCCCACAAAAATTATAGTTAGACCGTTAGTTGGATGACATGAAATTAATAATTGTGATCGCTTGCTTTTTGAAAGGAATAAAATCCAAATCCTTTGTGTTGAGTCAATATTTAATATACGATTTATTTTAAGAAGTAAAGTATGGATTTTTATGTTATATATGATAATGTTTTAATTTTTATGAAAGATATAAAATAAGATATGAATTTTTGTTATATATATGAGGTTTTAATTTTGATGATGTATATGAGTTGGAGTTTGAATTTTCTTGTTATATATGTTGAAGTGCTAATTTTTATGGTGTGTAAGATATCAAGTTTTTTTTTTTTATGTATATGTGGTGAAAGTTATAATTTTTATGATTATTTGTCAATGAATATGTGATACTCATGATATGGATGTGTGGTGTGTGATCTTAGTGATATGTGCATAAGATGTTGATTTTTAAAAAGTGATTTCAAATGCTTATGACATGATTCTTAGTGGGCTGTGTGGGAATATATCTCTTTAATTATATATCACCATGTCATGGCATATGCATCTTCGTGGGAGTTGCCTTAGTGGCAGGTTTATTTTTTCCATTAGTATGGGTGATCTTCTGTGTCGAAGTTGCCTTAGTGGCAGGGTTATTTTCTCCATTGGTATGAGTGATTTTTCTGTGTGGAAGTTGCCTTAGCGACAGATTTATATCCGAATCATATAGATATAAAAGCATGCATTATACATATGTTTTTTTATATACGATTTACTGATTTGCGCATTTTTTTCTTTTAAATTGGAAGTTTTTACTTTTATTTGTTTTGTGTTATTCTTCTATATGTTTAGCTTTGGTTTGATGTGGATGATGGAAAAAACCTGACCCATTACAACAACATTTTAGGTACTAATGAGTTTGAGGAGATTCAAGAGTAGTTGATGAGTATTAACGTGTGGCGAACGTGGGGTAAAAATAGGGCTTTTCAAAACAATTTTGTAATAATAGAATTGTCGCGATATTTTTAAATCTTTTGTCACCAAACTTTAAAATGCACTCGAATTCTAGAAATACGGAAGTGGGTTCCTTCCGTTAGGAATAATTGTTTTTTTTTTTTTTGTTTTAGCTTTGAATAAACACTTTTTAATAATATTAAATAAATGTGATTGTTACTAATTATTTAAAAGCATAAATGTTAGATACTTTTACAAAAAAAAGTTGTCGTAAAGTTTTCTAAAAGTATTTTTTTTAATTAACGTTTTGGATCAAAAACATTTGGGGCGTTACAATTGTCTTTTGTCCCATTTTAGAATTAGGGTAATCCTTTTTTAAATACCTTGTAAGAGTCTCACTTTGGATAAGTTTGAAATGAATTAGAATTTCTCTAATGAGAATAGTGAGTGAGATGCGTCTCGTCTTTGAGTTATTGGATTAGAACTTTCTTGAATCTTATCAATGACTTTGTTACCATTGTGACGATTTCACATTGGCTTATCAATCATCATTGAGTCTGGCTCCTTCTTCTCAACCTAACCCATCCTCGGTTCTTTTTTCCATGTCATTTTGCCACTTTATTAGAAGAAACCACTTGGTAGATCCTTTATCTTTTGAAGAAACCACATGTAAATAGTGATGTTTTGGAAGTACAGTTGTTAAAAAAAACGAGTTTATATGATCAGTAGAGTTTAAACAATAAAATGAGTGTGTGTCATAAAATAGACTATGGGTCATTTGTTATATTATAAAACAAATATAGGAGAGAATGAGACCATGTAGGAAAAAAAAAGGACGAAATATCTAGGGTAGTGAATAGTAGCGCATCAGCAACCGGAGCGTCAGAGAGAACCTAAAGACAAAACAAGCCCCACACAAGAATAAGAGTGAAAAATTTGTCTCGGTGTCAAACAGTTGTTCTACAAACTTTCTATGTGATCATCCAAATTTTTGTACGTTGTTTTCCTTATTGAGTTAGTTAATGTAACATACTTTTTCATACTTTTAGTCATCTCGATTTCTCTGTAAAGTTCTCAAGTTTTCTGTTTCTAAAACCTTCTATTTTGCACCTTTATTTTCTCACTGTAACTTCAATTTGAGTAAAACCAATATCAATTCGACCATGTGAATAGTGACTACATTATCCTCTAATTTTATTCTGACTTGGGGTAAGTTTCTATGAACCAATTTCAAAATTGACTTTTTAGAGTGTGTTCTCATATTTAATTTTTGAGGTTTACACATAAAGAGTTGGATCGATTGGAGGACGAGGAGTCGAAGGAATAAAATTTTTTCGCTTGTGGACTTGAACTATCGTGTAAAAGCATTGAAAAAAGGTAAAGGGTGAGAGATCATTTTAATTCATGAATATATTATAATGTGAGATAAATGAGAAAGTTACATTTCCAACAATTTATTCGGGGCTCGCAACGCACGATGGTAGCCTTATTTAGTAATAATTGAATTAATATGACAAATTGGAGTTTTGTAGGATTAAAATATGAATTACCAACTTTTATAAGGTGTTGTGTGATTTAAATTATGTAAATGTGTGATATATGTGAAGAAAGTTTAAGTTTTTATATTGTATGTGTTGAAAGTTTGAATTTTTATGATATATGTGAGAAAGTTTGAGTTTTTATGTGGTATGTGATGAATGTTTCAATTTTTATGATGTATGATGTAAAAGTTTTGATTTTTGTGATTACTTGTTTATGAAAATATGATATTCATGATATGTGAGATGGAAGCTTTAATCTTTATAATTTTTGTTTATGAATATATGATTTTCATGATATGTGTGGTGAAAACTTTGACCTTTTGTGATAGTTGGTTACAAATATATTTATTTTCATAATATATATGGTGAAAGCTTTGATATTTGTGATAATTGTTAATGAATATATGACTTGCATGATATGTGGGGTGAAAACTTTGATTTTTATGATAGTTGTTTATGAATGTATAATTGTCAAGATAAGAACATGTGATATATGATCTTAGTGATTTTCACTTCAAGAAAAAAATGATTTGCAGTAGCTATAATTGACACCTGCGATGGTTATAGTTGTTGTAAATGGACGCTTTGCGATGGTTCTCCAATCGCTGCAGATTCGTGCATTGGAAACTTGTTTGTGACAGTTCAAAAAACTATTGTTCAAACTGTCGAAAAAATTTGCGACAGTTGCTAACCTCCTTTGTATACATTTGCGGCGTCGTTAGAACCAACACTAAACACGCACAATGTTATTTGTTTTTATAGAATTGTGACAGTTATCAACCGTTGTTATATGCATTTTGAGACAGTTTGAACCGTTGCAAGCTAATAATTTAAAGTAAAAAATTATGGTCCAATTTTTTCTTTCTTTTTTTATTAATTAAACCAAAATAACCATCGTTCAAACTGTCAGCAAAATTTGCGACAGTTACTAACCGCCTTTGTATACATTTGCGACGTCATTAGAACCATCGCTAAACACACACAATTTCATTTGTTTTTATAGAATTACGACAGTTATCAACCGTTGTTATATGCATTTTAAGACAGTTTGAACCGTCGCAAGCTTAATAATTTAAAGTAAAAAATTCTGATCCAATTTTTTCTTATTTTTTTATTAATTAAACTAAAATAAATTTTTTCATAAATATCATCCACATAATTTAAATACACAAATATAAAACTATTGTGACTAAATCTAATTTATATAATCTTTTCAAAAGTAATAACACCAATTCTTATATCGAACTTAACTAAAACAACATTTAAATTACTGATGTAGGAAGGTTCACGACCAGAATCGAGGAAGAAACGGCTTTGCGGACAAAAGGTATCTTTTAATAAAATAATTAATTTTGAGAGTTTTTCTCTTCTCTGGTGGATTCTAGAACTTGTTCTTTTTTTAGGATTACCGTTTGCTAACCCTTTGCGATTTCCGACTGCATCAGGTGGCATCAAAGTAGGCTTTCTCCTGTTTCTTTTCGTAGCTTGAACAACCATGGAAGATCAACCAGTCATAAGAGCAGACATCGAGGGTATCACTGCGGCTTTTACTGCAGCCCTTACTGCTTTGACTACGCAGATGACGACTCAGATGGCGGCTTTGACAGTTCAAGTGAACGCCATCAATAATAGGAGGGACAGAGGCGGGAGAGACGAACCGCCCAGGCGTCCACATGGAGGCTTGCAAGCTCGTGTTGAATCGGACTCTAGTTCTGAAGAAGAGATCCAGGAGGATAATCAGGGTTTCGATAATCAACAGAATCGCAAGGACTACAGAGTCAAGGCTGACATCCCGTTGTTCTATGGAACTATGGGGGTTGAAGAGTTTCTGGATTGGCATATTGACGTTGATCGGTTCTTCGACGTGATGGGTGTGCCATAAAACAAGCAGGTGAAGATGGTGGCAATTCGATTGAAGAGTACCACTGTTGTGTGGTGGGATAAGCTTGTTGTTCAGAGGCAGCACTAGAGGAAAGCGCCAATCAGAACATGGAGGCGAATGAAACAGTTGATGCTGGAGCGTTTCTTGCCTGAAGATTATGAGCAGATTCTGTACAAGATGTATATCGATTGCGTTCAGGGTAGAAGGAGCGTGAACGAGTATACAACAGAGTTCCTGCGTTTCTCAGAACGCAACGAACTAGGAGAAACTGAGGGTCAGAAGGTCACTCGCTATATTAATAGCTTGAAGGGGTCGATATAGGAGAAGATGGGTCTGCAGACTGTCTGGACCGTGACGGAGGCCTCTACGCTAGCCTTGAAAGCGGAACTGATGGAGAAATCCCCCAAAAATTTCTCATTTTTTCGCAGATTCACTCTGTATGGTAATTCTGAAGTTGCTGGTGATGAGGATAAGAGTGTTGCTGCTAACGATTTTGAATCCTCGACAAAAGGAACCAGTGGAACCAGTAGTGCTACGCCCAACAAGAGGGCGAACCAGAAGTCAACCAACCCATACGCGAAACCGACGGGAGATAAGTGTTTCCGTTGCGGTGGGCAGGGTCATAAATCGAATGTTTGCCCTTCCAGGAGAATGACTGCAGTCTTGAATGAGGAGTCTGTGGAAGAGGAAGCAGGCAACGAGTATGACGATGTAGAGTTCGCTGAAGAAGAAGCTGAAGAAGCGGTGAATTTTGTGCTGTAGAGAGTTCTGTTGTCTTCAAATGAGGAGGGGCAAAGGAAGAATCTTTTTAGAACACACTGTTCTATTAAGAATAAGATGTGTAATCTGATTGTGGATAATGGGAGTACAGAGAACTTGGTATCCCAGAAGCTGGTGGAGTACCTAGAGTTGCCGACAGAATCGTATGCCAAGCCTTATGCTTTGGGCTGGGCGAGTAAGGGTTCGCAGGTCAAGGTGAGGAAGACTTGCAAGGTGCCTATTTCCATCGGAAGGCATTACAAGGAAGAGGTAGGGTGTGGTGTTCTGAATATGGATGTGTGTCATGTCCTACTGGGGCGACCTTGGCAGTATGACAATGATATCACGTATAGAGGCAGAGATAATGTGATGATGTTCACCTGGGGAACGCACAAGATAGCTATGGCCCGGGTTTCTGGTTTTAGTAGACAAACAGGGAAGGATAAGTCCAGTTTTCTTGTTATGACACAGGATGAGCATGACCTGACTGAGACCTTCAAGGAAACTAAGTGGTTTTGCCCAGTGGTGGCCAAGGATGTGCAAGCCGTTAAGGAAGCTGTCAAGGCGAAGTTAGAGGCTATTGGGCAGAAGAACAAAGTTGCTGCTGACAAGCGCAGAAGAGTCAAGGTCTTTGATGTGGGAGATGATGTGATGGTGTCCCTGCGTAAGGAGAGGTTCCCAGTTGGCACTTACAAGAAGCTTCAGCCTCGCAAGTACGAGACTTTCAAGGTGCGGAAGAAGATCAATGACAATGCTTATGTGATCAACTTGCTGGGATCCATGAATGTTTCCAATACCTTTAATGTGGCTGATATTTATGAGTTCCATGAAGATGCTGACCTTTATCCTGGTATGAACTCGGGGTCGAGTTCTTTAGAAGTGAAGGAGACTGATGTAGGAAGGTTCACGGCCAGAATTGAGGAAGAAACGACTTTGCGGACAAACGCAGCAGAAAATGCAGAAAATGATCGTTCGGTGTCAGATTGTCTATTATTATACCTTTCCTGAAAGGGAATCGCGCCACGAACACAACACATGGCTTTGCCATGATGTATGGGCTCCAGAACCGTTTTGAGCTCGTCTTGGGCCTCAAAACAGCCGTTTTAGTTTTTTCCGTAATTTCAGGTGTTTCTGTTTTACAGCCGTTTTAGCTTTTCCTTTAATTTAGGGTTTTTCTGTTTTACCTAATTTTCGTACTAGGGTTTCTATTATCTATTTAAAGACTTTCTATGCTGTAACAAAAGGTATCTTTTAGTAAAATAATTAATTTTGAGAGTTTTTCTCTTCTCTAGTGGATTCCAGAACTTATTCTTTTTTTAGGATTAGCGCTTGCTAACCCTTTGCGATTTCCGACTGCGTCAATTACCCTAACCAAAAGTGATCGTTATTGATTACTATATAATCAAAGAACATAATAAAATTATAGAAGTAAAAATGAAGGTGAAGTTTAAAAGATGAAAAAAACCACTTCATTCTAAGGATGGAAGGACATGAGCTTGCCATAGGTTACAAATTTTGCACCATGTGTAAGCGCTAACTCCTCTTCGAAATTATAACATAGGCTAAATAGCACCCGTAGTCCCTTAACTTAATTTCAATTAACGTTTTATTCTTTTATCTTTTTTTTCCCCAATTTGGTCCTTTATTTTAATTTTAAGTGACAATTTGATCTTTTATGTTTTAAAATGTCAACAATATTATCCTTTTTTTTACAAAAATTCATCAAAATTTTCAACCAAAACCCACAAAATTAATTATATTCTTTCATATAACACAAATTTCATCGTAACTCAAATCTTCAAATAAACTCATATTTTTCATTCTTTATTTCTCTTAAAATTAAAATAAAGGACCAAATCGAAAAAGAAAAAAAAAAGATAAAAGACTAAAACATTAACTGAAATTAAGTTAAGGGACCTTAGATGTTATTTAGCCTATAACATATTATAAGAGTTACTTTTAGAAGAATTTGTCTTATATTTGGGAATGATATAGTATAGCCCTTATGTGAAATTACTTTTTATTTTAGTATTTTTGCAAAAAAAATTCAAGTGTTAAACTATAAAATGCTTTGAATTATAGTAACTTTATATTTTTCTTAAAGAAGTCACAGTTTTAGATACTATATGAATATCTTACAAATTTAAAAAGAAATCAAGCATAAAAGGTAAAAAGAAATCAAGGAAACTAGATCTATGTTTTCTTGTCTGCAATACAAGTTTAAAATTTTGCAATTGCTCCCGTATTTAATCAAAGAAATCACATCTGTTCGAGATTTATGTTGGAAATTTCGAAAATATACAATGGAGGAAAATAGAAGAGAGGAAATGTAGACGTATCTGGCAACATGGATGATTTTCATTTTATAAAGCATAAAATGAATATCCATGAACAAAGTTTTATTGCCACGCTAGTAAATCTAGTGGAGACAAAACAACACAATATTAAACAAAAGAAAATACTTTAACCAAAATTAGATGTGATAATGCCAAATTGAGGTGAATGACATGAGATATGCAACTAGTGTACCCTTCCCTAACATAACAACAAAATCAGTTTAATTGTAAAAGAGTAAATGTGTTAACATCACTTATATGTGAATTAGTGATAAATAAATAGTAAAAGTCAAACTTACATCTCTACACAAACACGAGATACAAAGGATAGTGAAAGATAGTACAAATTCATAGGTGTAGTTTGAGGAATCGACACTAGTTCTTGCTCATATTGAGAAAAAGATCAGTAGTACAGCACGATTTTTTGTCAAGAAAGAGATCAGCTGAGCCGCATCAGAGGAAAAATCAAGAAAGAATTTAATTTGTTTGCTATATGTAATCAAATCTACATTTTATAACTAGATCTATGTTTTCTTGTCAGCAGTACAAGTTTAGAGTTCTGTCTGTGGTATGGTAGAAGGAGGTACAGAGAAAAAAAGGATGACAGGGGTGGCTGATAGAACTAGGGTTTTTATTTTTAAAAATTATCAACTAGGGTTTAATTATAATGGATCTAGTGGTCTCTTAATAATATACATAATAGCTCATATAGTCCCTTAACTTAATTTCAGGTAAAGTTTACTCTTTTATCTTTTTTTCTTTTCATCTCCGTATTTTATGTTTTTAAATAAACTGAATAGCACCCGTGGTCCCTTAATTTCAGTTAACGTTTTAGTCATTTATCTTCTTTTTTTCCGATTTGGTCATTTATTTTAATTTTAAGTGACAATTTGATCTTTTATGTTTTAAAATGTCAACAATATTATCCTTTTTTTTTACAAAAGTTAAAAAAAATTATCAAAATTTTCAACCAAAACCCATAAAATTAATTATATTCTTTAATATAATACAAATTTCATCAAATTCGTAACTCAAATCTTCAAATAAACTCATATTTTCATTATTTATTTGATGTTGTTAGATATGGAAATATGAGTTTATTTGAAGATTTGAGTGTCGAATTTGACGAAATTTGTATTATATTGAAAAACATAATTAATTTTAGGCTAAATAGCACCCGTGGTCCCTTAACTTAATTTCAGTTAACGTTTTAGTTCTTTACCTTTTTTTTCCCGATTTGGTCCTTTATTTTAATTTTAAGTGATAATTTGATCTTTTATGTTTTAAATTTTCAACAATATTATCCTTTTTTTTACAAAAATTCAAAAAATTCATCAAAATTTTCAACCAAAACTCATAAAATTAATTATATTCTTTAATATAATACAAATTTCATCAAATTCGTAACTAAAATATTCAAATAAACTAATGTTTTCATTCTTTATATGATGTTGTTAGAGATGGAAATATGAGTTTATTTAAATATTTGAGTTTCGAATTTAATGAAATTTGTATTATAGTGAAGAATATAATTAATTTTATAGGTTTTAGTTGAAAATTTTGATGAATTTTTTAAACTTTTGTAAAAAAAAGGATGACATTGTTGACATTTTAAAACATAAAAGATCAAATTGTTACTTAAAATTAAAATAAAGGACCAAATCGGGAAGAAAAATAAGATAAAGGACTAAAACGTTAACTGAAATTAAGTTAACGGACCACGAGTGTTATTTAGCCTTTTATAATTACAATTTTACACTTTAAGTGAGTTTTCATTAGGACAACGTTAAAAAATTCATTGCTACGTTTTCTTCTCTTTCACATTTCAAAAATCATTGTTTGGTTTTCTGATTTTCTTCTTGTTTTCTTCTCCCACCCATGAAAATTCATTTGAACGATAACAAGAAGGAATCAAAGAACACACTATCGGAATCAACCTGACAAGGCCAAAACACAACCTATCAAACCTAGAAGAAGACCCAAGAAAACCCAACCCAAGAAAAACCAACCCCACAATTTGTTCTTCGATTCCTTCTTGTTATTGTTCAAATGGATTTTCATGGGTGAAAGAAGAAAACGAGAAAACCAAACAATGATTTTCGAGATGTGAAAGAGAAGAAAACGAAAAGAAAACAGAGCAGAATAACTTTTAATGTTGCGTTAACGAAACTCACTTAAAGAGTAAAATTGTAATTATTTAAGAACATAAAATACTAAAATAGAAATAAAAAAATTATAAAGAACTAAAACGAAATTAAGTTAAGAGGCACGGGAGCTATTATGTCCAAAAAAGCAACTCTTAAAAGAAATGAGTCAGGCCTTTGACTTTTTGTTTTTATAACAACCTTTAAATATCTTAGAATTTTAGAGAGAAAAAATAGTAGTAATACTACACAAAATGATAAAAAAAATAATAACATATAAAATAACATTATTTAATAACAATAGAGAAATAATTGAATACAAAAATGATAATTGTAGTAATAATATAAACCAATACTCAAATAATAGTACAAGAATTACTTATATATACTTAGTTATGTATTATAAATTAGGCTAAATAACACTCGTGGTCCTTAACTTAATTTCAGTTAAAGATTTCATCCTTTATCTTTTTTTTTTCTTCCCAATTTGGTCCTTTATGTTTTTAAATAATTTTAACGTTACCCTTTAAGTGGGGTTCCGTTACAAAAAAAGTTAAAAAGTCCATCCTCCGTTTCCTTTTCACTTGATTTTCTCTCACGTTTATGTTTCTTTTGTTTGGTTTAGGGTTACCTTTCTTCTCTTATTCACTTTCTCCTTTCATCTCCTTTCTTCTCTTCTCCCGTATCATCTCTTTCCTTCATCATCTTCTCCCTTCACCCACACATGAAAATCGAAGCACGTAATCAAAGAACGAAATCATAGAAAACACTATCGGAATCAACATTGAACTAAGAGGAAAGGTATGTTTTTTATTGATTCTGATATTTAGTGATTCCGTCCTTTTTTAGGGTTTAGGGTTTAGTGGGTTCCCTATGGTATTTATTATTTGCATGTGTTTGATTTTTGAATGAGTTGATTACTGCATATTTTGTTTATTGGGATCTAGGGTTTGTGGTCCACACTTAAATATTCGTTCCTCTTTTTCTAAGATTATGGGACCAGTTTTATGGTCCCTACCATGTGATTGTAGTTTTCTTTTAATGAGTTTTTTTGTCTTTTCAATGTATAAAAAGCAGAATGGATGTGTTTTTTGTTGATATCCACCATGGAAGGTATTTTTTGGATGACACAATGGAAGTGTGCGAAGGTGAAGTGTCAAATTGGAAATGTGATGCTGACAGGTGGAGTTACTTTGAGATTTATGATATTGTTAAACAAATGGAGTATCCTAAAATTTTTAGTATCTGGTATGAGGTGTATGATGAGAAATTTTTTTTGGAAAATGACTTTGGGGCTATGGAATTGGTAACTTTTGCCAAGGCTAATGGGAAAGTGAACATGTATCTTATTCATCTAATATCTCAGCCCATATTTGCTGATAATGTTCAGAATGAGGCTAAAATAGATAATGCTAAACAGGCCCATCAAGAAGCTGCCCAAGATGCACATGAACCAACCTAAAATGCACATAAACCAACCCAAAATGCACATGAACCAACCCAAACATAATACAACATTGGGTCTGATAGTGATGATAATGCTGCTAAAGTAATTTTTGGAGACTCAAATGATGAATTGCCCAATAATGACGGGTTTGATGAGGTCAAAATAGGTGGCAATGGAGTTGAAGAACAAGGAGGGGTAGGTGGTAAGGAAACCGAGAGTGAAGTTGAAATTGAGAATAGGAATAGTGTAACTAAGAAAGGGTCTAGTACTAGTAAAAAGAAGAAACAAAGTACTGGTAAGAAAAGAGGGAGACCTAAGAAGATCCGTGTTGAGAAAAAACATTTTGTGAATGAAGATGCGGAGGTTAATGTGCCAAGTGATGACTCTTTGAATTTAACTTCAAAAAGAAAGAAGCAGTTAAAACCAATTGAGAAGGAATTTTGCGATGAAGAGTATTTCATGGAGGAATTGGAGAGTGATGAAGATGACACTCTAGAGAAGTATCCTTTATTTGTGATGCCAAAAAAAATGGAAGATTATAAGTGGGTTTTAGGAAGCCTTTTCACCGGTAAAAAAGAATTTGAGGAGGCTATGACAACATATGCCATTCATAACGGAAGGGATTTGAAGTTTATAAAAAATGACAATCTAAGAGTGAGAGTTAAATGTAAGGAAGGCTCTGAGTGGTTTGCCTATTGTGCAAAGTTACCTGACGAAGATACATGGCAACTTAGGAAACTAGTTGACACACATTCATGTAATAGAGAGTATAAGGTTAAATTTATGAGATCAAGTTGGCTCGAAAAAAGATTGTACTCAACAGTGAAGGAGAACCCGAACATAAAAATTACAGATATTTCTAACAAGGTTCATCAAAAGTGGAATGCTGGAGTGAGTAAGATGAAGGCATTTAGGGCACGTAGGGTTGCAATTGATATGGTTGATGGATCATTCAGAGAGAAATATCTAAGATTGTATGATTACTGTCATGAGTTATTAAGATCAAATCCAAATAGTACTGTTAAGTTAGAAGTCCATGCTACAAATTCAGAGGTAACTGATTATGTGGACATACCACTTTTACCACGTTTTCAACGCCTATATATGTGTCTTATGGATGTAAAGAGAGTTTCTTGATTTGTAGACCAATAATTGGTCTAGATGGTTGTTTTCTTAAAGCGTGTTATGGGGGTATGATTCTTGCTATTGTTGGTAGAGATCCAAATGACGAAATGCTTCCAATTGTTGTCGCTGTAGTTGAAGGAGGACAAGAGATTCATGGACTTGGTTCCTAAAATTATTAATTGATGACTTGTGTGGACAACAAGCATGCAAGTTTTACACCTTCATATCTGATCAACAAAAGGTATTCATTTAAGTTCAATTATTCATTATTCATTTATGTTAATTTATTTATTCTAGTTAATTTATTTATGTTAGTTTTTGTTGTTTATGTTAGGGATTGTTGCCTACAATGGATGAGTTGCTTCCTGGGGTTGAACAAAGGTTTTATGTAAGACACCTTTATAACAACTTCAGAAAAATTCACCCAAGGAATAAGCTTAAGGAATTGATGTGGAAGGCAACCAAGTCAACATATCATCAAGCATGGGAAAGATAAATGAAGGAGTGGATTGAGGAAGGTTAATGAAGAGGCCTACAAATATTTGGTGAAGATTCCACCAAGGTTTTGGTCAAAGTCAAGATTCAGTTTCAATTCTAAATGTGATGTGCTTGTTAACAATATATCAGAGACATTCAATAGTGTCATAATTAGACGTAGAGGGAAACCCATAGTGACAATGTTTGAAGACATCAAATTGTACTTAATGGAAATGTGAGCAACAAGTAGAACTAGATTGGAAAGGTATAATGGTTTTGTTCTGCCTCAAATCAAGAAAAAGTTAGAAAAAGAACAAGAATTATCAAGAATGTGGATGTGTAGGTAATATTCTGGTTAGATATGTTCTGGTTTGATTATATATGTGTTGATAAGTATAGATATACATCAAATATATGTTCTGATTTGATTAATATTCTAGTTATATATGTTCTGGTTTGACTATATATTATGTCATTTTGAATCATGTGTTATATGTTTGTTGAACAAGGTATGCTGGTGAAAACATATTCGAAGTTAGTAACATCAACCACACAGGAGACAAGTTTGTGGTATCACTGAAAAATAAAGAATGTTCATGCAGGAAGTGGATGCTTACTGGAATTCCATGCTGCCATGCAGTTTGTTGCCGCAATTTCCTCAAACAAGATCCAAAAGAATTGATTCCAACATACTATAGGCGAGAGACATATGCAGCTTGTTATCGATCTGTTATTTACCCAACAAATGGACAGAATGTATGGCCTCAAACTCCATATCATTATGTGTTACCACCACCATCAAGAAGGCTTCCATGAAGGCCCAAAAGGTCAAGGAACAAAGATGGTGATGAAAAAATTAAGGACTCAACAATGATTAGTAGGAAAGGGATGCCAAATAAGTGCAGCAAGTGTAAACAAACTGGTCATAACAAGGCATCATGTCCAAGCCAAACTCAAGAAAGCTAGACTCAAACTGAAGCTGTCCAAGCCCAAACACAAACTGCCCAACCTCAAACTCAACCTAACCTGACCCAAACTCAATCTGCCCAGGCCCAAAATCCAGCTGCCAAAGCCCAAACACAACCTATCAAACCTAAAGGAAGACCCAAGAAAAACCAACCCACACAAGCCCAATCTCAACCTATCAAATTCAGAGGAAGACCCAAGAAAAACCAACCCATACGAGCCTAATCTCAACCTGTCAAACTCAGAGGAAGACCCAACAAAAACCAACCCACACAAGCCCCGTCACAACCTGCACAAGCTTAATCCTAGCCTACACAAGTTCATTCCCAGCCTCCACAAGCTCAGTTCAAGCCTGCACAAGCCCAGTCCCAGCCTGCACAAGCTCAGTCCAGAACTTTTAGGCCAAAGTTCAAAACATGGAGGAAATAATTATCTTTATGTATTTGTCATTCTGGTTAACAATGTTCTAGTTTGTCATTCTGTTTTAGGACAAAGTTCAAACACTTTTTGGTTATTAGGAACAACTTTGCCATTCTGTTTTAGGCCATTGTTTTAGGCCATTTGATGTCTTTTGTACCAAATTTTAGGCCATTTGTTGTCTTTTGTACCAACTGAAACATGTTTACAATGTTTTGAATGGAATGGAGCAAGTTTGTCAAATGAATTATGTGCATGAATGAATTATGAATGAAGCAGGAACAACATCAAGCAATAATCATAATTTTGTCTAGGTACAGGGGTGGTATATTGATTATATACCACATATGAATGAATCAGGAAAATAATCTTTATGAATGAATTATGCACTTGCAGACAAATTGATGTTAATACAATTGCGCACAAATTGATTCTGCATTATGATTCATTCTCATTTTGCATTCTGATTCTGCATTCTGATTAATAATACAGTTGTAGACAAATCCAAAATAATTCATTCATAATTGACAGTAATTAACAGTAATAATTAAAGAAAGAACAACCAAGATCATTGGAGCCATAATTGATGCAAAAGCAAAATACACTAATATGTTCCAAATGTCATACAACAAACTCAATCATAACTACATACTTACAACAAATCTACTACATCAACATCAAGAAAATTACATCAAATACAGTAACCTCATTTTAGAGCTAAGATCAACGATAAAACAACACATGTTACACCAAACAAAAAGCTTAAAAATTGCAGCAACTTCATCTTAATAATGGTTGACTTGTGATCTCCATGCATCTTCAAAATGACATTCCTAAGAGTCATAATCTCCAACTCCTTTTGAGGACACTCTAAACATTGTGTATGTATCTGTTGTTGATTTCTCTGATGTGCTTGATGTTAAGACAAAAATCTCAATTAAAGAGTTTTGATGAAAACAAACAAAGATTAATTAAAGACTCTAATTATGATTCTAAGTTAATTGTTATTTAACATGTTCTTTTGAGTATATTAAATCTAAGATAGGTACCTAGCATAATCAAGTTAAAAGAACAAAGCAAAAGATGCACTGCCAAGAACCAAGAACGTTCTGGACGTTCTTCTGGAAAAACTAGAACGTTCTGGACGTTTCTTCTGGAAAAACCAGAACGTTCTCCAGAACTCTGTTCACTTCATCAAGGCTGTTGGAACCTGATTTTTACGCAAGGAAAAATCATGCTTATTTTAAACAAATTTCCAGTACATAATCATGAGATATGAAGCTTCAAAGATAGATAAAGAAACACTCTAAAAGATCTAAGGAGAAAAGATTTAGAGCAAGACAAAACAGATGAAACAGCTGAAAATGATCATTCTCCAGCTTCTGCTTTTCTGCACCACAACATTCTCCAACTTCTAAACCTCCACCATCATCATCATCATCATCATCTCCATCATCTTCCTCTCCTTTTCGAAACCGTTCACCATCACCACCGCCCAGACCCTCACCACCAAAAATGCCATTTTCAGGCTCCTCATCATCATCATCCAGAGAATCCAGTCCCATTCCTCTTCCTATTCAACCTTTAGCCACTCAACTGCCTCCACTCTTCTAGAGACCCTTTCCAAACTTTGCCCAAACTCCTCCTCACTTAAAACCCAACAAAGCCCAAAGACGCTCCATGCGCATTCTTGCTGGGATTGGAACTTCAAAGTGTCAAAAATCTGATCCCACTGTGTTAACCATCTCTGACAGTGACGAATCTGATACAAATGCCCCCCTTGAATCCACACAAACACCAGTTTCTTCAAAACCATCTCCATCTTCGAAATCGCCTCACCAAACCTCAAAAACTGCTCCCTCTCAATCATCCATTCCCACTCAAACAACACCTCCCAAACAGAAAAGAAAAACCATACATCAGACTTTTTCCTCCTCTAAATCTATGCCATCATCCCCCTTAAAACCTAACCCTAACCCTAAAATCAAAGCTCAAAATTTAAGGGTGAAATCAACCCCCACTCTTGCTCAATTCTTGGCCAAGAACAGGCTTAAGAATCCCCAAAAGAAAATCAAAACCACTGTCCCCAAGAGAAAACCTCAAGAACGTTCTGCTCCTCAACAGTCTGAGCCAGAACGTTCTTCTCCTCTTCAACCTGACTCATCTTCCTACCTCTCGTCTCTGATTCCCTCATCTCTGCAAAAAACTTTCTCTGAAAAATGGGCTGAGAGACCCATTGGTATTGGAAGGGTATTTCTTCTTGATAACCTCACCCTTGAAAATAAAGTTATCAAGGAACATACTGACTCCCTTGGATGGACTTCCTTTCTCCAAACTTCAGAATGCTTTTATTCTGATGTAGTCATGGCATGTTAGTGCCAGGCCCAAACCTTCCCTAAAAAATCTTTGCTGGTTTCCAACGTTAAAGGCATAGAGATTAAGCTTACACCTGAGATCCTAGCCTCCATTCTCAACTTGCCAACAGAAGGACCTATGGTTTTTGGGAAAACCTGGTATTCTGCACTGACTCTTAGCAGAAAAGATGTCTTATCTGATATCTTCTTACCCAATACCAAAGATCATCTATCATCCTCTCTCAAACCTATTTGTAAGGTTTTTAATAGCATCAGTCAATATTCTGTCTTGCCACATTGTGGCAGCCATGAATTTGTCTCTGATAATGATGTTCTCATCATCTATCATCTTCTCCATAAAAAACGCCTCAACCTTCCCTACATTATTCTCCAAAACATGATTGCTGCCACATCCAAAGTATATAAGAAGAGCATTGTCCCCTATGGCATGCTTCTTACTAAAATCTTTTGGCACTTCAAAATACCCCTCACCACCGAAAAATTCACCCTCAAAATTTCCAAATTTTCAGCCAAAAACATTTCCCACATGAAAAAGATTTCGTCTGATCAACCACAATCTGTTCTACCAACCACCACCACCAAAAGAAAACACTCAGCTCGAAGAAAAGCTGCAACACACTCTGGTTCTCACCTTGCTGAAAATCCAGCTCCAACTCCACCTTGTCCACCTACCAGAGAACGTTCTCCACAAATACCTCAAGAACGTTCTCACTCTACCATCATTCTTCCTCCTTCTGTCTCTCAAAGACACCTTCCTCCTCTTTTTCCTCAACCTATATCCAGCTCCTCACCCATCCAAACCAACCTCTCTCCACTCCACAGCAACCCTTGCTCACAGCTCCCACCACAACAAACTTCCATTATGTCACCCATTTTTGTTTCCCCCCAAAAAACAAGCTCCTCTATATTTGGAATAAGCCAATTTTTGGTTTTTCCAGACACTCCAGGACCCTCTGTTAACCGCAACACAACACCCTCAGATCCTTTTCCCCACATCACTATGTCTTTACATCCCTCTCTACCTTCTGCACTACACCAATTCCTACATCCAGCCATCTGCCCTCATCTCCTAGGGCTGATTCTGCTGAGCCATCCAAGCAACAGAAGACTGAGAAGGATACATCCAACTCAACCATCCTAGCTGCTCTCGAGACTATCATGGCTAGACAAGCTCTTCAAGACAGAGAGTCTGCCATTCTCAGAGAATGGATGACTACACAGCTTGCCCCTAAGCTTGGAATTGACCCTCCTCCTCCTTCTATACACCCGATTCCAGACCCTTCGCGCTCATCTTCCTCAGAAGGATCCTCTCCTTCCCTCTCTATGTGAAGACTCAGTTTAAGCTGTTTTTCTGTTTTGGTTCTCCCACCTCTTTTTGTGATGACAAAGGGGGAGAAAGAAGTTTAGATTTTATGGATTTTATGTATTAATTTTGTGAAATTCTGCTTGTAATCATCTTTCCCATGTTAATGAAATATTTCATATTTTGATCAAATATATATCCATACTTAAATCTGCTTCTGTTTCTGCTTCTGATTATGCTTCTGGTTATGCTTCTGGTTATGCTTCTGATCATGCTTCTGATTCTGCTTCTGGCTCTGTTTCTATTTCTGCTTCTGATTATACATATGCCTCTGGTTCTGCTTCTGGCTCTGTTACTGTTTCTGCTTCTGATTTTATATATACTTCTGGTTCTGCTTCTGCTTCTGTTTATTCGTACTTATATACATGCTTCTGTTTATAAGTACTGATATATTTTGCTTCTAAAAAGGATTTTAAAAGAATTATATTTATCATGATAACCATATATATATATCTGGTTAAAATCTGCTTCTGGAAAAAGATTTCAAACAATTATGTGAAGCATATTTTGAGGGGGAGCAAGATCCAAATAAGTATGATTCTGTTAATTTTTTACCATCATTAATTTCAAAAAA
>JBBPBO010000004.1:34228229-34256427 GCA_037974295.1 Cicer cuneatum | reverse complement strand
ATATATATATATCTGGTTAAAATCTGCTTCTGGAAAAAGATTTCAAACAATTATGTGAAGCATATTTTGAGGGGGAGCAAGATCCAAATAAGTATGATTCTGTTAATTTTTTACCATCATTAATTTCAAAAAACTTAAACAGCATATTCTGAGGGGGAGCTTTCATGCTCTCTGAGATTTCATGCTCTCTGTGCTTTCATGCTCTCTGTGCTTTCATGCTCTCAGTAAATTATCTTTTACATATTAGAATCAAAATTAAAATCTAAAATTAAACTATGTTTGTCATCATCAAAAAGGGGGAGATTGTTAAGACAAAAATCTCAATTAAAGAGTTTTGATGAAAACAAACAAAGATTAATTAAAGACTCTAATTATGATTCTAAGTTAATTGTTATTTAACATGTTCTTTTGAGTATATTAAATCTAAGATAGGTACCTAGTAGAATCAAGTTAAAAGAACAAAGCAAAAGATGCACTGCCAAGAACCAAGAACGTTCTGGACGTTCTTCTGGAAAAACTAGAACGTTCTGGACGTTTCTTCTGGAAAAACCAGAACGTTCTCCAGAACTCTGTTCACTTCATCAAGGCTGTTGGAACCTGATTTTTACGCAAGGAAAAATCATGCTTATTTTAAACAAAATTCCAGTACATCATCATGAGATATGAAGCTTCAAAGATAGCAAAAGAAACACTCTAAAAGATCTAAGGAGAAAAGATTTAGAGCAAGACAAACCAGATGAAACAGCTGAAAATGATCATTCTCCAGCTTCTGCTTTTCTGCACCAGAACATTCTCCAACTTCTAAACATGTTCGAGAACGTTTCTGATTTAATGTACAACATCACATTCTGACACGTATTGTTAATGCTACAATGTGCACAAATCAGATGGCAACAGATTAAATAATTATAAGAAAGTCAAGAAGTAAAAAAAAGGAAAAATAGTTTAATCAAAAGATTTGAAATAAGGGCTGATTTGTCTATTCTGCCCCTAGATCAATGGAACCTTCTCAAACGGTAATCTCAAGCCCTCAAGGACTTCCTGAATATCTATAAAAGGAACCTCACTGATCAAGAAAAAAAACAAGACATTCAAGTGCAAAGAAAATCATCAAATCACTCACATTAACACTTGAAAGTTTCTCAAAGAAATCAGTAACCTTCTATTTCGAATTCTCTATCTTTAGTTTACTGAAATCATTTGTAAAGAATCTAAACTCAAACAAGAGTTGAGTCAAAACAGATTATGTCTTAAATCATATCATTATCTTTCAACACTCAAGACTATAAGGCTTGTTTATAGCTTGAGTGAGTCATTTTTAGAAAAATCCCTTTAAGGTTAAAAGGTGAAGTTGTAAAATCCTATCAAGGGTTGATAGGTGATCTGATTGTATTTCTTTCTGGGTGGAAAGATTGATAAACTGTGATAGATCAAGGCTGATCTGAACTAGGAGTTGTTAAACCAAGTGGGTACTTTGTTTTAAACACTTAGTGCAAAAACTCACTGGTGTGAGGACTGGACGTAGCCCAAGTTAGGGTGAACCAGGATAACTCTCTGTGTACTATCTCTTCCTTAACTCTATTTACATTCAACTCTTTATTTACTTAAGTTGAAAAAACAATTTTCTGTTTTAAAAGCAAACCAGAACGTTCTCTTTTTTCTGCCTTTACTATTAAGATCATTATGCCTTTTAAAACTAATCAAAAACGTTCTCTATTTTGTAACCAAGATCATTCTTGAGTTAAATTTTAAAGTGTTGACAGGAAAATTTATAAAAGACAGCTTTCCAATTCAAACCCCCCTTTCTTGTAAAGCAACATTTCCACTTCAATTGGCATCAGAGCACGGTCTCTAAGATTAAAACACCTAAACAGTGTTAGAGAAATGATATAGAAGGAAATGTCAAAAGCCGAATACATATTTGAAGGAGGGTCCTCAAACAGACCACCTTATTTTGATGGAACAGACTACTATTTCTGGAAAAACAAAATGAAGCTATTTCTGAAATTTCAAGACACAGGAATGTGGCGTATCATAACTGATGGAGATTACATTCCAAGGATAAATCTGAAGGTGCAAACACGAGAAAGGGGGAGAAGGGGGGTTGAATTGTGTTTGACTTAACTTGAATACTTTTCCTGTTTTAATACTTTCAAAACAAAACTTGATGTATAATTAAAACAGAGTTAGCAGCGGATAAAAGTAAAAATAAAACTCACAGATTTTATACTGGTTCACCGTTAACGAGGCTACATCCAGTCCCTTCGCCTTGAAGGATTTCACTAATTCAACCTTGAATTACAACCTTGATACTGACCCTCCAAGTTAGTCTTCTCAAATAGTCTAACAATGCTAGACTTCTTTGACGAAAAAACAACTCCTGTTCTTCAGCCAATCTGACACCCCAGATTGTAGAAGAATTCACAACACTATGAATCTAATTGCTAAGTACCTTGCTACCCTGTCTGAATCCCTCAGTTTGTAGACTCTACTTCAACAACTTAGATACAACCCTATCTAATTTCCAAGTAACCTGCTACCTCTACTAACTCCCTCAGATTGTAGACTCTACTTCAACAACTTAGATTTGCCACAGTGGAAAGAAAATAACCGGGTACTTGCTTCTTGAAAGCTGAAACTCACAATTGACTTATATGAAAATTTGAGAGTGGTTGCTTTGGAAGTGTATGACTCTTTTGTGATTTTCGATTCTTGAGTATTCTGCCTTGAGCCTCCTTTTACAGATGCAGATTTGGGCCTCTTCCAATGCTTAAATTCGAGCTGAATCTTGCTGGATTCTCTGTAAAAATAACTTGACCAATTGAGCTTCATATAAATAAAAAACATATCTTCAGTTTTCCTTTCAAAATAACTGGCCAATTAAATCTGTTGGTTCCTTCCCGCCAAAGCTCCTGAATTCCACAACACCTCACTTTATTTTTGTAACCAATCTTTTTAACACTTTAATTAAAATAACTTGCAATCTCCATCGTTGATCAATTCTGGACCATCAGAATTTTGAGCGCTAGTCCACATCTGGTCCAAGCTAAATGATATGATGTCATCCTCTGAATTCGGCCATCCCTGGACCACACTTCCTGACCCTCTGATCTTCTGATTTCGGCCAACCTGGATGCGCGCCTGATATGCTAAATTCTTCTGGACTCGGCCATTTCTGGACTTGCACATTCTGTCCCTCTGATTTCGGCCAACACTGGGCCATGGTCTGATTTTCTGATCTGGACCATCACTGGACTCAAAAAATTATTTCTGAACCATTGATCTGGATATTTTTACTGATCTTGACAGATTCTGGAATTTGGTCTGGAACAAACTGAAATAAACTTGATCAAAAAATATTTCAGTCTGGACATTTTTCCTTTGATTTTGGACCAGGTCTGGGTTGATTCTGGCACTCATTTCTTTTGTTCTGGACTTAGTTCCATGCCCTGAATCATGCCATCTTATGGTCTGGGCCAAATCTGGATTGATTCTCTTGTTCTGGACTCATAAACATACCTTCTAGTCAAGTCTGGAACAAGTCTGGGCTGTGTAATTTTTCACTGCCAGGCCATTTTCTGGTCAGAATAACTTCTGGAATAAAATTGATATTTGATTCCTATTTGTCTTGATCAACTCTCCTTCTGGCATGCTTTCCAATGATATGATCCATGTTTCATTTTGAAATTTATTCCTTCTGATCTAGGCCATCAAATATATCTTCTGGTAATGTTTTGACATTCCTGGAGTATCTTTTGGTCATTCCAGAATTCATTTTCCTTTGATCTTCTGCTTCTGATTTCTTCATATTCTGATTACATTTAATTTAATAATTCAAAGTACAAAATAAGTTTACATTGAGTACATTTGTAAGCATCAAAATCCTAAGTAGTTAGAACCAACTTGGTTCCAACAATCTCCCCCTTTTTGATGATGACAAAACCTTAACTTATTTTGCTAACTTATGACTCGAAGACTTTGAATTACTCCCCCTCATACCAATCTCTCCCCCTAAGTCTGATACTCTCATTTTCAACTCCTTCTTTGTTCTCTCTTTCTTTTCTTCTCTTCTCTTCTCCTTTTCAACTCCTTCTTTTTGCTCTCTTTCTTTTTCTCTCTTCACATTTCCTCTCCTTTTCAACTCCTTCTGTTTTCACTCTTTCTTTTTCTTTCTTTGTTTTTCTCTCTCCCTGTTTCCTCTCCTTTTCAACTCTTTCTGTTTTTTCTCTTTCTTTTTCTCTCCTTCTTTCTTTTTATCTCTCCTTTTCTACTTATTTCTCCTTTCTTTCTCTCTCTCTCTCTCTTTCTCCCCCTTTTTGTCATTAGCCAAAAAGTGGTCCTACTATTTTTTGTATTTTTGTTTTTCTCTGTACAATTTGCAGCAAGTAAAGACAGAAAATAAAATAACAAGAAATTTAAAAACTCCTAAGATTACTACTTGAGCTAGTTAAATATGGAGGTCATGCTGAGATGCTTCTTAATGAACTCGAACCTATCTTCTGGTAATGCTTTGGTGAAGATATCAGCCCATTGATGATCAGTGTCCATAAATTCAATGCTTAAAGTTCCTTTCTGATCATGGTCCCTAATGAAATGGTGTTTTATTTCAATATGTTTGGCTCTAGAGTGTAAGATAGGGTTCTTGGTCAGGTTTATGGCTGAAGTGTTATCACAGAACAAAGGGATATTGGTTTCAAAGATGTTGTAATCTTCAAGCTGATGTTTCATCTAGAGTAACTGTGAACTGCATCCTGCTGCTGATGTATACTCAGCTTCAGCTGTTGACATGGCAATGGTGCTTTGTCTTTTGCATGACCAAGAGATCTAAGAAAGTGCAGTTGCCACTTGTACTTTTCCTTTCCAACTTGTCTCCACCATAGTCGGAATCATAGAAACCTCTGAGTTTGTAGGTGGGGGTTTTTCTCTGTATGTTTTCTGTTCTACCTTTTGGTTGGTTTCATCTGATTTACCTGGATCAATCTGAATTCCCAGGAAGAACTTAAGTTCTCCCATCATGCTCATTTGGAACTCTTTCTGCATTAGGTCAGAAAACTCTTTGCACAAAGTGCCATTAGTTGATCCAAATATGATATCATCAACATAAACTTGGATAATCAGAATATCATAGTGTATTATCAATCTGGCCTCTATTAAATTCATTCTTAAGCAGAAAGTTACTAAGTCTGTCATACCATGCCCTTGGTGCCTGTTTTAAACCATATAAAGATTTTGAGTTTAAAAACATGGTCTGGAAAATCAGAGTTTTCAAATCCAGGGGGCTGTTTGACATAGACTTCCTCACTTATGTAGCCATTTAAGAATGCACTTTTAACATCCATTTGATACAGCATTATATCATGATTAGCAGCAAATGATAAGAGAATTCTAATTGCTTCTAACCTGGCCACTGGAACACAAGTCTCAGTGTAATCTATACCTTTCTGTTGACTGTATCCCTGAGCTACAACTTCACCATTTTCATTGAATTTGTTTCTGAACACCTACTTGGTTCCAATAATGTTTTTGTTTGGTCTGGATGCCAGATCCCAAACATCATTCCTTTGGAATTCATTCAGCTCTTCTTGCATTGCAAGTATCCACCCTTCCTCTGCCAAAGCTTCATCAACATTAGCTTCTGGTTCTGGAAGATCTGCAACATCTTCTGATCCTGATAGATCAGCTTCTAGTTCTGGTGAATCTGTAACAGCTTTAGATTCTGGTAAATATCCAGATTTCTCTTCTGGCTTATCTTGGCTGTTTCTGATTTGATCAGATTTATCTTTTGAAGATTTGTCATGGGTTGCTGACTTGCTTTCTTCTGCTTCCTTTGGTTCTGGTGAACCTGCACTATTTTTATCTTGCTTTGATTTGTCAAGATCAAGCAGTTTGTCATATTACATAAAGTAAATCAAATAATTTAAAATTTAACTCAATACAGCCAAACCGTTTATTCTGCTTCTGGTGATTTCTGCTTGTTTTTGAAACCACTGGGATGCTGTTTCTGCTGAGGTGTTCAATTCGTGTGAATCACCTGGTTCCTCTGACAGTTTGAAAACCTGCAGAATACTTATCTAGCTTTGATTTGTTAAGATCAAGCTTCTTGTTATCACAGTAAATATTAAATAATAATAGTATTTACAGCAAGATGTAGCCTCAGGTTTACTCTGAAAATCCTCTTGCTTCTGATTTTCAGATTCCTAATCTATGTGTTCTGAGATTACATGGTTTGGATGAGGGAATTTGAATTCCCTTCCAAGTTTGTATTCTTGATGAATCTCACTAGAGTGTTTGAAGAACTCTCTTGATTTTGATTCCTTAATTTCTGCTTCGGCTCATACACCATGTTCCTCTGGTGATTCTGGAACTTATGGTGATTCTGGTAATCATACTGATTCTGATAATTAAAGTAGTTCTGATGATCATACCTCAACCTTTGATACTGATACCTGTTCAGATTCTGGTTCTGGTACTGATTCTGATTCTGGTTCCAGTGTTGATTCTGGTTCCAGTTTATGTGCCTCCAGTTCTAGTTCTGGTTCCAGTGTTGGTTCTGGTTCGAGTTCTTGTACCTCTTATACTGGTTCCAGTTTCTGTGCTTCTGGTACTGGTTCCAGTTCTGGTTCTGATAGATATTGTGTTGACCAGTTCTTCTTCTACCAGAGTTACTTTGCTTCTGTTTGGTAGATGTTGGAACATAAACCTTCTTCTGCTTGTGCGTTGCCAACATCCATTGTCCAGGCATCATTGTTGGTGTCTCCTTTTGGTTGCTCAGAACATCTGCAACATAGACAATTTTATCTTTTGGTACCCAAAACTGATTGGGTCCAGGTTTGTTAGTCTTAACAGCTCTTTGATCTTGTTCAGATTTTACCATTGGACAAGATAATTCAGAGTGACCTTTCTTAGCACAGACAATACATAAAACATCAAAATAAGCAGTTTTATTTTCAGTACTTGTTTCTGTAAAACCAATACCTCTCTTATCAGAGTTGTTGTTTCCATAAATCATAGATGCATACTTACTTCTTTCCATTCCATTTGAAATAAAGTTTGGAAAAAATGCTCATGCATATCAGATTTACAAACAGTCTCAGAATTGGAACAATTATTATTTTTCAGAGTTTGGTTTTCAAACTTGAGTCTTGCAACTTCAGTTTTCAAATCTTTGATTTCAGTTGCATACTCAGAAATTCGATTCTTTGAAACTTGGACCTCTTTGGTTAGATTTTTCTTATCTTCCCTAAGAGTTTTCAGTTTTAAAGATATCTTATTATTTGCATTTAACAAGTCCTTTAAAGTATCAATTAATTCAAGTTTAGAAAGATCAGAAAATACCTCACTGTCTTCATCTTCTGATTTTGTTTCAAAGCAGTATTCATAACCTGAATTTGTATGAGCCATCAGAGACAGAATTGTTTCCTCTGATGTGCTTCCAGACTTGCCTGAGTGATTGCTTCTATCACTCTTCCTTCTGTCTGTTTTCCCTCTGGAATTCATGTTTTTATGAAGACCAGAAGCAGACTTGGTGTAAGCCATCTTTGCTGTTTCTGCCTCTTCTTCATCAGAAGATTCTTCCTCTGATTCTGATACATCCCAAGCAGCCATCAGACCTTTCTTTCTGTATCTGGAACTTTTCTTATGCTGTTTTCCTTTTTCCAGATTAGGACATTCTGACTTGATATGTCCAGGTTTATTGCATCCATAACAAACAATATTCTTTTTGTCAGATTCTTCCTTATCCTTGCTGTAATGTTTCTTATTGAATCTTCTGTTCTTCCTGTTTTCCCAGATCTTAGCCATCTTTTTGGTTAAGTAAGCCATATTATCACTGTTACTATCATTATCCTCTGATTCTGATGCTGCCTCTGCAGCTTTCTTCTGTTTCGATTTCAGAGCCAGATTTTTCTTCTTCTTAGGTTCATCTTCTTCGAGTTCTATTTCATGAGACCTAAGTGAGCTGATCAGATCTTCCAGCCTTAAGGTACTTAGATTTGTAGCTTCCTGAATTGCAGTAACCTTTGGTCTCCACCTTTTTGGTAGACTTCTCAGAATTTTCCAGACATGATCTTCAGTGGTATAGCTTTTGTTTAATACTTTCTGTCCTGATACCAAAGTCTGGAATCTGCAGAACATTGTGTCAATGTCTTCATCCTCTTCCATCTTGAACAGCTCATACTTTCTGACCAATATGTTAGCCTTTGTTTGTTGAACCTGCTTGGTTCCTTCATAGGTCAAAACTAGACTATCAAATATACTTTTTGCTGTTTCTTTATTTGTGCATCTATCAAATTCCTTGAATGTGATTGCACTGACCATCATGGTTCTGGACTTGTGATGAAGTCTGTGTAATCTGATCTGATCTGGTTTCATATCAAACATATCCAGTTTCTTAGTTGGATCTTCTGGATCAGTAGGTGCAGTGTATCCTCTTAGTTGAGATATGACAAAGCTTCTCATTCTGTCCTTCCAATACTCAAACCTTTCACCATCAAACAGTGGTGGTCTGTTGATGTTGTTTCCCAATTCTTCTGCCATATTGAACCCCTTGGACCTTTCCTCAAACACTGTTAAGTGCTCAGCCTTGAGACCGAGCTCTGATGCCAATTGAAGGTGCAAACACGAGATGGGGGGGTTGAATTGTGTTTGACTTAACTTGAATACTTTTCCTGTTTTAATACTTTCAAAACAAAACATGATGTATAATTAAAACAGAGTTAGCAGTGGATAAAAATAAAAATAAAACTCACAGATTTTATACTGGTTCACCGTTAACGAGGCTACGTCCAGTCCCTTCGCCTTGAAGGATTTCACTAATTCAACCTTGAATTACAACCTTGCTACTGACCCTCCAAGTCAGTCTTCTCAAATAGTCTAACAATCCTAGACTTCTTTGAGGAAAAAACAACTCCTGTTCTTCAGCCAATCTGACACCCCAGATTGTAGAAGAATTCACAACACTATGAATCTAATTGCTAAGTACCTTGCTACCCTTTTTGAATCCCTCAGTTTGTAGAATCTACTTCAACAACTTAGATACAACCCTATCTAATTTCCAAGTAACCTGCTACCTCTACTGACTCCCTCAGATTGTAGACTCTACTTCAACAACTTAGATTTGCCACAGTGGAAAGAAAATAACCGAGTACTTGCTTCTTGAAAGATGAAACTCACAATTGACTTATATGAAAATTTGAGAGTGGTTGCTTTGGAAGTGTATGACTATTTTGTGATTTTCGATTCTTGAGCATTCTGCCTTGACCCTCCTTTTATAGATGCAGATTTGGGCCTCTTCCAATGCTTAAATTCGAGCTGAATCTTGCTGGATTCTCTGTAAAAATAACTTGACCAATTGGGCTTCATATAAATAAAAAACATATCTTCATATTTCCTTTCAAAATAACTGGCCAATTAAATCTGTTGGTTCCTTCCCGCCACAGCTCCTGAATTCCACAACACCTCACTTTATTTTTGTAACCAATCTTTTTAACACTTTAATTAAAATAACTTGCAATCTCCATATTTGATCAATTCTGGACCATCAGAATTTTGAGCGCTAGTCCACATCTGGTCCAAGCTAAATGATATGATGTCATCCTCTGAATTCGGCCATCCCTGGACCACACTTCCTGACCCTCTGATCTTCTGATTTCGGCCAACCTGGATGCGCGCCTGATATGCTGAATTCTTCTGGACTCGGCCATTTCTGGACTTGCACATTCTGTCCCTCTGATTTCGGCCAACACTGGGCCATGGTCTGATTTTCTGATCTGGACCATCACTGGACTCAAAAAATTATTTCTGAACCATTGATCTGGATATTTTTACTGATCTGGACATATTCTGGAATTTGGTCTGGAACAAACTGAAATAAACTTGATCAAAAAATATTTCAGTCTAGACATTTTACCTTTGATTTTGGACCAGGTCTGGGTTGATTCTGGAACTCATTTCTTTTGTTCTGGACTTAATTCCATGCCCTGAATCATGCCATCTTATGGTCTGGGCCAAATCTGGATTGATCCTCTTGTTCTGGACTCATAAACATACCTTCTGGTCAAGTCTGGAACAAGTCTGGGCTGTGTAATTTTTCACTGCCAGGCCATCTTCTGGTCATAATAACTTCTTGAATAAAATTGATATTTGATTCTTGTTTGTCTTGATCAACTCTCCTTCTGGCATGCTTTCCAATGATATGATCCATGTTTCATTCTGAAATTTATTCCTTCTGATCTGGGCCATCAAATATATCTTCTGGTCATGTTTTGACATTCCTGGAGTATCTTCTGGTCATTCCAGAATTCATTTTCCTTTGATCTTCTGCTTCTGATTTCTTCATATTCTGATTACATTTAATTTAATAATTCAAAGTACAAAATAAGTTTACATAGAGTACATTTGTAAGCATCAAAATCCTAAGTACTTAGAACCAACTTGGTTCCAACAAAATCAAGATGATCCAGCATCATCTGAAAAAAGAGAAGTTGACTGGACAACTGAAGACAAAATTAAGGTACTCTTAAACTCTAAAGCTCAATTATTTTTATCATGTGCTTTAAGAAGGGAAGAAAGCGAAAGAATTGATGAATGCAATACTGCCAAAGAAATATGGGACACATTGCAAACTCATCATGAAGGAACAAGCCATGTTAAAGAAAACAGAATTGACATAGGCATAAGGAAATTCGAAATTTTTGAAATGAATGAAGGTGAGACCATTGATGAGATGTATGCAAGGTTTACAACCATTGTAAATGAGATGCGCTCCTTAGGAAAGGCATACTCCGTTCAAGATAGAGTCAGAAAAATCATGAGATGCCTTCCAACAATCTAGAGGCCAATGGTGACTACCATAAGTCAAGCCAAAAACCTTGATGCATTGGAACTAGAAGAATTGATTGGTACATTAAGAGCACATGAAGTATTGTTACAAGAAGACAAACCAATCAAGAAGAATAAAGCAATAGCATTAAAAGAAGCACATCAAAATTCACCATCACAAACAGAAGAGGATTTAGAAGAAACTGAAGATACTGATGAAGAAGTAGCTCTGCTCACCAGAAAGATTCAGAGAATGATGAGAAGAAGAGATCAGTTAAAAAAGGGATTTCGAAGCAGAAAAGAAAATCCCAAGACAGAAGTAGATAAGAGTCGTCTCACATGTTTTGGCTGCAACAAACTTGGACATTACAAAGCAGAATGTCCATTAAACAAGAAAACACCAAAAAGATTCCCTTTTAAAAAGAAGTCGATGTTGGCCACATGGGATGATTCAGAAGAATCAGAAACAGAAGAAGAAAAAGAAGAAGAAGCCAACATATGTCTAATGGCAAGCACAAAAGAAAATGAGGTAAATAAATTTGAACCTTGCTCTCTATGTGAACAAATGGGAAATGAGTTTGATAACCTACTTAATGATTCAAATCTTCTTATTCAAAAATGTAGCTCCTTGAAAGAACAATTTTATAAAGAAAAAGAAGAGAAAGAGAAAGTTCAGACTATGAATAATGAACTTAAAAAAATTATTCAAGATCTGAAACAATCTCTGCTTGAAAGTTACAAAATTGAAAATCTTGAAAAACCAGAATGTTCTGTAACACAAAAGGAGAACGTTCTCCTTAAAGTTGAAATTGAAATTCTGAAAAATGATTTATTACAGTTCATCAAAGCTACTGAAACCTTTCAAAAAATAATGGGATCTCAAGTAGGTATCTTTGATAAAGCAGGACTTGGTTTTGATAAAACACAAAAAATGAAATTATATGAAAATTTCTTTGTTCCGAAAACTAAAGAAAATACATGTAAAACGAAGTGTTCATATTGTAATAAAATAGGACATCTAGAATTTGCATGTTATTTCAAAAAGAGAGATTATAAAATCAAAAACAAAAGAAATTTTACAAATCTGAAACCATCTGGAATAAAAACTAACAGTTTTCAAAACCAGAAAAAGGGAGAACGTTCCCCACGCAACCTGAAAAAGGGAGAACGTTCTGGACAAAAATATTCTCCAAAAATTTTCAAGGGAGAACATTCTGGGATTTTACCAACTCCTATCAAACCTCAGATTTTAAGAAAATCTCAAACACTAAAATGTTCTCATTGCTCTAAATATGGTCACGATGAATCAACATGTTATTTCAAAAGAAAATCCAAACTTAAAACTAACTCTCAAAGACCCAAGACCAAGTGGGTACGTAAAGTTAATGTAACACCTTATGCAGAATGGATTTCAACTTGTCAAGAAAAAGTCATGGTTCTTGGACAGTGGCTGTTCAAGACATATGACAGGAGATAAAAGTTGTTTCATGTCATTTGAAAAGAAAGAAGGAGGTTCAGTAACCTTTGGTAACAACAACCAAGCTCAAATCAAAGGTAAAGGAACCATTGGTAAGAAAAACTCAGCTCAAATTTCTAATGTTCAATATGTAGAAGGTCTCAAACATAATCTCTTAAGCATAAGTCAACTATGTGACAATGGCTTCGAGGTTATCTTTAAACCAAATTTCTGTGAAGTTAAAAACAAAACTGGCGAACTCGTTTTTTCAGGTATAAGAAATAAAAATCTTTATGTTTTATACCTTGAAGAATTACCTGATGAATCCTGCTTCATGTCCATAAACAAAGATAAATGGATTTGGCACAAGAGGACAGGACACATCAGTATGAAAACAATTTCAAAGATTTCAAAACTAGAACTTGTTAGAGGATTACCAAAAATCAATTTTGATAAAGATAAAACAACAAGTCTATGTTGAATGAGATATGGTTTTGTTATTGTTGATTATTACTCTCGATATACATGAGTTTTATTTTTAAAACAAAAAGATGATGCATTTGATGCTTTCAAAAACTTTTGCAAGAAGGTACAAAATGAAAAAGATTCCAAAATCATTTCTGTAAGAAGTGATCATGGAGGAGAATTCATAAATGCCTCTTTTAAAAACTTTTTCGAAGATCTTGGCATTTCTCATAATCTATCTTGTGCAAGAACTCCTCAACAAAATGGAGTTGTTGAAAGAAAAAATAGAACATTACAAGAAATGGCAAGAACAATCTTGGAAGAATCAAATGTTGAAAAATACTTTTGGGCTGAAGCTATAAACACTTCATGCTACATTTTAAACCGTGTGACAATAAGAAAAATCATCAACAAAACACCATATGAAATCTGGAAAAACAGAAAGCCAAACATTTCATATTTTCACATTTTTGGTTGTTATTGTTACATCTTGAACAACAAAGAAAACCTTGGAAAGTTTGATGCTAAATCAGACAAAGCCATATTTTTGGGTTACTCAACCGAATCTAAAGGATTTCGTGTGTTTAATCTCAAAACAAAGGTTGTTGAAATTAGTATACATGTATTATTTGATGAATTTGATGATCTGGAAATGAGCAAGAAAGATGATGAAGAAGAAGAACATTCTAGACAGCAGCAGCAGAATGTTCCCCAGGAAAACCAGATTGATAAACAGTCTCCACTTCATTCTCCTCCAAAAAGCTAGAGAACAATAAGTGATCATCCCCAGAATCATATTATTGGGAATATAGCTGATGGGATTCGAACCAGAATGTCTTTCAAAGAGGTTGACAACAACAACATGGCAATGATCTCCCAAATCGAACCAAAGTCAATCAAAGAAGCCATTATTGATCAATCTTGGATTAATGCAATGAAAGAAGAAGCAAAACAAAGTAGGGTTTAATGCAATCTTGATCAATCTTGGATTAATGCCATTATTGATCAATCTTTCTTTAATGCAAAGTCAATCAAAGAAGCCATTATTCGTACTTATATACATACTTCTGGTTCTGCTTCTGTTTATAAGTACTGATATATTTTGCTTCTAAAAAGGATTTTAAAAGAATTATATTTATCATGATAACCATATATATATATATCTGGTTAAAATCTGCTTCTGGAAAAAGATTTCAAACAATTATGTGAAGCATATTTTGAGGGGGAGCAAGATCCAAATAAGTATGATTATGTTAATTTTTTACCATCATTAATTTCAAAAAAATTAAACAGCATATTCTGAGGGGGAGCTTTCATGCTCTCTGAGCTTTCATGCTCTCTGTGCTTTCATGCTCTCAGTAAATTATCTTTTACATATTAGAATCAAAATTAAAATCTAAAATTAAACTATGTTTGTCATCATCAAAAAGGGGGAGATTGTTAAGACAAAAATCTCAATTAAAGAGTTTTGATGAAAACAAACAAAGATTAATTAAAGACTCTAATTATGATTCTAAGTTAATTGTTATTTAACATGTTCTTTTGAGTATATTAAATCTAAGATAGGTACCTAGCAGAATCAAGTTAAAAGAACAAAGCAAAAGATGCACTGCCAAGAACCAAGAACGTTCTGGACGTTCTTCTGGAAAAACTAGAACGTTCTGGACGTTTCTTCTGGAAAAACCAGAACGTTCTCCAGAACTCTGTTCACTTCATCAAGGCTGTTGGAACCTGATTTTTACGCAAGGAAAAATCATGCTTATTTTAAACAAAATTCCAGTACATCATCATGAGATATGAAGCTTCAAAGATAGCAAAAGAAACACTCTAAAAGATCTAAGGAGAAAAGATTTAGAGCAAGACAAAACAGATGAAATAGCTGAAAATGATCATTCTCCAGCTTCTGCTTTTCTGCACCAGAACATTCGCCAACTTCTAAACATGTTCGAGAACGTTTCTGATTTAATGTACAACATCACATTCTGACACGTATTGTTAATGCTACAGTGTGCACAAATCAGATGGCAACAGATTAAATAATTATAAGAAAGTCAAGAAGTAAAAAAAAGGCAAAATAGTTTAATCAAAAGATTTGAAATAAGGGTTGATTTCTCTATTCTGCCCCTAGATCAATGGAACCTTCTCAAACGGTAATCTCAAGCCCTCAAGGACTTCCTGAATATCTATAAAAGGAACCTCACTGATCAAGAAAAAAAACAAGACATTCAAGTGCAAAGAAAATCATCAAATCACTCACATTAACACTTGAAAGTTTCTCAAAGAAATCAATAACCTTCTATTTCGAATTCTCTATCTTTAGTTTACCGAAATCATTTGTAAAGAATCTAAACTCAAACAAGAGTTGAGTCAAAACAGATTATGTCTTAAATCATATCATTATCTTTCAACACTCAAGACTATAAGGCTTGTTTATAGCTTGAGTGAGTCATTTTTAGAAAAATCCTTTTAAGGTTAAAAGGTGAAGTTGTAAAATCCTATCAAGGGTTGATAGGTGATCTGATTGTATTTCTTTCTGGGTGGAAAGATTGATAAATTGTGACAGATCAAGGCTGATCTGAACTAGGAGTTGTAAAACCAAGTGGGTACTTTGTTTTAAACACTTAGTGGAAAAACTCACTGGTGTGAGGACTGGACGTAGCCCAAGTTAGGGTGAACCAGGATAACTCTCTGCGTACTATCTCTTCCTTAACTCTATTTACATTCAGCTCTTTATTTACTTAAGTTGAAAAAACAATTTTATGTTTTAAAAGCAAACCAGAACGTTCTCTTTTTTCTGCCTTTACTATTAAGATCATTCTGCCTTTTAAAACTAATCAAAAACGTTCTCTATTTTGTAACCAAGGTCATTCTTGAGTTAAATTTTAAAGTGTTGACAAGAAAATTTATAAAAGACAGCTTTCCAATTCAAACCCCCTTTTCTTGTAAAGCAACATTTCCACTTCACTTGAAGCCTATAGTCTGAATCTCAAACAAAGTAATTGTATCTACATTCAATGTCATAACTCTACCATTGATGAACAAAGACAACATCGATAACAAATTTTTGAGCAATAATTGAATAATTTTTTTTTCATCTGAACCAAAAATAATAAATCTAATTACCCTAATATGAGAAAACCAATCTAAAAACCAAAATCCCAAATCCCAAAGGTATTTATGCTTACCACAAAATTCCTACAACCCCAAAATTTTCTTCCTCTATTCAGACCTCATTTTGTCACTGTGCGCATTACAAGTTTCATACCACAAGCACAATTTGGCAGCTCACGAATTCCATTGGAATCAAAAGAACCATAGTTGTAGGATGTTGAATTGTACGAGGTTAAGTTTGACCCATTTGTGAAATAGGCGGTGATAGATTTAGAGTTTTGTGAACCGTGAATATGATTTTCCATGAAAGGGAGATGAGAAAGGAGAAGATGATGAAGGAAGGGGGAGAAGAGAAGAAATGAGATGAAGGGAGAAAGTGAATGGGAGAAGAAATGTAACCCTAAACCAAACAAAAGAAACAGAAACGTGAGAGAAAATCAAGGGAAAAGGAAATGGATGATTGACTTTTTAACTTTTTTTGTAACGGAACCCCACTTAAAGGGTAACGCTGGAATTATTTAAAAACATGAAGGACCAAAATAGGAAAAAAAAAAAAAGATAAAGGACGAAATCGTTAACTGAAATTAAATTAAGGGACCACGGGTGTTATTTAGCCTATAAATTATTATATATATAAATATCAAATAAGCCATACTACTACCAGCTATCATAGTTTTGGGGTCGGCAGCTCTGCTCCGCTACGTAGGATTGACAACATAGGCGAGATGACGAGTTGCGAAGTTACATGTAAGTTATTACCTCTCAATATTATCAGGAAAATTTTTATTGATGCATTATGTCTTAACTATGATGGTAATACCCAATTCAGAGAATCTAAAGCCAATGTTTTGGAAAGACGTTATGAATTTTTTTCAAAAATAAAGTGAAACCATCCAGGATATGTTCTCTAGATTTCAAATTTGGTTTTTGGATTATGAGCTCTTAAAAAATATGTATACCCAAACTGTATCAAATACTGAGATGCCTATCAAATAAGGGAACATCCAAAGTCTTAGCTATTCAAGAAGCTATTGAAGAAACGAAAGATCTCGTCAAATTACCTCAGGATGAACAACCACACACCACAAAAATAATTTGTTTTAATAACTCAATAAAAATAAAAACAAACAAGTGAAAAAATATAAAGAATAATGATATTTTAAGTGGACTTTATCTTTTTTAATTGTCCGAAGTCATAAATATAATTATCTTTTTGACGTGTTCAAGACTTTTTTCAGAATCATAGCAATTTGAACATTGCCTTTTTCTTTTAACACACTAATGATATCACTCAAGGTGATTTTCTTCTAATTTACATGAAGTGTCAATGAATGATCATTGTTTAGTCACTTATGGGTGTCTTCTTGAATCATGGATGACAAACTATTAATCCTTTTTAATCATCAATCATTATTCTTCTTTATCATCCAACTTTGAAGTTTTAATCCTTTTCTTTTTATATGAAGTGAAATGTATTTGTTGAGAATAGAGCCATTGAATATCTTGATACGTTGCAGTAGTACACTGAGCCTTTAAGATAATATGTATTGTTCATAGTACTACTCCAGCCTGTTTTGTACTACTCAAAGGAATATTGAATAGCCAACTGTATTGTACTGACAGAGGATGTTGGGGAGACAACAACGTTGTATTATACCAAAGGAATGTTGACATTCTTGTGCCACGTCACTTGTATTGTTAGTTAGAGGATCAAAATGATTTCGCTAAGGAATTTTGTATCTAGGTGAATAATAATACTTCTTTGTTGACTTCGTTGTTGACTGATTGATCCAGAGGCATTGACCTCTTCAGACGATTGCTTTGCCAGATGATCATTTTTATAACAAACATTGTTATCTTTGCATCTTGATTAGAGGATCATTGCATTTAGCAAACATCGACTTTTTCCAAAGACTTCTTACTTGCACTCCTTTCTTTGTTGTATTTGTTTGATTGATCTTTTTGTATATCGAGAGCGTAAACTATCATATGAACATTACCAAGCTTCTTACTAACATTTCTTTGGTGAATCGTCTAGTTCGATCAGATGTTGATTCTTTTTATAATGTTCTAAAAGCCCTTTTATCAAACCAATATATATACGATTTAATAGCTAATGTCATTTGGTTTGATCAAATGTTATTACACAGATACATTATGACTTACTCTACTAGTAAATATAATTATTTTTTTGTTAGATAATAATAATAATCTATGTGTAGAACAAGAAACACAAGAAAATGGGGGTTTGACTTGTGTTTTATTTTAAAAAACGTTTTAGCAATATTAAAACCAAGTGATGAAAATAAAGCAGATAAAATAGAAATACAGAAAACACAACCAATTTATCCTAGTTCACCACCAAAACGGGAGTATGTCAAGTCCCTTCAAACTAAATGATTTAATCCACCAACTGAATCACACTTCCAGTGAACACCTGCTAGTCAAACTAATTGTGTTCAATTCTTCTCAACCTTCTAACTTAGTACATTATAGTTGTTGAGGATGGAGCCACTACTAGGCTAGGTTGCATAAGATTTAGTTTAAGGATTTTTCGAATACTCTCACAAGAGAGTGTTTACAAGCTGTATTCTCAAAAAACTATTTCTAAGCACTTAGACAAAACAAAGGATAGAGAGCAAGGGTGCAGAGATGACTAAATTGTGCTTATTGCATGGCGTTGTTGTTATGTCTATTAAAGAGGGTTGCTCGTCCTTTTATAGAGAAACTTTTGGGTTTTTGGCTATTATCCTGATTGCAAGAAATCAACTTGTATCATGAAGTTTCATATCAAATCTTCATAGATTGATTTTCCATTAAATCTTCTCCATAAATAGTCCTTGTAATTAATTATGTGTATCTTGATATGGAGACATAGAGAGCAAAGGATATCATGATTAAAGTATGTCACGTAAACCTTCAAACAAATAATAGACTTAGAGTATTAAGCATAGGAAGCACATAAATTTGTCTTCTTCTAGCATTGACTTTTCATGATATCATTGACTTTTTAAAACGTTAACTTTTTAGGACGTTGACTTTTCATCAGAGCATTGACTTTTAAATAGAGTCAGACAATCATTGGTCGGATATCTTCATATTGAGAGCGCATTTATCAGAGCAGACAAGAGTTTGATATTCTAGAGTCATAATGCATTTGCCTTGATTAGTTAACTCTTATTCTTTGATAATTAGAGGATACATAGAGAAACCTTTAAACTATTATATAAGAGTCTACACACTTGAATACATTCATTAAAACATAAATTGTTCTCATAAAATAGTTTTAAAAATAATTAAGTGTCATTGTTCTTTAAACCAACTTGATTCTAACAATTCCTACTTTTTGATGATGACAAACATTTTTGTGAACAATTTTTCTTTTAAAATATAATATTTTCAAAGTAAATCTCCCCCTTATTGTAGTAGGTTAAAAAAGAAAGTGATGTATAATATCCTGACATGGGAGTCTAGTTTTTAAAAACAAAGTTGACAGTCATGAAAAGTCCGAATAAAAATACCAAGGCAAAAGAAAAAGAAAAATGGGTTGGGATGGTCAATCTAGCTAGAATAAGGCTGCCCTAAAGTGTTTTGAATAAACTCTTGATTATTGGCCTTTTGTTCAATAAACGCCTCAGTTTTAGCTTCTAGTCTTTCAAAGTCCTTCGTCTTCACAAATTGATAAGGCTCAAATGATGGTGCAGGGGGAATGGCAGTGGGGCCTTTAGAGGCAGACTCTGTAGATCATGAAGCACCAACAACAAGCACTTCCAAGAAAGGAATTTACAACATGAGTTCATATCCATATTCTATGTATATGAGATATTTGAGGCAACACTTGGTGAGTTTGGGTTAGAAGCAGGAGTGGAAAAGTGGGTGGGGTTTGAGAGTTGGTTTGGGTAGGGGTTTGAGGAGGGTTTATTTTAAAAGTTAATGGTGTGGAGGTTGTGTATGGTTGATGTGAGGTTGGAAATTCAGTGTTAACAGAGTAGGTATTTCTTCTATAACGAAGGGCTGGTAGATTTTCGTTTAAAGTTGCCTCAAATATCTCATCGCCAAAAAAAAGCAAGGAGATCGAGATAGATAAAAAAATCATAAAATCAAGATGTGGAAACATCAATGGATGTTGATAACATGTAATTAATGAATTTCCTTTTTCCGAATTGTAGAGGTGCTAGGCGGAAGATTTTCTCTAGCCTTGTTCGCGATTACATTAAAATGTGTACAATACTTTTTTGTGGCTATACTTGAACCTAGAATTAGTAGAGAGAAAGCCACAAAAGTCATTCAAACGATTGGGCCCTAAAATAGTGCTAGAGTGGAGGCTCAAGGGTTCTCAGGTGGTATTTGGTGCTTGTGGAAATTGTCTTGTTCACTCCAGAATATTTCTACTTCCAAGTATTGCATTACCCTCGAACTTAATGGTAACACACCTCAGTCAGTACATTTTTCAATTGTGTATGATAGTCCAAATGATGGTTAGCGTTAGTTTGTTTGGCAAGAACTAAGAGATTTTAATTATGGCATGTGGGCACTAGAGGGTGACCTTAATTATGTCGTTTCTGAAGCTGAGAAGAAGGGAGAGGCTCCATTAAATTGGAGAACAGTTTATGTGTTCCATGATTGCATCCAAGATTGTAATATAATTGATGCAGGCATCTTATACCCTCAACTCACTTGTGTTAGGGGAATCTAAAACAAAGACTTGATATAATATTGAGGAATGGTTTGAAGAGTAAAAAATAAAAGAATGAGGGGGCTTAAAGTGTGTTTTGTTTTAAAAAACATTTCCTTAAAAATAGATGCTAAAAATTTAAGAAATAGCAACAAAAAATAAAGAGATAGAGAAGAGAAACACAAAACCATTTTATCTTGGTTCACCACCAACAAGGTAACTATGTCCATTTCCTTCACTATGAAGAATTTAACCCACTAAATCAATAGATTTTTTACACGTCCACTGAATACCTACTAGTCATATTGACTATGTTCAAATCTTCTCAACCTTCTAATTTAGTACAGTCAAGTTGTTGAGGACAACAGCCATTACTAGGATAGGTTACAAATAAGTGTGTAAGGTTTTTTTTTCTTAACAACTCTCACAAGAGAAGGTTACAAATTATGCTCTCAAAAGGGAAACTCCGAAGCAATTAGGTTGTTTACCATTGTTGTGATTGCATGAAATCTGAACATAAAAATGAATCGTATCAATTTTTAGAGATCTTGAAATCACACTACAAGAAAAATTGTTGTTACCTACGGCATATTTTATCTTTACCCACGAAAAGTCCGTAGGTAATGTAAAATTACTCACGGATTACTCACGGACACAAGTTCGTAGCTATTTCGCTCTTCATAATCTAGATGACGACGACGACATGAGGACTCAGCCTGTATGGAAACAACACTTTTTGCCAATGTTGCTAGCTGCATCTGGAACTCTGTAGTGCGCTGCTCTGTTTGTTGAACCTCCTCTTGTCGACGTTGCTCTGCTTTCCTTAGCTCCTCTCGCGCCTCCTATTATGCTGCTTTTGCTCGCTCCTTAACTGTTGATATCTGTGCAGCTATCTCGTTAGAGTGCTGAGACAAGACATTGTTGCAACCTCTAGATGGACGAGAATCTGAGACTAGACTTGCGACACTTGTTCTATAAAGGGAGGATCTATCTCCAGCACCATAAATATGCCCTTTATTCTTTCCCCCAACAGATTGGACCCACAAATACACAAAAGAAATCATGAAAATTGAAACAGATTTAGGAGAAACGGATATCATTTAACAGAAGTTGTACCTAATGAAATCTTCAATTGGATCATCTAGAGTATCGAAACCTTGTGATAAAAGGAAAGACCGTGTACTTCTGCCTAAAGCAATAAAGAACCCAAATATTGCTAAATCTTTCTCCAAAACCTACATCATGCAAAGTATAAATGGAAGCTTTACTTATAACAAGTTATATAAATTAATGGAATTGGATTACTACCTCCACCATACTCAATCCAACTAATTTCTCAGTTTATTTTATTTTATTTGCATTAAGTACTTTTTCTTATAAAGAAATTATGGCCCTTCTTTTTGGATAAAAAACTAGCTCGATATTTAATTATATTTTTTTCACATAGTGAGGAGCTATGTCTAAATGTTAAAAGTGACATTACAGTTTCAGATTCCACCAAAGCAAAAAAAAATTGCAGATGCTAATACAATTAAACAAATAAAGGACAAAATACTAAAACCACATCAGTCAAATAGTAGAATAATGCATTTCAAGCACAACGTAGGTCTAACATGGTAGTTTAAAGATATAAGTGCAGTCATTTCAACTGAATGATTTATCTAGATTCCATCTATTACCCTCTCTTTAGAAGGTCAAAAACAAGCTGACTTCAAAATTTCACAGAACTAACCTCTATACTTTCAGATGTTGTCGGTCTTGACCATATTCTCTCCTTATCAATAGCTTTTTGTAGCTACCTCTGAGCAATATTTACTCAGAAAACAACCTCTTGTGAACCTTCCTCGATTTTACCTCCGCATGCTGCAGCTCGAGGACCAAAATGAACAAGAAATTCTCTGCACAAACCAGCCTCCCTGACAGAACTATAGGCTTGGCTTATAGGAATTAAAACAACCAGCATGTCCAACAAACTACCAGTTATCTCCGTGCTCATGGAAAAAAATTGAGAACAAGAAAGTTTTGCTGGACCAACTTTAAGGATTACAGAAATGCATGTTAGTGCAAGCATAAGAAGCGAAATGTCACTTGCACTGCTTGAGCCCCTGCACATATTTTTTCAGACATGGGAAATCCATTATGCATTTTATCTTCAAAAAAAATGAAGGAACTAATGGAAACAAATATTTCAATATTAACAAATTTTAAGATGGAATAAACAAAGCAACTGCAGCAGTAGTAAAGCACGCATACCCTTCAAACTTATTAATAAAGGAAGCCACTACAGCAGGAACTTGCTTAGACCAAAACCAGTCATATACTTTGGGTTGTTTTGCTGATAATGTTTCTCTAAAGCCGAAGTAAACTGGACCAACACACCATTTAACAAGTTTAAGCCCAAAATAGGGAGTAGAATAAAATATCTAAACTCAAAGGAACAAATGAGTAGAAAGAAATAACAATGAATGAATGAAACCAATGAATGAATAAACAACCATAAAATAAAACATATTGAGGACATATAATTTTCTTTTATGAAAAAGTACATCACAAGAATCTAGTTTATGCATGAGGCATAAACTGAAACAAGATGGTTCTCATAGCATTCAACAAGTACCAATGGGGTGTGCATGGGATGGTTAACCAAACCATATCAGAAAAAACATTTTCAAATTCGGATTTATGAACTGAACCATTATAGTCAGGCCATTAGTACTCACAAATCCACTTTTTATGCATGTAACACATCTTCTAATACAAAAGCTTAGATCACAAATATCCTTGGTTTTTCTATGGGAAGGCTTCCTTTTATTTTCGTAGGGATTTCCATTTTAACTAGTAAAGTAAAGACTAGTCACTTGTAACGTATTGCTGATAGAATCATAACTAAGCTTTCCACCTGAAAAGCCTATTTGTTTTCTATGGTTTGTGGAGTTCAATTTGTGAATTTTGTGGTGCAAGGTTTGCTTTTGTATAGTTTTATGGTCTACTCATCCTCAATCTTTATAAAATCGGGTGAATAAATGGATGGGGAATTTTATTCGGTCTAGTGATGTTAATATAGATAAATTGGTGATTATGTCTTGAAAAAATTTTGTAGCCCTATTGCAAAAGGTGGCTTGGGTTTGAGATCTATCAAAGCTATTAATAAGGTTGCTAGTTTAAAGATGTGTTGGGAGCTTGTTAGTTCTAATCTTCCTTGGGTTGTGCTCCTTAGAGCTAGAGCTCTCCAGTGGTCTATCCATATCTCTTATCATATTAACTCTAGTATTTGACCTTGTCTGTTTAAATACTATTGCGGATAATTCTAAATGGCAAGCCTATTATTTTTTTTTACTAATCATTGGTTATCCTAGACAGTGGTTACTCTTCTGCATATACATGAGTGTTTACATGATCATTTAACAATTACGGGTAGCTCTTTTCCCCAAATTATTAATGAGTTGCAATGTGTTTATATTCCTCCTTCGAATTTTGTAAATAGTCTTATTATTCTTATTACCAACCAAATGAACACGAGCATAAACAAAACCTATGGATTCACTCAACAAAAAGAAAAAATACAGAGAAAAAAATATAATAAGATCTCTGCTTCAATGCAACAAACAACACACATGCACAAGTTAGCAAGCAATTTCTCAAACACAATCACAACTCCGAATATAAAAAACAAATTAAATAGCAAAAATAAAATCAGCAAAGCTACTCAGTTACTTGCAAATGCACGAGAGATTAAATCAAAAACACAAATATAAATCCTGAACGAACACACTCAAATCGAACAAAGCAAAGTGAGATTTCCAAGTGTCATTATAAATTATTGCTAGTTTTAGAAAATACCTGAAAAAATAGGTAAGAATCAGCGCACCACGGCAACGACGGCGAGGTCTGGAATAGGTTTGACGGTGTGAAAGGAAGTTGTGGTTGAAGATTGAGGGATCAATTTTGGGAGTGACGGTTTGCGCGGATATCGATGCCGATGTAACAAGAAACACAACGGAGATACGTAGATCGAAGAAGGCACAAATCAATGAGAAACGGTTACGTTCGAAGAGAGTGGAGAGTCGCAGATCATAGAGAAAAGTTGCAGATTTGAGAGTGAAGGACAACGAATATCGATCAAGAGTGATAACGTGATTCTAAAAGCAATAGACATCGAGTTGTTGGGCGAGAGCTATGGAGAATGAGATGTTGTTTTTGGAGAGAGCGTCTTTTGAGAGAACGGAACCTGAGTGTTTTTTTAGAGGAGAAGGCGAAAGTGTTTCTATTGGAAAAAGAAAAAAAGTGTTTCTCTTGGAAAAAGAAAAAGAAAATTTACTTTAAAAAACAAATTAAAAAAACGTACTTTTATATTACCCACGGATAATCCATAGATAACTTAACATTATTCTCTTCGTACGTCTACGGAGAATCAGTGATAAACAAAATACGAAAATATTTTGGAAACTTAAGTTGAGTTGCATTTTTTTAAACTTTACTCACGGCTTTTTTTAATTTTACGTACGGACTAACCATTAAAAATATTAATTTATTCAATAACGAATTTACTCACAGTTTTTCGTAGGTAATTAATAATTTATCTACGAACTATGGATAATTTTCCGTAAGTATACAAATGTTTTCTTGTAGTATCAACAATTAAAATTTTTAGTCTCTAATCAAACATACCCTTAAAGTCATAAATAGAAGACAAAAGAGAAACAGAAAAGGTGATAAATTCCAAAAATTCGTTTACATGTTACAAACAAAAATAAATAAATTATTATTATATATAACACAAACAAGACAATAATAGTATATATAATAATAAAAGAAAACTCTACAAAGATATTAAAATTCTTCTTATTTTTCCTTATCACCTACAATAAATAAATAATGAAATATAAAAACGTGGGGAAACAAATAGGTGTGCAGTATGAAGCAGAACAAGGCAATTTTGTTTCCATGAAATCCAAACAAAAAAAGAGGAATAGTCTTATTCTCAGTTCTTCAAGATGGCTAGCATAGACAACACAATCGAAGCTCCAACCATAGCCACGGAACTTGTAACAAATCCGACAGCTCCGACATCAGGACTTGGAGCCGGAGCTGATGAAGGACTGAGGTCTTGTGCTGAGGCTACGACGGCAAAGACAACGACAAAAAAGGAGAATAACTTCATTGTAGTAGCTGATGATGCCATTTTAGAAAAAGATGAAAATTGGAAAATAAAGATAGTGAAGAATTATAAATTAAGGAGAAGTTGTGCAGATTGTTGTTTGATGAATTTTTTTGATGAAATGATGTGAGAGTATTTATAAGGATTGAGGAAACAAGTGGGGCCCACAGAAAACGTGGACAGCTGGAGTATGGAAACAATTATGCCGACGTTGTATCATATGAATGTGTCGGGTCGTTATATGTTTGTGTACGTTAGTGCGCTGTGTTTATGTGCTGTTCAGTTTTGTTGAACAACCAATTAGAATGATTGGCTATATTTTCTTAATTGATTTTTCGTTGGAGAATTCGACCGCCATAAGGACCTACGTGAATGTTTTGATTCCTTTGGATACATTAAAAATTCAAAGTTTGGTGATATTTGTATGGAACTTTTCAAATAATAATGGATGATTATTTTTTAAACAGAGAATCGATCACTTTTGGTATAAGTATGGATTGAGTCATGTTATAAAATAATTAATTTATTAGAAAAATTAAATTTTATCAATTCAACAATTGAATTGAACAATTTCTCAAATTAGTTTATAAATATTTTAATTTGGTTCTCAACTAAGTTTTTTAAATCTGTTCGTTTGTGAATGTCGGTTATTAAATTCCATTAAGTAGAATGTCGACAACTTATGTTAGAATTAAGTTGGTTTGAAGAAATATGCATTTTGCTTATGATGATGATAATAAAAATTATTTTCTAAAAATAATTTAAAACATTAATATTTTATTTCAGTGTGCAATTCCATGATCATAAAATATTAAATGGCTTTACGTTGCATCATCTTATGATTGGACAATTTAAAGGAACACCAAGACAACGATATGAAAATCGTATTTAACTCTAATGAATGCACTCTTAAATGCGCCTCTGGTGATTCTGTCTTTGCAAGTAACGCATTGATAATTTTACATCTATAAAGTATGACAATCATTTGATCGTCTGACACTAATACGAGTCAATTCTCTGATAGAATGTCAACACTCTAATACGAGTCAATGTTCTGATAGAAAGTCAATGCTTTTGATATAAAGTTTATACTCTGATAATAAGTCAATGTTCTGAAGAAGTCAAATTTAGTATCTTCTACTCAACATCTTGAATCTGTTATTTGTCTAAAGAATTGTGTGACATACTTTGGTCATGGCAACCTCTGCTCTTTGTAACACCCCGAGTTTAAAACATAGAGCGAGTGTATTTTTTTATTTTTTTTAAATAAATGATCAAAATGTTTTTCCCAATTTATTACTTCAAAAGAATTGAAATAAAAATTTCCTTTAATTCGTTTTTTAACAATAGTACGTCGTAATTTAATCGATGAACGTAATTAAATAACTTCATCATAATATTACTAAGTACTTAACTTTCAAAATTAATAATAAACATTAATATATTTCAAAAGATTGGTGTCATAACATCTCAAAAAGGAAATATCAGAGTGCGGAATAAGTTAGCGGAAAAGTAGTACAATAATTTCCAAATTAAAATAAATTACATTTTCCAGCTCAAAATCCTATACATCAAGTCTAACCAATCATGCAGTAAAGCTACAGTAGCACGGATTTCCTCCGCATCCCATACAAGTCTCCTCTGACTCCGCCGCACGCCTCAATGTAACCTCCTCTTCCTCATCATACAGGGAGGGATCAGTCTCCTCCGAAGTCAGATCAATGCACAGTCTCGGTCGCTTCGGCGGTGCCAGAATCTCATAACAGTCATCGGATATCCTAGATGGACCCGGAATATCAGCTACTACTCGCGTCGGTCCTTTGTTCTTTCCTTCCACCTCAGAATCACGTACATCTCCTCCAATCACCGGGTTAGGAGTCACCACTCCTACGGTGGCCTCTGTCTCAACCCCTCTAGCTGGCTCCTCCGCATCATCAAAAATCCCGTGCGCCTCCAATACCAAACGGGAAGGCACAGGAAAGTCAATCCTCACATAGTTGTGCTCCACATAGTACACTACTCCATTGGTCCTACAGATCCTCTTCAATCTCCCCGTGTACGTAGCCCTGCTTGAGATGGGGTCGTATACCCAAGCAGTAGGCACGGAGCGATCAATGAAATCGAGCGACGTTTCCGTCGTCTCGGGTCCCACGGGTGGCATGGGTTTGGAGGGCATCTGAGGGCAAAGCCCAAATTCCACATATAATAGTAAAGGGTCACCGACCGAAATTAACAATTAATAGGTAGCATATATCTCACAGTAACAAATACATCCATGGCATATCATATAATAATGATGAAAAATAAAGATGCTCATTTTGAAATTTCATGACATGTATGCCTTTTCCAAAACAGCAACCAATTAATATGGAAAATATGTCGTAAGTACAGCCAACACTCAAGCAATCACAAACATTCATCAAAAAATTCAGATTTTTTCCACGTACTTACACACGTCACTTTCCAATCATCGTCATATAACCAAATCGTGACCCACCGGTCAATCTCCCCCCCC
>JBBPBO010000004.1:34214472-34227990 GCA_037974295.1 Cicer cuneatum | reverse complement strand
CCCCCCCCCCCCCGATGCAATATGTATATGCTCATGTATACAATTTCTTGGAATTACCAAGGTGCAGTCGCTCAACAGACCAGCACATTTTAAATATGTTTGACTTTAACAGCCCTCAAGACCAGGGTGCAATCGCTCAACAGATCAACACCGGTGCAGTCGCTCAACAGACAAGCACTCGTGCAGTCGCTCAACAGACCAACACGTTTAACATATACCAAGGTACAATCGCTCAACAGACCAGCACTCGTGCAATCGCTCAACAGACCAGCACTCGTGCAATCGCTCAACAAATCAGCACGTTTTTGCGCATTTCAGGGTACAATCGCTCAACAGACCAGTACCAGTGCAGTCGCTCAACAGACCAGCACTCGTGCAATCGCTCAACAGATTAGCACGTTTACGCATTACTCTGTGGCCCATTGCGGGTACCACTTGACTATGCAATGCATGAATATGCAATGTATTCTCTTCACTGAAACAGTATGCATTATCAGGAAAAATTCAACCTTTCCATCATTTTCCCAAAACCTTTCAACACAATTGATTTCATCATCGACACATCAATGATTAAACATTCAAGCAATCATTATCACTTTACATTATCTAAAAATTCCATTCTTAATTATTATAAGTCTTTCCCCCAACTCTTAAAATTCACAAAATAGTGTTTAAAACTGAGTTTTCTGAAAAATACGAATCTGTATTCGAATACAGCTTCTCTGTATTCGAATACAGAAGCCAAAAACAGTGCAGAAATAACACTCTGTATTCGAATACAGCTTCCTTGTATTCGAATACAGAGGCTGTCACAGTGCAAAACAAGTATTTTTCACTACATCAGTAAAGTCTCAAAAACTTCATCACCACCATTTCAAACTATCACAAAAATTCCATTTTAATTCATCACAAACCTTCCCAATATTCCCCAACACTTAGGGTTTATAAAACAATTGTTTAAAACTTAGTTTTTCTGAAAAACACGAATATGTTTTCGAATACAACCCCCTTGTATTCGAATACAGAAGCTAAAACTTGAGTTTTTGGAAAAAACCGAATCTGTATTCGAATACAACTCCCTTGTATTCGAATATAGAAGCAAAAATTGTGAAAGTTAGCATCCTGTCGTAGTCGAATACAGATGCGAATACAGTGTTAAAATTTCACTTCTGTATTCGAATACGACAGGGTCGTAGTCGAATACAGATGCTAAGTCATAAGCAAAAATCTTTCCTCTGTATTCGAATACAAGTTCAAAAACTTGAGTAAAATAGAAGCTTGGCAGGTTGTATTCGAATACACTCAACCTGTATTCGAATACACCTTCGAATTCAGTGAAATTTTCCTGAAACTACAACACATTTTCAAACTTTTTCCTTTGAAAAACCAATAACCCCAAAACAGTTTTACCACTCTTTTGCAAACCACAAAACTCAGACATTTTCCATCAATATAGCTTTTCCAGAAAAACACTTTCACCATTTTAAATCATTTTCTTTTGAAAACATCAGTAACACCAGATTTTCATCAACAGAATAGAAACAGAATCACCAACACCAAAAGCAACATCACAGTTTTGCTTAAATCCCCCAAACAGAATATCAAACTCAAAACAGAACATGCAGAGTATTTCCAGAATTCTTACATAACCAATCACAACATGCAAAGCATTTTCAGCTTTCTCACACCAACATAACAACATTAATACATTCATCCAAACAGCAAGCATCACATACCCCAAAACACCAACAAAGTGCATTTTCGCATTTTATAACAACCAGCACAACAGTTTTAAAAATATGCATTTTGATCATCTTCAAAATAACATGCAAGACATTTTTCAGCTTTCCCATACACAAACAAAACAACATTACTGCATTCAACCAAACAGCAACCATCACAGAATCATTACACATCAACAGAATGCATTTTGTTCATTTTATTCAAAATGTCATTGCAAAAACAGTTTTTCTTTAAACATCAGTAATGACATGACAGTTATGAATTTAAAGCCCTAATGCAACTAGAAAGTGGAAGGTGCCCTTACCCTTGTTGCGTTTCTGCTACTGCTCACATTTCTGTTTTCGTTCCCGTTTACGCGTCAAAAATCGGCGAAACTCCCTCTTGCGTTTGCTGCTACGAAAATGGGTTCTTTAGCTCTGGAATGATGAGGGGAACAACTTTTGTACTGGGGGTTTTCTGGTTTGGTGCTTGGATTTCCAATTAATGTCACTTTTGAGAAACTCCCTCTTTTTTTTTTTTGAGTCGTGAACAGAATTCAGAATGGGAAGGGAAGGGAGAAGGTGGGTACTGTTACATGCAGTATGGAGGAGGAATGGTGTTCTGATTTTACCCATCCTTCTCACTCCTATATATAGGCTTGTGTGGGTGCCACCTCACCCGACACTTGTCTGATCCTCAGCACTTAACCAGTCTCGTCGCAATTAGCCGATAATCCCTTAATTAACTGTCCGTTAATTTAATTACTCGTAATTAAATTAATTTATTCTTCATCCAATAATCTTAATTCTTCTTCCTCCTACCTGTCGCGCACCATTCTTTCATTCTCCTTTCTTTTCTGTTTGTGTTGGTAGCAAGAAAAACCAAACTCAAATCCTAGATTACTTCAAAATCTAAGCTTCCATTCGAGAAGTGTCAAGAGGGAAAGTTACTCCTCTCCACATTACGGTGCTAGTAAGCTAACTTTGGTAGCGACGACGCGAATGAGAGTTTCGCCGCATTTGATCGCAGTAACGATAACGGTTGAGAAAGCGTAATTAGTTTGCATGTAGGAACTCTAAATGTATGTTTGATGGATGATTAATGTGTTAACTTTGTTGAAAAGTTATGTTATGTTTTGACGATAAAAATGTCATTGTTGTGTTGTTGATGATCAAGACTCATTTTTGTTGAGATATTAATGTTGATAAAGTTGTTGTTGTGTTGCTGTTTTGATGATGCTATTGTTGTTGTTGAGAGATTGATTGTTGTGGTGTTTGCGGTTATTTTCAAATAAAGGAGTTTGAGCTCAAGTCGAAATTTACTTGAAAAGTTATACTATTTTCGAAGATGTACTCGAATACGACACTAGCGTATTCGAATACACTTCTGCAAAGTTTAGTTTTTATTCAAATTTTGAACTTCATATTCGAATACGACACCTCGTATTCGAATACAAATACGTGATTTTTTCTACTGATTTCTCATTTGTATTCAGCTACGACACCTCGTATTCGAATACAAAACTTGAAATTTTGCTACTGACTTAGCATTTGTATTCGGCTACAACACCTCGTATTTGAATACAGAACTGGAAATTTTGCTACTGACATAACATCTGTATTCGGCTACGACACCTCGTATTCAAATACAGAACTGGAAATTTTACTACTGAGTTAGCATATGTATTCGGCAACAAGAAACTATATTCGAATACAACCTGTATTTTTGTCACAAATTATATTTTTAAATATTTGTTCATGCACTTAATCACTTGGAAAACATTTTTAAGGCATGTAATAAATTATATGAGGTTCTTTTGAGATTGTTTATGTAATGGTGGTGAAGTGTTCGGGTTTCATATTTGCATTTACGTATTAATTTCAGTGAAGAGAAATAGAGTACGCTCATGCATTGCATAGTTAGGTGGTGACCGCGATGGGCCACAAAGTTGAGCGGTGACCGTGATGGGCTGTGAAGTTAAGTAGTGACCGTGATGGGCTACAGGGTGGTTCCACGTGATTAGATGGTCCATCCTATCCGTACGATGATTTAACTTGTGTGTAGTGCTTGTGATAGGCTACACTTTAAGTAAATCGTGCTAGTCCATGAGAGATTGCACCTCGGTAATTAGTACTAAGGCCTATGATAGGCGGTACAATTATGATTTACGTTGCTTCGAGGAGGGTTTTGTCGTTAAGTGGTGACCGTGATGGGCCACGAAGTTATGTAGTGACCGTGATGGGTGACGGGGTGGTTCCACATGATTAGATGGTACATCTTATCCTTACGGAGATTTAACTTATGTGTAGTGCCTGTGATGCAACTGCACCTCGGTAATTAGTACTAAGGCCTGTGATAGGCACTACAATTATGATTTACGCCCCTCGTGGAGGGTTTTGTTTTGAGAATTTTGGGATCATGTGCATTGGCATATACGCATTGCATTAGGGTGTTTGACATGCGAGGCATGATTGTTATAATTCTGATATGTGGGAATGATATGTGCAAGTACCTTAAATTCTAAGTTCCTAATAAGTTGTTGTGATTGTTGATTGTACTTGGGCTTGCAACATGATCTGTATTTTAAATCTTTTGATTCATCGAAAACTTAGATGTTATACATTTTCAAAAGTGGGTATACTTATCTTGTCAATGTTGTTATCTTGCTGGAACTGCTTTGTATGTATTGTTGACTTTGTCATACTTGGTAATTGTTAGCTGTTATTTTCTGTTGGTGACCCTTTACATTATTGTGGAAAATTAGACTTTGCCCTTAGATGATACCCAAGTTCGTACCACCGACGGTTACTCTGACGGCGGAGACGTCGTTAGACTTCCCTGATCGTCATATGTCGACTGCTTGGGTATACGACCCCATCTCAAGCAGGGCTACTTATACGGGGAGGGTGGTGAGAACCAGTAGGATTGCTGGGGCAATGTCGTATGTGGAGCACACTCACGCGCGAATCGATTTTCCTGTACCCTCATGACTGGTACTCGTGGCGAATGGGGTATTTATGGATGTAGAGGGTCCCACAGTTGGAGGTGAGACGGAGGCCACTGTAGGTGTGGTGACTCCTACCGTAGTAGCAGGGGATGCGGTGCCTGAACCAGGAAAGGGTGAGAAGGGCAAGGGACCGACGCTAGCGGAGGTTGACATTTCAGGTCCGTCTAGGCTAGTAGGGGACTGTTTTGAGATTCCAACGCTGCCGAAAAGATCTATATCATGGGCAGATCTGACTTCTGAGAAGACTGATTCTTCTATGGCTGATGAGGAGGAGGATGTCACTTTGAGGCGAGATACTGTATCGAACGAGATTTGTGGAGAGTGTGGAGGTAACCCTTGCTATTCTAGTTGTTAGTGCATGATCAGATTAGTTGTATAGGGCCCTAGTGTTTTGGTGGTTGTACTTATTTCATTTTGGGATGACTGTACCTATGACGTACTTTGACAGTTACTGTTGTTGGTGGGTCCATGATCCAATTTTTTGACGTGACCATGGGGGGGAGATAGCATTCTTAGAGCAGCACTTTTGCGCAGGTGTCTGCCGAGAATACCCCAGGGGTATGAGCGTTGTCTGACTGGTCTCATAGCCCCAATGTATTTTCTATTTGTATATTTTGAATATTAATTCCCAAAACTATTTTAACTGTCTATATTTATGATGTAATTATTTAATTACTTTTGTCGTTTTCTAGTACGACGTATTGCTTTATTGAGTGCTTTTATTTTATTTCTTTTAATTTTTTTAAAAAAAATACACTCGCGCTGTAAAAAATCGGGGTGTTACAGTACTAAACTAGAAGGTTAAGAATAATTGAACATAGTCAAGTTTACTAAAAGGTGTTCAATGGACGTGTCATATTGTTGGTAAATAGTGGATTAAATCCTTCAATTTTGAAGGGACTGAACCTAGCGACCGTGTTGACGAGGAACTAGGATAAATTGGCTTCTGTTATCATGTGCTCATCGTTTTTATCTGTTCTATTTTATTTTTTTGTTTTAATCTTGCTGATTTTAATTTTCAAAATAAAATACAATTCAATCCCCCTCTTTGGTCCGTGAGAATATGAATATTCCTTTTAGTCTTTGAATTTCTAAAATGTTTCTCAAATTGATTCTTCTATGAATGTTGCTTACTAAATATGGCAGAGGGATCGCTCTACTTTTGTGTAGTAGTGATTGTAGGACAAAATTGTCGTTTTCTTCACATTGCACAATGTTGTAGAGGAGAACATAAAGTGTCAGCAAGCAGAAGAAAAGGACACGAGGGTTAGAGTCTATAATTATTCCGTCTATTTTCAATTTCAAATGTTTTGTATTATTTACTCAATGCCTAAGTGCTTAGGACTGCCAAAAATGCACTTAACAGACACTTCATTCATCCACGACATTAAGTATCAAGCATTCACAGAAAAATGAATTTGATAAACATTTTACTGATGGACGAAATTGAGAGCGTTCTAAAAAGTCGGTGACTATTTTAATGTCCACCCAAAAAGGTTGAGTTTCTATCTCATTTGAGCATGGAAGCTCAGAGAAAAAATATGTCTAGCTAAAGCTAAGGAATGAGATTCTTTCTCAACCAAGCATGGCAGTTTGAAGGGGGAATCAGACTTGCTGTGAGGGCCAATATTCTTTCAATCAAGTGTGGGAGCTCCAAAGGGGAATCTAGCTTGCTGAAGTTGCAGATTGAGATTCTAACTAAACTGAGCGTGGGAGCTCGAAGGAGGGATCTAATTTTTGAGGATACGTTACTTGACTTCATTTGAAAAATCGAAGGAGGTATCCCATAAGGTATGGAATTTCAACTACTGTCGTCTCTAAGGAAATGACCTCGATCAAAGGGGGGTTTACCCTTCGTTTTACAACAAATTGGTGGGGTATATGGCTCTCCTATTGTTATAAGGGGGCCTTGACAGGTGATTGTTCTCACCATCTCCCAAATAAGAAATAAAAATATAAACTCGAAGCAAATGTTATTTTTATTGAGTGATATGCATTGAAGTTGTTAGATTGTTATCCACGTTAATCAAAGTCGGGTTTTTCTCATTTATTTAAGGAATTAATTACCATGCCACATATGTCTTTAATTGATAATTTAAGAATATTTTTTGTTGTGTGCACATCCATGTAACCCCGACATAAACACAAGTCATACCATGCATAAGAATAATATCTATTACTTTTTTAATTGTAAAGTTACTTGATCGAGAAAGAATTCATAAAAAGATAACAACATCGACAATAGAAGAACAAAAACAAAAACAAAATCGACCAAAGAAGAACAAAATTGGGTTTCCTTGAAAATGATGGGTTTGAATTGTATTAGCAATATCTTGAGTTTTCAAAATCCAATTGAGATTTTCATTGATGCTTTGAAAAGATAACAACATTTCCTACAACTTATATTTCTCGCATCATGACCAGATTCAACATATATAATGGTAAAATATAGGTTGGAAGTTGGCCACAAATTTTTCGTGTTTTTATTGTTTTATGGGGTTCATTAGAATGATAGTTAAATAAAATAAATAGGACAAATAAGGGTTTGCTGAAAAAATGTCTCTTGGCTTTCCATTGATTATTTTGTAACTATTTTCTATTTAAAACTAGACAAGACCATTATTAAGAAAGTTAATGTAGCCACTAGAATTAAAGTTAGTTTATTGTGCATTTTCTTTTCTTCTATCAATTATATATATGTGACTCACATATATAGAAAAGACAAATTGAATTAAATAAAAAATATTTCTCTTTGAGAATTGGGAGTGAGATTTTTCCCTCTTTGAGTTCTTGGGTTGGAATTTGAATCTTATCTATGACTTTCTTACCATTGTAACGATTCCTCTTGACTTATCAATCATCTTGATTGTGACGTTTTTCTTCTCCATTTATTAATCTATTTCATATTTTTGTTTATTTAATTCAATTTTCCCATATTTTTATCCATCTAAATTATTTGTCTATCATCATTTGCTATCAAAGCCAGGTTCCTTTGGACCATTTCTTGCTGCAATATTCAATTCCTTCATTGTTCATTTATGTTTCAATTATAAGAAAAATAGAGAAGAGAAAAAAAATCAAAAAAATATGGGTGGATAAAAATATAGGAAAATTAAAATATATAAACAAAAATATGAAATAGATTAAGAGATGGAGAAGAAATGTGCCACAATCAAAATGATTGACAAGCCAAGAGAAATTGCCACAATAGTAAGGAAGTCATTGAAAAGATTCAAACAAATTTCAATACAAGAATTCAAAGAGAATAAAATCTCACTCACAATTATTAAAGAAAAATATTTTTTATTTAATTCAACATATCTTTTCTACATATGTGAGACACCTATGTAGAAGCAATGAGTTGATCGATAGCAAAAAAAAAAGTCATAATAAACTAACATTATTCATAGTGACTACATTAATTTTCTTAATAATTGTTTTGTCTTTTCTTAATTAGAAAATAGTTACAAAATGGTCATGATGCATGAAATATAAGTTATAGAAAATGTTGTTATCTTTTCAATGCATCAAAGAACATCTGAATCGGACTTTGGAAAATCAACATATTGCAAAAAAAATTCAGACCTATCATTTCCTAGAAAACCCAATTTTGTTTTTCTTTTGTCCATGTTTTTTTTGTAGGTCTCTTTCCACATGCTTAATGAACTCACAATCTCATCATTTTAAAACTCATTTCAAACCATTTTCTAGGTGTTTTTAACTCTTTGAATTGACTTACCAACTTATGAATCAACCTCTGAACTTCAAGAACTTAGCTTTTGAAATCTCATGGTTGTGAATCATCTCACCTGATGTGTGAAACAACTCAAAAGCAATACTGTGAGTTTTGTAAATCGACTCATAAATGTGAAAAATGACTCATACAGCTTCATGCATTTTTTTTTTTTTGGTTTTTCAACTTGTGTAAGTCGACTCACCTTATATGTGAATCAACTTACCAGACCTACAGACTTAAAATTTGATAGTTTTAAGGTTGTTATGGCAGTTACAAAGTGGTTATTTCACTTAGAATTCATTTCTCATAGGCCTAGTCTATTCATGCTTCATATAAAAAGTTTTCAAATTATTTCTAAACACAAGAATAATTTCACTCATTCCTCATACTTAAGAATTCAAGATCATATCATAGATTGAAAACTCTTTTTTGATTAAGTCAGATGCGCAATCGAGTTTTGAGACGGAAAACGACAATGAGGGGATATCGATTGTTGGGGTGTCTATTCTAGATACGAATCATAGAGGAATATCAATGGGTTGTGTATCAAAGGTTAAATAAAGTGTTCTTTATGAAATTCCTATATAGGTGTTTCAAGGTGTCTATGTTGTTAGAGTAACGTGTGATCTTCATCTTGAAGATAGATTTGTGTTCAGAATTTGGAGGGTGTTCCAAATTATATGTAGAAGATTGTTTAGGAAGAAGAGTTTGTGTGTAAGGTTTTGTAAACATCCTTTGAAGGATCTTATCTACGCTCATAATCAATAATCAAAAGAAGAAAACACTTAATCAATTGGATGGAGATATGACGTACTCTACGAGCGAGAATGAAGAAAAGGAATCTATATAAATCACCAAGTGAATTTCTATTTCCAACTCTTTAATTTTCTAAATTTACATTGTTTTTAGTTTTCATTTTATTTAGATTTTGGTGGCATTTTCTAGTGATCATAAGAGCCTTAAGTATTTTTTTATCAAAAGGAATTAAATATAAGGCAAAGAAGGTGGATGGAGTTTGTTAAGGACTATGATTTTGAGTTGAAATATCACCCTAGGAAAGCTAATGTGGGTTAATGTTCTAAGTAGAAAATTCTTACATGAAGCTTGTATGATGGTACAAGAGACAAGCCTATTAAAGAAGTTTAGAGTTGTGAATTTGGATGTGTCCTTTAATGCTTTCAGCTTGAATCTGAATAGGTTACAAATTAGTAGCAACTTGAGAGAGCTAATAAAAATAGAACAATTCTAAGATAAAGAATTGCAATCTCTTATGGACAAAGAGGATTATAAGTTATATGTTGATCATTTAGTGTTGTTTAAGGATAATATCATTGTTCCTAAGGAGGGGAGTCATAGGGATAAGATTTTAGAATAAGCTCATAAGAGTAAGTTCACGATCCACTTAGGAATAACTAAGATGTATCAGGATTTGAGAAGAATGTATTGGTGGTTGGGATTGAAAAACGATGTAGCTATTTTTGTGTTTAAGTGTCTAGTATATCATAAAGTTAGGATTGAGGACCAAAAGCCTTCAGGATTGTTGCAACCATTAGAAATTGCTAAATGAAAATGGGAGAGGATATTTATGGATTTTGTGATGGGTTTTTCTAAAGACGTAGTTGGATTTTGATGCCATATGTGTGATAGTTGACCGATTGAGAAAATCAGCCAATTTCCTACCAATTAAATCAAATTATAGTTTGGATAGACTAGATGACCTCTACATTAATAAGATAGTAAAGTTACATGGTATATCCACCTCTTTAGTATCAAATAGGGATCCACGATTTAGCTATAGATTTTGGAAAGTTTTTTAGGGAGCTTTTGGTACTAGACTGAGTTTTAGCACTACTTACCAGCCACAACTTACCTTGAGGATATGCTTAGAGCTTGTGTTGTAGATGAATGTGGAAATTGGGATAAGTATTTACCTCTAGTAGAATTTTCTTATAGCAATAGTTATAAGTCTATCATAGGTATGGAACCATATGAGGCTCTTTATGGAAGAAAGTGTAGGTCTCCCTTGTCGTGGTGCGAAGTTGGGAAGAAGTCTTTGTTAGGACATGATTTAGTGCAAGATACCATTAGTAGAATTCAACTGATTATGGAAAGGACGCGTACATCGAAAAATAGGCAAAAGAGTTAAGCTAACAAGAGAACAAAACCATTGGATTTTCAAGAAGAGGCACATGTATTCTTGAGAGTCACTAATAAAACTGGGTTGGGAAGGTCAATGAAAGTCAAAAAGTTGGACCCTCATTTCTTGGGTCATTTCCAAATTCTAAAAAGAGCACAGACTGTTGCTTACCAATTAGCTCTTCCTTCACTGTTATCTAACCTTCATAAAGATAATTTAATCTTTAAGCCTAGACCTATTCAGATCATTGACAAGAATACCAAAACTCTAAGGAATAAAGGTGATCCCGTGGGTAAAGGTGGTTTGGGAAGTGTTAATTCCAAAGAAGGCTACTTGGGGCCTAGAGGAAGTAATCATACATCAATATCCAAATCTCATCGGTGCACGTACATAAACTTCCTTATGTTGCACCAATTGTGTCGTTTTAGTTTTATTTAGTTTAGCGTAAATTTTGGGGACGAAATTGCTTTCAAGAGGAGAGAAAATGTAATATCCTATAAATAAAAAATTAAATATGATTAGAATTTCCAAAATTTAAAATAGTATAATTTATATATTATTATTAATATTGTTATTATTAGTATTCTTATTATTATTATCATTACTATTATTATTTTTATATTAATGACAAAATCGTTTTAAACATGTGTACAATATAACTAATTTACTAAAAGTAATTTGAAAATAATATTTTATATTAGTTCACCTTATTTTGAGGGATGTTTTTGGTTGTTTCGATGATCAATATTCCTATTATTACTTTATTTAAAAATAATTGCCTATTCAACCAAATCGAGTATTCTTTAAAAATTAAAATTTATGGGCATGATATTATATACAACAATAATATTATAGCATTGAAGTTACACCTAAATATATTCTCAAATAAAAATAGGCTATACTATCATTCACACATAGAAAGATAGAAAACTAGAAAATTACACATCAGGGCAACAACTAGTGAATTAATCAAAAGAGTATCGATCAATTTCAATTCAGTTTTGACTCAACAGATGAGTAATCGCACCCTTTAAAACTTTTATGGTACATTTATTTTGGAAATTTGAGATGAGAAAGAGTTACATATTTTAAATAGTAATTATTACAAAAATTTATTTTGTCAAAAAACTAACTCTATTAAATTCGGGATTTTATGAAATACAATTTTTGATTATGAAATTGATTTATTTACTACTTTTTTTGTTGAATTGTTGTTTTTTTATGAGTGTTTGAATATTTATTCTTTGAAAGATCATTTTATATTATGTGTTTTTAAATGATTGTTGTTATTGTATATTTAAATAAATTATTGTATTTTAATTATGATTTTATGAAGACGATTGTTAAAAAGAATTATTTTTATCGTATGATTTTGAGACGAGCTTATGCTCCATATCGATAGGTCTTGTGCCCCATAGTTATTTATCCAAATGAGTTATGTGCTCCATATAGATAAATCTTATACCCCCACATGAGATGAGTTTTAAACTCCACACGGATGGTTCTTGTACCCAACACTAGATGAGTTGGTTCTCCACATGATGAGATGATATTCACTTCGCAGAAGTAATACATCTCTATATAACAATGAGACACCATTGAATTGATTTTTTTATTTTCTGTAGAATAAATATGTGTATTTGATTTATCTTATTATTATAGATGTGAATTATTGTTGATTTTAATAGATGAGTTTATATATATTTGAAAACAATTAATTATTCTAGAATTTATTTATACTATTTATATTTCTAAATAATATTTTTGGAAGAATGCGGGGGCTATGGTCGATTTTTCTAGTTATCGCACCGGTTGAGAACAATACTTGTTTCTAAAATTGTGTGAGTTCACTAGGATTTAGTATGTGATATCGATTTGAGTGTTTCCATATGAATTGAATGATCTAACTAAGTGATATTTTCAAATAAAGTACAAAATAAAATGGAGAAAACAAACATGAAAATGTGGAAAAGGAAGGAAATGGTAGAAATTACCACACTCCATAAGGAATGATAAGATCAAGGTAAAATCACCACAAGAGTAAGAGGCTCTTGATACGATCCAAGTTTGGTTCAAAGAAGAACCATAGAGAGCATTTCTCTAATCTCACCCAAAGTATTTTCTTCTTTCCAAAAAGTTCCCCATGTCTTACAATGAAAAGGAATATATAACCTAACACAAAATGACATGGTACCTAGGTTACACACAACTAATGACATTGTGCCTAAGTCAACATAATTCCTAATTATAAGGTATGACTATTACATCCCAAAAATTAAAAATAAGTCTTACGAAATTTATATGACCAAGAGATTAATATAATGTGATTCAATTTTATCATATGTCTTAAGACTAAGAAAATTAACAACTTGTTATCTAATTGTTTCTTTAGCTTCCTAGCCTTCCCTGTAGTCAATGACCCTTCCACTCCTAGTTCTTGAAGCTCATTAGCCTTCATGTAGGGTTGGTCCACATCAGTATGTCATTAAAGTGTTGTTTTTAGAGTTTGAGACCGCTGAGAAGGTTAATAGATCAAGAATAAGTAGACATAGTGTCTACATCGCATTTTGTTTTGGGACTAGTTATTAAATACTCAATTTTGAATATTTTGATTATTAAAGAATTTTCAGTTGTAAGGATTTACTTTAAAGGTTTCATAATATTATTTCTTTCGGATAATTCATTATTTATTATTAGTACCTAATTCTATTATAAAAATATGAAAGTTTTTTTTTGCCATTATCTTAAATATTAAATTCATGTAACTAGATATTACAATAAGAGGACGAATCATGAGAGACACACAAATAAATATTCTTTTGTGCATCCTGCCAAAAGATGGTTCTTATACTTTTGAATTCTAGTGAAGTGAGAGTAGATCAAAGAAAAAAGAGAGAAAAGAAAGAGCAAAAAAAA
>JBBPBO010000004.1:33974647-34214332 GCA_037974295.1 Cicer cuneatum | reverse complement strand
AGAAATATCAATAAGAGAGAGAGAGAAGAAAGAAGGGGTGAAAATAAAAAGAAAAAGAATGTTGAGAAAAAAATTGATGAAAAATAGAGAAAAGAGAATTTGATTGCCAAGAAAAAAAAAAGGAAAGGTATAGAAAAAGGATCATTTTATTAATGAAAAAAAAGGAGAGGTGAAGAGATCTATTGTTACCCAACAGCCACCATACTTGCTCTATTGCAAAGAAATTTCTTTACTTTCTTACATTCTTAAAATTCATGTTTTGTCAAATTGTGTTAAGTTTCTGTTGTTGGAATTTGAAGATATATTCCCAAAAGAGGTACCAAACTTTTTACCACCTATAAGAGAATTTGAGCATCATATTGATCTCATTTCAAGAGCATCCTTGCCCAATAGACCATCATACCAAAGCAATCCTCAACAATCTCAAGAGATATAAAAATAAGTTTGGGAATTGATAAGTAAAGGTTTGGGAATTGTTTTAAGGTTGTAAAAAGGGGTTTAAGACCATAGTATTTATCGTCAACCACTAAAGCTCTCAGAGATATCAGATATTTCTTCTTATGATAAACCAATGGAAAATGTGCACTGACTGTAGAGCCATTGATCACATTACCATCAAATATAGACATTGTGTCCTTAGATTACATGATTTTCTTGATGAATTTTTTGGAGCATGCTTATATATGAAAATCGATTGGAAATGTGGGTATCATGAGTTAAGAATAAGGGAAATGGTTAACTAACGAACCTCGCACTTCCATGATATTAATAAACCATATTTTGAGAGAAAATGTTTTGTTGTGTATTTTGTCAATATCTTAATATATAGTTGTTGTTGTTGGGATTAAGAATTAACCGAGGAATTGACTAATTTCTCCTAAATATGAATCTCTTTTCTCTAAACAATTATGCTGAAGAAGGAACTTTTTCCTTTAGTTAAAGATTCCTTAATTACTCCAAAGAGTGTTAAGTACAATGTGTTTGTCTTTAAGCTATTGAACTAAGGAATGCATTAAATTAAAGTAAAATGATGAAAATATAGATATGCGTAAAAACCTTGTTTGAATGACTGAGTATCTAAAAATTTACAATTACTGGTATTTATTTGCAAATACTAATCATATAAGCCATAAGATGTGTCCTACATAAATATAGCTTTTCCCGGCTAATTACTCATGTAATTCATGATGACTCTCACTTCTAGGAATTCGTGGCGCCTCATGATCAACTTTTTTTCTATCTTCATGGAATGTCTAGTTGGTAATATTCGCTCATGCTTTTCCCTCAAATTGTGCCTTTGTGTTTATTGTTAGTGGCACTAAAACACATGAAATATAAGTGCAATTGCCAAATTATCAAGTTCTATTGAGCTTTGACATTTTGAAGCTTTCGTGACCTTTGTGGATGTCTATAGACTTGAAAAAGATTTGATCGACTTACATTTGACTATCTCTTATTAGCCTGACCTTACATCAACTAACCCAAAATTCGATGGTATGTTGTTGTCGGCTACCAAATTATTTATTTTTAGTTGTAAACTAATTCCTCCCATGCATTGTGTAACGCCCCGGATTTTTGGTCCAAAACGTTACCCAAAAAAATTACTTTTAGAGTAATTTACGAAAATTTTTTTTTGGGTAAGAATATCTAACATTTATGCTTTTAAATAATTAGTAACAATCACATTTATTTAATATTATAAAAAATGTTTATTCAAAAAAAAAACTTATTAAAGTTTGGTGACAAGGATTTAAAAAAGACATAGAAAATATTGCGGAAATCTTATTATTACAAAATTGTCTTGAAAACCCTATTTTTACTCCACGTTCGCCGCACGTTAATATTCATCAACTACTCTTGAATCTCCTCGAACTCATTAGTACCTAAAATGTTGTTGTAAAAATCGGGACTTGACTTCATTTACACCATAAAGATTAAAACTTTATATATAACAAGAAACTTCAAACTCCAACTCATATACATCATCGAATCAAAATCTTATCATATATATATATATATATATATATATATATATATATAAACAAAAAATCATATTTTGCTCATACCCATAATAAAAATTAAAACTTTATCACATAAAATATAAAAATTCATATTTTACTTCTTAAAAAGACATACATTACATATCGAACTCAACGTAGAAGATTTCGGATTTCATTATTTTATTTTATTAATCTACATTTATTTCTTTCAAAAGCAAGCAATTACAATTATTAATTTCATGTATCCAACTAACGGTCTAACTATAATTTGTGCGGGAAAAAACCCTTACCTTGGCCGCTTTTCTTCCTAGTACGAAGCTCTAAGCCCCCACGAAGTTGTTCACACGAAAAGTTTGATGCACGAAGGAGAGGAGGTGTGAAGGAGATAACGGCGGTATTCTTTTCTGCTTATTATTACTTAGTATGGAAATATTGTAAACTTTAGGAAAAGTTTAAAGTGGAGATTATTGAGTAGATAGTGTTGGACCCAAATAAAGAATAGAAGGGAGAAAATATTATTTTATTTATTTATTTATTTTTAACCTTGATCATACAAAAACTAAGCCACAAACTCCAAACCCAAATTTCTATTATGGGTTGGGTCACACCTAGCCACAAACCCTTAACTCAAATTCTTCTTGTACTAAAAAAAACAAATATATATAAGACTAAATAACACTCGTGGTCCCTTAACTTAATTTCCGTTAACGTTTTAGTCCTTTATCTTTTTTTCCCGATTTGGTCCTTTATTTTAATTTTAAGTGAAATAAAGAATGGAAATATGAGTTTATTTGAAGATTTGAGTTACGAGTCTAATGAAATTTGTATTATATGAAAGAATATAATTAATTTTATGGGTTTTGGTTGAAAATTTTGATGAATTTTTGTAAAAAAAAAAGGATAATATTGTTGACATTTTAAAACAAAAAAGATCAAATTGTCACTTAAAATTAAAATAAAGGACCAAATCGGAAAAAAAAAGCACTAAAATGATTTTGTCGAATTTGGTAAACACATTTCTTCCTTGTATCTAGATGGTAGTAGTTATAACTATTTAGGAATCCATGTTTGTACCTTTATCTGAGTTATGCTTTTCTTATGGACAAGAGTTCTGGATCCAAATCGAACGTGGAGGGCTTTTCACAACTTCTTCGTCTTCTTTGTTGGTGTCCTGCATATATTTCCACACATGATGCAATGGAAACTGGTGTTTTCATATGGACATGGTTGGTTTCTGCTGCACCTCAGCTTGGAGCTCTTGTCCTTTCTGAGCTTGTTGATGCATGGTTATGGACAATTGACACCAAGCGGGTCTTTTTGCATCTGAAGCAAGGTACTGTGGGCCTGCGGCCAAACTGAGGCCTCACCTGGCCCCCGGGGAGCCTAAATCACAGCCTGCAATTGATCTTGTTGAACAGATAATTGCTCATCGGCTATGGCTTGGATTTCTCATCGATCGTTTTGAGGTTGGAATCTTCTCACTGTATTTGTTAATTTACTTTTTCTTGTCTAGACACCTGTTTTTTTTAAACATTGTAATGATTGCTGTTTGTTTCATGTAGACACTGATCTTAAGTGGTCAAATTGTTTTGATATTCCTATTACATCAATTTTCTTTCTTTTATTAATTCACGACTGCCTTTTAAATCTTCATATGCTTTGCAAAGGCCTTTTCCGGTGTGTCATGTTAGCTCTTCACTAAACTAGATTTCGTAGTCCTTTTAAAAATATTCACAGCATGCATCTTTACTTTCACATTCGTAGTTCTGCTAGAGCAATTTTTTTCTTTCAAAGATAACAACTGAGAGAGTTTCCATTGGTTCCACTTACATGGTTTCCGCTTTTGTTGGAGTATTTGGCCTTTCTCAGGGATCTGCTGATGTTCTAGCTACACTGAAACTAGAATATCATGATTCAGCTACACGTTATGTGTTCATTGGAAGGTATAAAAAAAATTCTAATTTCATTACATCTTGTTTTAAAGAAATTGAGGAAAGCTCCCTTACGTGTTTACAATTATTTTCTGCAGAACTTCTGTTAAAAAGGGTAGCTGGGAAAAGTTGGAAGGAACATTTTCACTGTCTACTAAGCCGGATCGGGTTATACTAATTTGTGTACCTTTTCCTCTTATTTTTAAAGGCCACAAGCACATAAGGATGTGTTTCTACTGGAGATGAAAACATCATAATAAATCCTCAGTTTGAGGATGGCCTGAATAATTGGTCGGGAAGAGGCTGCAAGATTGTGTTGCATGATTCCATGGCTGATGGTAAAATTGTTCCGAAGTCTGGGAAATTATTTGCATGTTCAATACTTTGGTTGTAAAACATGCTGCTAAAACACCTCCTTCAACACCACCAGATGTACAGGTTGGACTTCTGATTCATTTTCTATAAATTACATTAGTAAAGTTAATGTAAAGATTGTTTCGTTTTTTTGGTAAACCAATGTATCCCCTGCAAGCAACTGCGGAGACTAATCCTTTGGGGTAATTGAGATCCATGTAAGGAGTTAAACTCTCTAAACATATGTTTTTCCATACCTACCGGTCAAGAAGGGATCCAATCATCTACAATTTGTGTCACTATGTTGCTAATATAATCGGGTGTTATATTTATTGGCGGGTCTTAATAGAATGTGCTATTTTGTCAAGTTTTTTCTGTGTTGGTTTTGCTGTTTTATCAGTTTGGCCATGTTGTGGGACAGTGGAAGGCTTTTCATTTTTCTGGTGTTGGTTTGTTTATGTATTGTTTCTCTTGTACTTTTTGGTCTAAACTTTGGCACCTCTTGTGCTAATTATTAGCTTTTTGGAATAAAATTTTTAGCCTATAAAAAAAAATGACGCTACATGTTTGATTATTTTTTTCTCAAAAGTTTCACTACTAAAAACCTACGGAAAATCTATGGGTAATTTTATCTACAGTAAATCAGTTAATCATATTACCCACGGAAAATCTGTGGGTAATTTACCCACGGAAAATCTGTGAGTAATTTACCCACGAACATTAGGTACCCATAGCCTACTGATTGTCCATGGGTAAATATTTACCTACGGACCCGTGTCCGTGGGTAATCCGTGGGTAATTTAAGTTTACCTACGGACTTGCCGTGGGTAATCAACCTTTTTCTTGTAGTGGGAATCCGACATGCTGAAGATGAGGGTCTAAGTTCCCTCTCATCCAAGTGTGGGAGCTCGGAGGAGGAATTCAGTTTACTGAAGCTGAGGGTCAAGATTCTAACTCAGCTCAGGATGGGATCTCGGAGGGGGAATATGACTTGTTATGGACACATAACTGGAAATCTTTTGAAAAACGGAATGAGGTATTTCCTCTTCCCTTCCCTTAAGGTATTATACCTTGGATCAAGGTCGGCGTGGTGGCGTAGCCTGCAACATCTCAATGGCTAATTGAGGGAAGGGACATGTCATGGTCAAGGAAACATAATGCCTTCCAATCTAGAACAAGGAAGACCGAGACAACTGATATATGGATCATATTTTCTTCAATTATCATTATTTGAAATGTATATGAATCACATATAACCTTAGGTTTTATCATTTAATTGTAGGGGTAAGACAAATGATTAAGTTGTCCATCACGTTTCAACTCAATTATTCAATTAGATATAAATCATTGGTGAAGTATATGGCTCCCTTATCTTAATATGGAGGCCTTTACGAGTGATTCTGCTCACCATCTCCCGCATAAGAAAAAAAAACACAAAATTGAAGCAACTGTTATTATTAAGTGATATGCATTGAGCTTGTTGGAGAGTTATCCACATGAATCAGATTCTGGTTTTGCTCATCTCTTTAAGGAGTTAATTGCCATGCCACACGTGTCTTTACGTGATGATTTAAGAATGTTTTTTGTTATGTGTACATCTATGTAACCCTAAAATAAACATAAGGCATTTGATACATAAGAATAATATGTTTTAATATGACCTTTACGAGGTCTGTTGTCGAAGTTTTGAGGTCCCATCATCAAGTTGAAGAGTTACGTGGGAAACTTGTTTTGCTAAAATGTTGAAGACCTCCTTGATCGAGCTGAAAATTTAAGTTGAGAACATCATTTTACTGATGTTGAGGCTCGATGAAGTCCCACTTATCTAGAAAATATTTGAATGCAATTTGAAGAAGCTCTTAGTACATAGATATGGGTGAAGTGTTGTATGTCGTTGGATTGTACGTTCATCAATATTCTAAGTTTCTCATATTGTGCAAACTATTGTGTATGCAAATTCTAAGTTTCTCATCAATATGCAAATTCTTTAATTGCAAGAAAAACAATATTCTAAGTTTCTCATAGTGTATTAGGTATTGAAAAATAGTGAGAATCCCAAATCTCTTTGGTACTAGTCTCTATAGAGCCATAGTTCAAACACATTCAAGCTAGGTGTCATTGCTTGGATGAAGTGTTTTATGACAGTAAATTTGTTGAGTCATGCTACTTAGCATCCCTGCACGATGTAAACATACACAATTTCCATGTAAGGCTTATGCGCAATATGAGTTTGTTTTGCTCGTTCACTTGGGAGAGCTAATATTTCCACTATACACCTCATCCAATGCTCTTTTGTTTTTATTAGAGCACATTTATTAGAAAAATGTAGATGGTTTGAACTCAAGCAAACATTAATGACATTATGAAACAAAGCCACTAGAAAGAGATATTATTGATAGGAAATGAAAAGTAATATATGAGAACTACTATGTTTAAATCATGTAGTGAAAAATAAAAAGAAACTTATCCCAATTCAGTGAGTATGGGAAGTTTGGATTCGTTAAAGTAAGTTGGCAAAGCCCCTATACTAAGGTTTCAAAGTTAGCCTCTCGAGGTCCCCCTCATCCAAGCTGAAGCTATGGTTCTGAAATTGACTTGTTTAGGTCCTCTTTTAACAACCCATAATTTGGTGTTATTGACTAATCTAATACAAAATTAAAGTGCACAACCAAATTTTCAAATCATGGTAGTTATGTTTTTCATTCTATCATATTAATCGATTAATACTGCTAAAATATCCGATTAATCATGTTTTTCTAATATAAATCAATTAGGTTTTTATTACTAATCGATTACCTACTGTATTAAACCTTCAAATTCAAAAAATTACTTTTACTTGTTTCTAGGCATTTGTATACAACTCTAGCTATCATAGGAGAGATTTGAGGTAAGGTGGTTGGAATGTCTATGTTAGTTAACCTTGAAACATTATTATATAAATAGGATATTGTGGTCATATTCCCTAATTAGCAGCCACAAAACAATGTAGCCATATATTAGTATGTATATGTGCCAATAAATGTGTATTCGTGTGTGTCGATAATAATTGATTAAGTGGTGATGAAGCTTTGATGATTTATAAGTTGAATTTAATTTTGTTCTCGTAAGATTAATCAATTAGTTGTTATAGGATTAATCAAGAAGTGAAGCTTAAAATGATAAAATTGATTGATGGACATAAGTTAATCGATCAATTGGGACAAAAAAAACCCTAAATTAACCTAGAAAATCAATTTGGGAATTTATGGTATTAATAATCGATTAATTGGGACAAAAAACCCTTAATTACCTTTACAAGTGAATTCAGTGTTCAATGAAATAAAATGATTTTTAAGTAACAATAATGTTTTATTAGAAAAATGATAGTTGACAAGTAAAGTAATTATATTTAGTTTATTAATGTTAATTAATTATTACTTAGATAACTAATTACAATTGTATTAGAAAACAAAAGATAATTAAGGTTAGAATGTAAATCTAAAGAATTCAATATCATTAGATAATTAGTAAGGATAAAACAATAGTTGGATTATAGTAAGAGTAATTATGAATAGAGGAATAATTAATTAGGAATATTGGTTAGAGATAGAAACCAGGTAGAATCCAAGTTCAACCATCTAGAAGTCTTTGAAGGTACAATCAGTAGAAAGACTTAGGTAACGATGATATATATAATGCTCGGATTACTCTAATTAGACATTTATTTATGGGATAGTACGAGGCTATTTTACTTGGATCAACTCTAAGTTAGTTGGATCTATATGTCAAAGTAGATATTGTTAGGGTTGCATTGCATTCTGTCTCTAAATTTAACAAATTCCGTCGATAAACATTGTAGAGACAAAGTTAGAGATGGAATATGTCCGTCCGCATCAGAGAGGGATACATCACTTCCGTCTTCAATAGGATTTAGTTTTCTCTATGACATTCGTCTCTAATCTATCACATTTTGTCTCTGTTCAGATGAATTTTATAGTCTCTAATATATGAACAGTTTTTTTATTAATCTCTCACAAATCTATCTCTAATTATTTTCTACCTGAATATTTAATTATCAATTTTCAAATATTGAATTCCGTACTATATATATATATATATATGACACTAAATTTCCACAAAAATTATATTTAGATCAACACCTATTTAACAACAATGGCATAAAAGTTCGTATTATTCTTTCGCACAAAAAACATTAACAGTACAATACATGCAATGAGTCTTTAAATTTGTTCAAAACATAACAAATAATATTTGATTTAACAAAATATCTAAATGGAAGTAATCAATACATAAAATTATCATCTATATCATCACCCATCTCGTCATTTCCACTATCACCTTCTCTTTCTGGTTGAAGTGTAGAATTTTGATTACAATGAGGCACAATACTCTTAAACATCCGCTCCCAATGCACCATCTTTTTCTTAATCATTTCTTGTTCAAGATTCTTTTGTTGAAGTTCAATCGTCAAAGCTTCAATCTTAGCTTCCATAGAAACAACTTTTCCTGATGATACATCAGAAATGGTAGACAATGATTTTATGAATGCTTTGATAGTAACAACTTGAAATTTTAATCCAAATATGCGTCCTTTCTTGTTAATGCCTCCAACAACTTCCATGTATATACTATTATTAGACAATTGGATACTACCTTCGCCATTATGAGAATGTTTCTCAAACATTAGAGTTTGATACATTTCTTAAAAAAAGAGTTATCATTATAGTGGAAATGAGATGAGACAGTACTTATCTCCCAAGTACCGAATTCGATTCCTACATAAGGCCAAAAACTCGCTATTTCCAATGGGTGGAAAGGGGTGGTGAGAAGATCGTGAGTAGCAGTGCCGATAACGGTAAAGGTTGGGCTGTTACATTCTCCAACAATTATGGATCCTCCACTATGCACATTGTGTCCAACTTGAGACTACCTATTTTGCTTATTAATCATAGAAATTTTTTGTCATGTAGCAGCTTGCCATTGAGCTTTCAATTGTTCTAAATTTTCTTCTCCAATCCAATCACCTATATCCTCCATTACACACCTTGAACAAAGCATTTTTTAGGGCCAAAGATCCCCTATTGTTAAAGCTTTTTTTAATGTTTGCGATATGATTGTTGTTGGTCTAATTTGGGGATGAGGAGATGGAACATATGCAATGGTTTTTTGTAATGGTTGAGATATAAGTGGTGGTGGCCTAATTTGAGGTTGAGGAAATGGGGTTGTTGTAGGGTTTTTTTGTAATGGTTGAGTTATGAGTGATGCTGGCTTCGTTTGGGAAGATGAGACAAGTGGCTGAGTTGTAATTATTCCTCTACCTCTTCTCCTGCCTCTACCTCTACCTGTCATCTATAAACAATAAATAGTAATCAAACCATGTTAAGTTAAAATTATAATAACAAAACAAATAAAACTTCCAATTACGAAAACATTTGAAGTTAAAGAAATTCACTACCATGTGAGCAGAGTTCTAACAAACTCAAAAAATACATAGTAAATGATTTAATTAATGTTTGAATATATAATAACTAAAATCTAATATATTCTATTTAGAATTTGTTTCATCATTTTCTTCTTCTTCTTCTTCATCATCATCATGTTCTTCTTCTTCAATATCTTGATCACATTCAAAGCTAATCTCATTCCATAAAGGACCATATGCTTCCTCAACTTCTCCAACAAAATCAACAAGACTTTCTTCAAGATTGTCATTCGCAATTGTCACATGCGATTGTGTGATTGATTCATCTTGGTATGGAATATCTTTCTCAAACTTACTAGTTTCTCTTGTTTGAATTGTGTTTCATGCCTTGGTCTTAATCACAACCCACCAATCATTTTGTCCTTCAAGGTATTGTGTATAGTATACTTGGTTTTTTTATACATGGCTTTTTTATACCTATTTTGAAAATGGTCAAATTAATTTCACCTAATAAGAAAAATGAGTAATATTATGCAATTAGGAAGATCAAGTTCGCCATACATATTCTTAAAACCAATGAGGAAATGATTTAGAGATTTCCTTGTCAACTTATGAGTCGCTTACACCAAGTTCTTGTAGCAAATCTGTGTATATGTTACAACAAATTCTCATGTTAAGCAACTTTATTATTTTTCAAAGATATCAGTAACTAAAATAAGAACATATAAAAGTGCTTACGACAAAAATGGCTCAACTTTTGGACAGTTTAGAAGAACATATAATTGTGCAACTTTCATTTCCCTTTATTCTAAGAAACATGGGGTGAGTTTTCCAAAAGGACGTTTGGGATAATTAAATATAGATAGGGTTTTGCAACAAAACAACCTTCACCTCCATCATCATTTCGTGGCACTCTTGTCCTCCTACATGAAACATTAGGTGCATAATAGTACTATGCAAATGTAGGGCACTCTTGTCCTCCTACATGGAACATTAGGTGCATAATAGTACTATGCAAATGTAGAGCCCTCAACAGCAGCGGTGCTGGTGACCTTGTCTTTTAAGGTACGAATAAACCTAATAAAAGTATTTGAAGAAATTAATACAATAAGTATTGCATGGTAATAATTAAAAACGTTAATAGATGATTAAACCTTTCAAAAGGATACATCCATCGGTATTGCACATGACCACCAACCCTAGCTTCTAACGACAAATGGATTGGAAGATGCTCCATAGAGTCAAAGAAACTAGTGGGAAATATTTGTTCAAGCTTACACAAAATGATTGGAATATTTTGCTCCATTACATGTATATTATCCTCTTTTAGTAAAGGTGAAGTAAGCTCTCGAAATAATTGACTAAACTCTGTAAGTGTGTTCCAAATAGGTTTCGGTAGAGCTTTGAATGCAATTGGGAGCAAGCGTTGCAAGAACACATGACAATCATGACTTTTCATTCCAAATAACTTTACTTCTCGCATATCAACACACCTAGACAAGGTGGGAAAAGATTTGTTTTCCAATATGGTAACTCCCAAAAGAAGATTTTCTTGGTCCAATTATGAAAAACTCCATACCCCGATAAATTATCATATGGAGGTCCAATTATGCTTGGTAAATGCTTGACCCTTTCCCATGTTTCTTCATTTGTCAACCTTTGTGGGGGCAACGTTGTCTCATCTTTCCTCTTCCTAAAAGAATTCTTATTCCTTCTGTAGCTATGATCAAGGGCAAGAAATGTCGATGACAGTCAAAAAATGTAGTCTTTCGACTATGTTGAAGGGTGAACGCTTTTGTATTCTCCATACATATTGGACAAGCAAGTTTTCCCATTGTTATCTAGCCAGACAACATCCCATATGAAAAGAAGTCATTAATTGTCTGCAATAAACAAGATTTCATGACAAAATTATGTTGTAGTGAGACATCATTAGTCATCACACCAGAATTCCACAAAAGTTTAAGGTCATCTATAAGTGACTGCATGTACACATCAATCTTCCCTTTTGGATAGGAAGGGCCAGGAATTATAATGGTTAAGAATAAGAAATCTCTTCTCATGCATATCCAAGGTGGAAGATTGTAAGGAGTAAGAATTATTGGCCAACATGAATATGTCCTACCTATTTTATTGAATAGTGCAAATCTATCAGCACACAACCCTTGCCTCACATTTCGAGGGTCCATTGAAAATTCGGGATATCTTCCATCAAAATGCTTCCATGCCTCTCCATCAGATGGGTGCGATAAATGGCCTGAATCTTTTATATTCTCACGATGCCACCTCATATGGCTTGTAGTTTGCATTGACAAATAAAGTCTTTGAAGCCTTGGGATAAGAGGGAAATACCACATCTTTTTTAAAGGAACTTCTTTAACCTTACCATTTCTAATGACGCTTTTGTAATGATCTTCACCACAAATTTTACAACTACGAAGATTTTTATCATCAGAAAATTAATATATCATACATTCATTTGGGCAATAATGAATATTTATGCAACCCAATCCAAGATTTTCCACTGATTTCTTTGCATGATAGTAGTTTTCAGGAGTTCTATTGTCATTTGGCAACGCCTTTCCCATAAAATCCATCCATTGACTAAAGCAAGTCTCAAAGATATTGAAGTCAGACTTGAATCTTAAAGCTTGTATTGCAGCAGAAAGTTCAGAATAATTTTCACAACCATTATACAAGGGAGCTTGCACAACTTTCAACATATCAAAAAAGATTTTGGCTTCTGGGTTAGGATCTTCCCTAATTAGTTCTCCACAATCATAATTTTGTTGCTCAATATATGTATCAAGAGACGGTCCAGCTGCATCTATAACCATTTGCTCAAAGTCATTGAAGTCTTCCCAAACCCCACTAGTTCTGTAATAGTTGTTTGAAACCACTGGCGGAATTGGAGGCCATTTTTCACCACGGTTAGTCCAATAATAGCAACCCTTCATACAAAGGTGCCCCATTACATCGCCAACTAACAGATGTTTCTTACACTTGCATATTTTACATGGGCATCTCAAATTTCCTTCTTTTTTGAATTTTTATTGTGCACAAGCAAATTGAGCGTACTCAAAAACACCAACCATATACTCATCTGTTACTCTTCTCTTATTAGGACCCATCTTATTAACTATACACTTGTGATGTTTGGGAATTTCCATTTCTCTAATTGACAAATAAGTAGAATGTCAATTACCATAGTTAATAAATTTATATGAAGATTCCTTGTAAAGATTTAGGAATCTTAAAGGGTTAACAAATTATCGTACGAGTTAGTACTATATGGCCAACAAATAGTGCAAAATATATTAACCTAACTCTAAGATTGTCTCCATTATAAAGAAAAGTAAATAATAAATGATGATAAGCCTATACAAAAAACTATTTAATTAATTAAGAAAATCAAAGAAATACAACAAATAAACACATAGTTAATCTTTACAATGTCCATATGTTGTTTTATGCCATCCTTGAAAATTACAAAACGAGAACAACTAAATATAGCTAATGAGAAAAAAGTACAAAAAACACAAATTCAGTTCTTTTTATATCTGGTATTGACATTGTGATAGCATGTGTAGTTACTTCTGTTATATATTCTACTTATATAAATACGTAGCATATTTCAGTCCAATAGTATATAGTGGCCACTTTTTAGCTATTATAATATAGAATATAGAATATAAAAAATTAATAACTTGTAATTTATCAGTGTCTCTATAGCTCACACAATTTATCAGAGAAGTCATGAAGCATATCTAAAACATAAATTTACTTAAATTATGCGTCAAGTAGAAGTGATCATTAGATTTTGTTTTTGAGAATCCATAATAATAAGTAGAGACATGAAGCCAACACTATCAAGAAAAGTTGTTGTTTCTTCTAATTGCATTCTTAGTTATATTCTGCTTTTCATCTTTCTTATTAGAGTTATATTATTTTCCATTAAATTTTTTATTTGTAATTTTATGATATTAGCTGAATTGATTGTATATACCAATATATCATTGATTACATTATTAATATGTCATTAAAAGCATATAGAAAATGTTTTATTTTTTTATGTTTATTTATAAAACTATAAAATTATTTTTATAAATAAAATATATAAAATTAATTGAGAGTATAATAAGGGTATCAATCAGAAAAGTAACAAGGTTTTCTTCCTTTTTTAGAAACAAATTGTTATAAGCCTTCAGCAAATCATGATTGAGAGGGACATTGGAGCTAAATTTAACATATCCATATTTCTGATTCATATTTTTGTCGCATCAGGGTAAAAACATAAACCCATAACAAACTTCAAATTTCAAATTATCAAAACAAGTAAAACTTAACCAAACCAGAGTACAATGAAAAATAGAAACACAAAAATGGCAATTTTAATATATGACAATCTAATAGAAGAACTACACCCTAAATCTTGTAAAACAAAAACTACAAAGGTGTGGAATGAAAAAACTATTAAAGTAAACAAAACTATCTAAGAAATTATTGAATGTTAAAATTTTCACAAAGGAATCAAATGATAAGAGAGAGAAACATACTTTACGGACTCAACACAAAGGGTGAAAGAGGAAGATGGCAAAATAGAGCTTGAATCTGAAACATATTGAAGCTTTAGAGGCATAAATAAGGAAAAAATGATGAAAGGAAATGAATGTAGTATGAGAGAAACATACCTTAGGTTTACGATGCAGAAAATAGGGCTTGCGATGCAAAACAGTTTCATAATGAGACAACGGGAGAGAATGGAACCCAACAAAACCCACGGTGGAGAGGTATTGGATGCAAATCAGCAACACACGATATTTTGGGTTTACGAAGAAAAATTTGCTTTACGGTAAAAGAAATTTCAGCAATACGAGTTACTGAATGTAGAGGGTTGGAAAAATTGCAGCAACGTGAATATTGGAGGGTCCTAACTAATTAATTGGATTTTGATTTTTTTTTTCTAAATAATAATAAACAATACTAATGACTGAATGTGGAGGGTTGGAGAAAATTTTAAAGGGAGGGAAACTTCTCTACTGTTGGAGGGATTTTTTTTTTGAAAAAATTTGGACTTTAAAGCTAAAAAAGATAAATGAGTTTTTTTTTTTGGATTGATTTGGAGACAGAAAATGTTTGAGACGAATATATTCGGTCTCTAAATATACATATTTTCAATTAGACACGGATTTGAAGACGAACAACATTTGAGACACTAGTGTTTCGTCTCTATAAAATTTTTTATTTATAGGATACAAATTTGACTTATTAGAAACAGATATTGAGATGGATTTAAAGACAGACTAACTCTGTGACGGGTTATTCTGTCTCTAAATTCCTTCTCAAACATAAAACTTTTTACATCCGTCTCAACAAATTATTTTCTGTCTCCATTTGTGACGGACAAAATTTCATCTCTAAAATCCATTGATAAATTAGATTTTTCTAGTAATGTTGATCAAATAATAATACGTATGTTTGTTGCATGAGCACCTGCTATGCTCTTTCTACTATCGTTATATATTTTAATTGTGATTATCACTATACAAATGACATTTCATATATACTATGGCAAAGAAAACTTGATGAAGTTATCATTGTGTAACGACAAGACTAGTCACTTACAGTCCTTAGAACATGCTACATCACGCTTTGACCAAGTAACATGGGGTTCAAAGTACAATTGTAATTTTGAAGTTTCTAAATTTAACTATGATACTCTTTGCAAGATGACGATGATTTCTATTTTATAATCTTAATAAATAAATTTTAACAATTCAAAAAAATTTCAGCTATTTTTACGTAAATTTTGCAATTACACACAAAGAGTGTCACACCTCTCATCTGAGATGAAGAGATAGGTGGGGACCTTGGCCTCCTTGATATAAGATTTTGAAGTCCTCTTTAAATGTGGTGAAAAACATAAGAGAGAAGATTTGAATTGTGATATTTTTTAAATCTTTTATGTTATAAGACGTTTTGAAAAATAAAATCAAAAAAATGGATTCCAATAAAAAATTGAATGGAGAAAATCTCACATATATTTTTATCCTAGTTCATCCCCGGCCTAGTAGCTACATCTAGTCCTCTTGTTATGAACATATTTTGCCTTCATCCATCAAAGGACTTGATCAACTAAATCAACTGATATATACCACAAAAGTATACTTCTATCAACCTAAATTTACTCGAGTTTTCACCAAATTATGCTTAGTCAAGTCAAGTCAAGTTTTTGAAGACACAACTGTCGGAACCAAGTTGGTTCTTATACTTAAAGTTTTGATGTTAACAAAAGTATTTTATGAAAATAACATAATTGACTTCGAAGAAGAACGCAAAAATCAGAGAATGACGTCAACAGAGGATACCACTAAAGGATGACGTCACCAGAAGATACCTCCAGAAGATACAACCAGAAGATACCTCCAGAAGATACAGCCAGAAGATGTCACCAGAGGATGTTGGAACCAAGTTGGTTCTTTCAATTAAAGTTTTGATGTTAACAAAAGTATTTTATGAAAATCATATTTTGACTTAGAAGAAGTATGAAAAATCAGAGGATGACGTCACCTGAGGATGTCATCAGAGGATGACGTCAACAGAAGATACCTCCAGAAGATACAAATCAGAAGCAGAAGATGTCATTAGAAAATGACGTCACCAGGAGATAAAAATGCCACCAGAAGATACGGCCAGAAGATATCACCAGAGGATACCTTTAGAGGATACCAGAAGATACCTCTAGAGGATATCACCAGAGGATCCCATCAGAAGCAAGAATCAGAGGATGTTATCAAAGGCAAACGTTAGAGGATATCATCAATCAGAGGATATCATAAGAGGGAGGAAATAATGACATCATCAGAGGATATTATTCTTGGCCCAGATTAGAAGGAAGTAGAGTCCAAAAGGAGACTTGGTCCAGACCAAAAGGTAACATTGTCCAGACTTGGTCCAAACTTGGTCCAGACCAAAAGATAGCATGGTCCAGAACAGAAGACTTGGTCCAGATCAAAAGATCAATGGTCTAGATCATAAGATCAATGGTCCAGATCAGAAGATCACACAGTCCAGATCATGAGACAGAATGGTACAAATCAGATCACATGGTCCACACTTGGTCCAGATCAGCAGATCATACGGTCCAGAATTTAAATCATAATGCAGATCAGTGAAGACTTGATTTAAAATTCAAAGAAGACTTGATTGAATTTTGATAGAAATTTGATCAAAGTATTAAGGGGATTTGATTCAAAAATCACTAAAGACTTGAAGGAAATTCAAATGAAATCTGAAGCTAAAAGATACGATTTGAAATTAAGAGAAACAGGAATGGTCAATAGAATTTCAAATGAAATCTGAAGCTAAAAGATACGCTTTGAAATTAAAAGAAACATGATTGGCCAGCAAAATTTTCAAAGGAAATCTGAGCAGGATCTATCTCGAATTTAAGCTTGGACAAAGCCTAATTGCAGCTATAAAAGGAGGCATCAGGCAGCAGCATTAGGCATCGAAAATACAAGAACTCAAGCTTCATATTCAACATAATCCGAGAGTTCAAAAGAGAGAATCACTTGAGTGCAAAAGAAATATTTTCTAAGTGTTTTCGAGAGAGAAATTCAGTGCAACACTCAGCTTTCCAGAAGTAACAAAAGAGTGCAAGAATCAGTGCAGCAATCAGCTTTCCAAAAGCAACTTTGCAGAGTTCCAAACCCTTGTAATCTAACCCGTTAGAGGTGTAGATTCCTTCTTCAATATGGGGTTGTCAGATTGGTAGGAGAAGACTTGTCTTGTAGAGTCAATGTGTTGTTATCATTCCTCAAAAGTCTGGGGTTGCCAGACTGTTTAGGAAGACTGACTTGGAGGGTCATGTGTTGTAATTCAAAGTGTTTTGAATTAGTGGATTAAAGCCTTCAGAATGAAGGGATTGGATGTAGCCAAGTTAATGGTGAACCAGGATAAATCGTTGTGTTCTTATGTTGTTATTATTCGTTGTTAAGTCTGATTATTTATTCATCAAATAATTCCCATCAACATTCAACAAAACAGCAAAAGAATTCAAATTTGACAAACACAATTCAACCCCCCTTCTCGTGTTTGCACCTTCAATTGGCATCAGAGCTCGGTCTCAAGGCTGAGCACTTTACAGTGTTTGAGGAAAGATCCAAGGGTTCAACATGTCTGGATTCAATGAAGAAGCTGCTGGAGGAAACATCAACAGACCACCTCTGTTTGATGGGGAACGGTTCGAGTACTGGAAGGTCAGGCTGAAGAGTTTCTTTATTTCAAAAGATCTTGAACTTTAGGACTTGGTGAAAAATGGCTATACTGCTCCAGAGGATGCTAATGGTGTTAAAATTCCCAGAAATGAGATGGATGTTGACCAAAAGAAAATGTACAAGATGCATCACAAATCCAGAATGTTCATGATCAATGCAGTCACATTCAAAGAATTCGACAAGTGCACCAACAATGAGACAGCAAAGAGCATATATGATAGTCTGACTCTGACGTATAAAGGCAGCAAGCAAGTTCAAGAAGCAAACGCCAACATTCTAGTCAAGAAGTACGAGCTGTTCAAGATGGAAGAAGATGAAGACATTGAAGCAATGTTTTCCAGATTTTAGACTCTAGTTTCGGGATTAAGAGTACTCTAGAAAAGCTATACCACTGCTGACCACGTGAAGAAAATTCTTAGAAGTCTGCCAACCAAGTGGAGACCAAAGGTCACTGCAACTCAGGAATCAAAGGACTTGAACACTCTGAAGCTAGAAGAATTAATCAGCTCCCTCAAGTCACATGAAATAGAGCTGGAAGAAGATGAACCCAAGAAGAAGAAAAAAACCCTAGCCTTAAAATCCAAATAGAAGAAAGTTCTAAAAGCAGAAGCAGAACGAAGCAGAATTAGAAGATAGTGATTCTGAGGACCAGAATCAGAAACCAGAAGAAGAAGACATTGCCTTCATAATCAGGAAGGTTCTGAAGATGTGGTAGAACAGAAAGAAGAAGTTTCCCCAGAGGTATTCCAAGCATTCCAACAGAGGAAAGGATGAACAAGACAAGAAGAGTATCATCTGCTATGGATGCAATGAACCTGGGCACATCAAGTCAGAATGTAAAAATCAGGAGAAAGGGAAAAATTAGAAGAAAGACTTTAGACCCAAGAAGAAGAATATGATGGCAACATGGGATGATTCTGATGAATCTTGTAAAGATGAAGAAGCAGAATTAGCCATGATGGCTCACATCAATTTTGCCTATGGACCCAATATAAAATCTGACTCTAGAAGTGAATCAGAAGAAGCAGAATTGGCTTAGACAGTTCGCACTCATTCTGCCTCGGGATCCAACTCTGGAAGGAAATCAGAAGAAACAAAATTAGCTTTAATGGCACACATTCATTCTACCTCTGGATCTAACCCAGACTCTGATTCAGGAAGTGAATCAGAAACAGAACTGGCTCTGATGGCTCACACAAGCTCTGCCTTTGGATCTGATACAGAATCTAATTCTGGAAGTGAATCATTAGAAGATGAAAAAGAGGTATTTTTTTAACTTACCCGATCTGAGTTAATTATTACAATGAATGATATTTTAAATATTAATAACAAACTGACTTTAAATCTGAAAACACTTAGGAAAGAAAATAAAACTCTAACCAAAGAAATTGATATTTTAAAGAATCAAAATGCAGAATGTAAAACAGAAAATACAACTCTTAACATTGAAATTTTTTGAACTTAAATCTGAAAACCTAACTCTAAAAAGTAATCTTTGTTCAACATCAAGTGAAAACATTGTATGTAATTCTAATTTGCATGAACAAGTGTTACAAGATTTTATTGCTAAAGGTATGGAAAGAAGCAAATATGCTTCTATGATCTATGGAGTTAGTAACAATGGTAAAAGAGGCATATGATTTGAGGAATCTGTAACTGTAACTAAACCTATTCCCTCTGATGTTTTATGTGCTACTTGTGCTAAGAAAGGTCGCTCAAAATTGTCTTGTCCCATGATACAATCAAGGAAAGACAAGAAACCTTTCAAGACTAACAAACCTGGACCCAACCAGATTTGGGTACCAAAAGATAAAATTGTTTATGTTGTAGATGTTGTGAGCAACCAAAGTGAAACACCGGTCATGGTGCCTGGTCAATGGATGCTGGCAATATATGAAGGGAAAAAGCTCTATGTTCCAGCACTTACCAAGCAGAAGCAAAGTGACTCTTGTGGAAGAAGAATTGGTAAATACAATGCCTATTAGAACCATATGAAGAATCAGAAATATAAAAGAAAACACGTATATCAACCAAATCAAAATCGGCAAAGGAATCACACATATCAACGAAACTGGAACTATCAGAAGAAACATAATTATCATCAGTTCCATAATTATCAAAGGAACCTAATATATCAGCATAAATAGAACAATCAGAATCATGAGAGTTCTTCAAACACTCCAGTAAAATTCATCAAGACTACAAAGCAGGAAGGGAATTCAAAGCCCTTCATCCAAACCATCTAATCACAGAACAGACAGATTCAGAATCTGAAAATCAGAAACAAGAGGATTTTCAGAGTAAAACTGAAATTGTTGACATAGAGGTTACATCTTGCTGTAAATACTATTATTGTTTGATATTTATGTTTACTATGATAACAAGAAGCTTGATCTTAAAAATCAAAGCTAGATAAGCATACTGCAGGTTTTCAAACTGTTAGAGGAACCAAGTGATCCACATGATGTGAACACTTCAACAGAAACAATATTTTAGTGGTTTCAAAAACAAGCAGAAACCACCAGAAGCAGAATTAATGGTTTGACTGTATTGAGTTCATTTTTAAATTATTTGATTTGTATTATGTTATATGACAAATAGCTTGACTTGAAAAGTCAAAGCAAGATGAAGCTGATGCAGGTTAACCAGAACTAGAGGAAACCGAAGCTGGTTTACCAGAACTAGAGGAAACCGATGCAGGTTTATTAGAACTACAGGAAGCTGATGCAGATTTACTAGAACCAGAAGCTGATGCAGATCTACCAGAACCAGAAGCTGATTTACTAGAACCAGAAGCTGATGTAGATTTACTAGAACCAGAAGCTGATTTACTAGAATCAAAAGATGATACAGATCTACCAGAACCAGAAGCTGATTTACCAGAAGCTAATTTACCAGAACCAGAAGCTGATGCAGGCAAAAGAACTTGAAAAAGCAGAAGCTACAAGCAAGAATACGACAAATCTTCAGAGGATAAATCTGAAGATGAGTGAGAAGAAGGATATAGATGGAGTCTACCAATGCAAGAAGAGCTAAATGAATGATATTTTGGATCTAGTTCCAAGACTGGAAAAGAACATTATTGGAACCAAGTGGGTTTTCAGAAACAAGCTGAATGAAAAAGGAGAAGTTATCATAAACAAGGCACGACTTGTTGCACAAGGCTATAGTAAGCAAGCAGGTATTGACTACACTAAGACTTTTGCTCCAATGGCCAGGTTAGAAGCTATTCGTATCCTACTTTCCTTTGCTGCTAATAATAACATTTCATTATTTTCCAATGGATGTTAAAAGCGCATTTTTAAATGGTTATATAAGTGAAGAAGTCTATGTTAAACAACCCCCAGGTTTTGAAAGTTTTGAATTTCCAAACCATGTTTTTAAACTTAAAAAATATTTATATGGTTTAAGACAAGCACCTAAGGCATGGTATGATAGACTTAGTAACTTCTTACTTAAAAATGACTTTGAAAGAGGACAAGTAGACGACACTCTTTTTAGAAAATCAATAAAAGATGATATTTTGATTATTCAAGTTTATGTTGATGATATTATCTTTGGATCTACTAATGGCACTCTCTGCCAAGAATTTTCAAAATTGATGCAACAAAAATTTCAAATGAGCATGATGGGAGAACTGAAGTTCTTCTTAAGAATACAAATTCAGCAAAGTCAAAAAGGTATATACATTCATCAAACAAAAGAGCTTCTCAAGAAGTTTAAGATGAGTGACTGCAAACCTATGGCTACCCGAATGCACCCTACCTGCTCACTTGAAAATGATGGCTCAGGCAAAAAAGTTAATAAAAATCCTACAGAGGTATGATAGGATCTCTACTCTATCTCACTGCTTGGAGACCTGACATTATGTTTAGTGTATGCGTATGTGCTATATTTCAGTCTGACCCTAAGGAATCCCATTTAACCACTGTTAAGAGAATCCTTAGATACCTAAAAGGCACTACCAACCTCACCTTGTTCTACAAGAAAACTGCTACATACCAACTTAGTGGATATTGTAACTCTGATTATGCTGGAGATAAACTCGAAAGAAAGAGTACAAGTGGAAACTGCACATTCTTGGGAGACAATCTAATATTCTGGTCAAGAAAGAGACAAAGCACCATGTCAACAGCAAAAGCTGAATACATTTCAGCAGCTGGATGCAACTCTCAACTCATTTGGAACAAATATCAACTGGAAGACTATAAAATCATGGAGACCAACATCCCTTTATACTGTGACAACACTTCAGCCATCAACCTAACCAAAAATCATATCCTACATTCTAGAGCCAAACACATAGAGATCAAACACCACTTCATCAGAGATTATGTTCAAAAAGGGACACTCAACATCCAGTTTGTAGACACTGACCATCAATGGGCTGACATATTCACTAAACCACTACCTGAAGATAGGTTTGACTTCATCAAGAAAAACCTAAACCTTACCCTCATCCCTGACCAGTAGCCTAGTTATGTTTTTACTGTATTTTTATTATTATTATTATTATTTTAGTTTATTATTTTTCACACAAAAAAAAAGAGTAGAAAAAAAAAATAATCAGATGATCTCATTTCTTCCTTCACTCTTTTTTGTTTGAGGACAAAGGGGGAGAAGATGTATTTGATAAAGTATCTGGGGCATTAGACTTAGGGGGAGAAAAATAAAATTGGAGCTTAGTCTTAGGGGGAGTCAAAGTCAAAAGAAAGAAAAAGAGTTATAAAAAATACAAAGTTTTGTCATCATCAAAATGGGGGAGATTGTTGGAACCAAGTTGGTTCTTTCAATTAAAGTTTTGATGTTAACAAAAGTATTTTATGAAAATCAAATTTTGACTTAGAAGAAGTATGAAAAATCAGAGGATATGAAAACCAGAGGATACACCAAAAGAATTCAAGTTTATTCATCAAATAAACCAGAATAAATCGTTGTGTTCTTATGCTGTTATTATCTGCTGCTAAGTCTGATTATTTATTCATCAAATAATTCCCATCAACATTCAAAAAAACAGCAAAAGAATTCAACTTTGACAAACACAATTCAACCCCCTTCTCGTGTTTGCACCTTCAGAGGATACCTCTAGAGGATACCAGAAGATATCACCAGAGGATACCTCCAGAGGATACCAGAAGATATCACCAGCGGATACCTCTAGAGGATACCAAAAAGATATCAACAAAGGATACCAGAAGATATCACCAGAGGATACTAAAGGATATCACCAGAGGATACCTCTAGAGGACATAACCAGAAGATATCACCAGAGGATCCCATCAGAAGCAAGAATCAGAGGATGTCATCAAAGACAAAAATCAGAAGGAAACATGGTCCAGAAGAACACATGGTCCAAATCAGAAGTAAACATGGTCCAGAAGAAGACATGGTCCATATCAGAAGCAAACATGGTCCAGATTAGAAGCAAACATGGTCCAAAAGAAGACATGGTCCAGATCAAAAAGGAAACATGGTCTAGAAGATAACATGGTCCAGATCAGAAGATATGGTGCAGACTTGGTCCATATCAAAAGAACACACGGTCCATATTTAAAATGCAATTCAGATTCGTAGAAGACTTGATTCAAATTCGAAGAAGACTTGATGGAAATTTGAAAGAGATCTGATCAAAGGTTAAAGAAGATTTGGTTCGAAATTAAAAAGAAATAGAATCAGGATGAAGAGTTTTCAAAAGAAATATGAGCAAGATACAATTCGGAATTAAGCTTGGACAAAGCCCATATCTCTTCTATAAAATGAGGCTTCGGGTCGTAGAAGAAATCATCGAAAAACAAAAGAACTCAAGCTTAAAATTCAAAGTCATCCGAGAGTTCAAAATAGAGAAACACTTGTGTGAAAGAGAAATATTGTCTAAGTGTTTTTTTAAGTGTGAAAGTCATTGTTATAATCAGCTTTCCAGAAACAACTACTCAAGAGAGTCATCGTTATAATCAGTTTTCCAGAAGCAACTACTCAAGAGAGTCATCATTATAATCAGCTTTCCAGAAGCAACTACTCAAGACAATCATCATTATAATCAACTTTCCAGAAGCAACTACTCAAAGCTCCAAACCCTTGTATTAAACCCGATAGTGGTGTAAGTTCCTTCTTCAATCTGGGGTTGTCAGATTGTTAGGAAAAACGTGGCTTGTAGGGTCAAGGTGGTGTAAGTTCCTTCTTCAATATGGGGTTGTCAGATTGGTATGAGAAGACTTGGCTTATAGGGTCAAGGTGGTGTAAGTTCCTTATTCAATCTGGGGTTGTCAGATTGGTAGGAGAAGACTTGGCTTGTAGGGTCAAGGTGGTGTAAGTTCCTTCTTCAATCTGGGGTTGTCAGATTGGTAGGAGAAGACTTGGCTTGTAGGGTCAAGGTGTTGTTGTTCCTCAAAAGTTTGGGGTTGTCAGGCTGTTTGGGAAGACTGACTTTGAGGGTCAGGTGCTGTGTAATTCAAAGTGTTTGAATTAGTAGATTAAAGCCTTTTGAATGAAGGGACTAGATGTAGCCAAGTTAATGGTGAACCAGGATAAATCTTTGTGTTCAAATATTTATGTTGTTATTATCCGTTGCTGCTGAGTCTGATTGTTTCTTCCCCAAATAATTTGTATCAACTTTCAACAAATCAGTAAAAAGAATTCAACTTTGGCAAACACAATTCAACCCCCCTTCTCGTGTTTGCACCTTCAATTGGCATCAAAGCTCGATCTCAAGGCTGAGCACTTTACAGTGTTTGAGTAAAGATCCAAGGGTTCAACATGTCTGGATTCAATGACGAAGCTGTAAGAGGAAACGTCAACATACCACCTCTGTTTGATGGAAAACGTTTTGAGTATTGGAAAGACATGTTGAGAAGTTTCTTTATTTCACGAAATCCTGAACTTTGGGACTTGGTGGAAGATGGCTATACTGCTCCAGAGGATGCTGATGGTGTTGAAATTCCCAGAAAGGATATGGATGCTGACTAGAAGAAGATATACAAGATGCATCATAAATCCAGAATGTTCATGATAAATGCAATCACCTTCAAGAAATTCGACAAGTGCGCCAACAAAGAGACAACAAAGAGTATCTATGATAGTTTGACTTTGACTTATGAAGGAAGCAAACAAGTTCAAGAAGCAAAGGCTAGCATGCTAGTCAAAAAGTACGAGTTGTTCAAGATGGAAGAAGATGAAGACATTGAAACCATGTTTTCCAGATTCCAGACTCTAGTCTCAGGATTAAAGGTACTCAAGAAGAGTTACACTACTGCTGATCACGTGAAGAAAATTCTTAAGAGCCTGCCAACCAAGTGGAGACCAAAGATGACTGCCATTCAGGAAACAAAGGATTTGAATACTCTAAAGCTTGAAGAATTAATCTGCTCCCTCAAATCACATGAAATTGAGCTTGAAGAAGATGAGCCTAAGAAGAAGAACAAAACCCTAGCTTTGAAATCCAAGCAGAAGAAGGTTCTAAAATCAACAGCAGAATCAAAAAATAGTGATTCAGATGATCAAGATATGAAACCAGAGGAAGAGGAGATTGCTTTCCTAACCAGAAAGGTTTTAAAGATGTGGCACAACAAAAAGAAGAAGTTTCCCCAAAGGTATTCCAAGCATTCCAACAGAGAAAGGATGAATCTGACAAGAAAAGTATCATCTGCTATGGATGCAATGAACCTGGACATATCAAGTCAGAATGTACAAACATGGAGAAAGGGAAACACCAGTAGAAAGATTCCATACCTAAGAAGAAGAATATGATGGCTACATGGGATGATTCTGATGAATCTTTTGATGACGAAGAAGCAAAATTGGCTATGATGGCTTATATCAACTCTGCCTCTGGATCCAACACATATTCTAACTCTGGAAGTGAATCAGAAGATGAAGAAGCAGAATTGCCTATGATGGCTCACACCAACACTGCCTCTAGATCCAACACAGATTCTGACTCTGGAGGTGAACCAGAAGATGAAGAAAAAGAGGTACTTTCTGAATTCACCCGATCTGATTTAATTACTGCAATGAATGATCTTTTAAATGTCAATAACAAATTGACTTTAAAACTGAAAACACTTAGGAAATAAAATAAAATTCTAACCAAAGAAGTCAATGTCTTAAAGAATCAAAGTGCATAATGTAAAACAGAAAATACAGCTCTTAAAATTGAAATTGATGAACTTAAGGCTAAGAATCTAACTCTAAAAAGTAATCATTGTTCAACATCAAATGAAAATACTATATGTAATTCTGATATGCATGAACAAGTATTACAAGACTTTATTGCTAATGGCATGGAATGAAGCAAATATGCTTCTATGATTTATGGAGTTAGTAAAATGGTAAAAGAGGTATAGGATTTGAAGAACCTGTAACTGAAACTAAACATATTTCCTCTTATGTTTTGTGTACTGTTTGCACTAAGAAAGGTCACTCCAAATTATCTTGTCCCATGATAAATACAAGGAAAGACAAGAAACCTTTCAAGACTAACAAACCAGGACCCAACCAGTTTTGGGTACCAAAAGATAAAATTGTTTATGTTGCAGATGTTCTAAGCAACCAAATTGAAACACCAGTCACGGTGACTGGTCAATGGATGCTTGCAATATATGAAGTAAAAAAGGTCTATGTTCCAACACCTACCAAACAGAAGCCGATTGACTCTTGTGGAAGAAGTACTTGTCAACACAATACATATCAGAACCAGAACCATATGATGAAATATCAGAGAAATCACACATATCAACCAAATCAAAATAAGCAAAGAAATTACACATATCAACAAAACTGAACTACCAGAAGAATCATAATTACAATCAGTTCCATAACTATAAGAGGAACTTGATATTTCAGTAGAAAGAGAAGTGCCAGATTAACAATCAGAATCAAGAGACTTCTTTGAATACTCTAATCAAATTCATCAAGACTACAAACCTGGATGGGAATTTAAATCCTTTCATCCAGACCCTCTAATAATAGAATATGCAAATTCAGAGTCTGAAAACCAGAAAAGAAGAAATAAGAGGGTTTTCAGAATGAAACTGAAATTGTTGACATATAGGTTACAATTAACCTCACTGAAAACTCAAGTACTTTGCTTTTAGAAGTGTATGACTCTCAAGTATTTTCAATACAAAGTCTTCTGCCTTAAGTCTCTATTTATAGTTGAACTTTAGGACTTCACTAATGCTTTACTTCTGGAGTGTATTTCGATTAATCTGTTTTGAGAACATTTTGGAGTAGTTTGCTCAGATTCTGTTTTGAGTCTTTTGCTTACTGATGCTTTACTTCTGGAGTGTATTTAGATTAATATGTTTTGAGCATTTTTCTCTGCTTCTATTTTGAGCATGCTTTTAGCTAGATTCTGTTTCTCGAGTCTTTTGCTCCAATTCTGTTTTGAGCATTTTTCTCAAATTCTATTTTAAGAATATTTTAGCTAGATTATGTTTCTCGAGTCTTTTGCTCCAATTTTGTTTTGAGAATTTTTCTCTAACATATTCCTCTAACAGATTCCTCTAATGATCATCCTCTGGTGACGTCATCCTTTAATTTTTGCTTCTAGTGACGTCATCTTCTGGTGACATCATCCCCTGATTTATGCTTCTGGTGACGTCAACCTCTGATTTCTGCTTCTGGTATCATCATCCTCTGATCTATTCTTCTTTGATGATATGCTCTTATATCCTCTGAAGGTGTATCTGAAGGTGCAAACACGAGAAGGGGGGTTGAATTGTGTTTGACTAACTTGATTACTTTTTAGTTTTAAAACAAAACCTGTTATGTATGAATTAAAACAAAGTTAGCAGCGGATATAAAGTAAATAAAAACTCAGAATTTTGTACTGGTTCACCGTTAACTAGGCTACGTCCAGTCCCTTCACTTTGAAGGATTTCACTAATTCAAAAACCTTGAATTACAAAGTACCACTGACCCTCCAAGTCAGTCTTCTCAAAAAGTCTAACAACCCTAGACTTTTGAGGAAAAGAACCTTGAATCTAATTGCTAAGTAATCTGCTACTCCTTTTGACTCCCTCAGATTGTAGACTCTACTTCAACAACTAAAACCTAACACAAGGGAAAGAAAAACTTAGAGTACTTGCTTCTGGAAAGCGCATACTCACAATTGACCTCACTGAAAACTCAAGTATTTTGCTTTTGGAAGTGTATGACTCTCATGTATTTTCAATACAAAGTCTTCTGCCTTGAACCTCCATGATCACTTCTGATGGTTATGATCTTGACACCCTGTTCATTCATTACTTGCTTATAATAAGAAATAAACACTTTGTGAGATTCATCTTTGTTCTTTAAAAATTTTACCCAAGTCCACCTTGAGTAATCATCAATAATCACAAATCCATATTTCTTACCACTAAGTGAAGCTGTTTGAACAGGACCAAACAGATCTAAGTGAAGCAGTTCAAGTGGTTGAGAGGTAGAAACACATTTTTTTAGTTTTAAAAGAGCTTTTAGTTTGTTTACCTCTTAGACATGCTTCACACAGAATCTCAGTTTTGGAACTTACCTTGGGAAGCCCTCTTACCAACTGGAGTTTGCTCAACTCAGATATAAGTCTAGGGTTTGCATGCCCTAGCCTCTTGTGCCAAATCAGATTCTGCTCACTTACAGATAATAAGCATTTAACTTGTTGCTTAGCAAGACTAAACAAATCAATCTTATAAACATTATCTTTCCTAATGTCAGTAAAGAAAACAGATTTATCAAGTTGACTAACAACTTTGCATGTTTTCTAGTTAAAGATGACATCATATTTGCAATCACTTAGTTGACTTATGCTCAAAAGATTATGCTTCAGACCTTTTACTAACAGAACATTTTTAATAGAAAGGGAAGAAGAATTGTTAACATCTGTTCCTGTATCAATAATCTGACCTTTCTGGTTTCCTCCAAAGGAGACTTTGCCTCCATTTTTCATGGTCAGATCTAGAAACATAGATTTGTCTCTTATCATGTATTTGGAGCAACCACTGTCCAAGTACCATGATTTATGTTGCTGATCAGACCTTGCTTCAGAATCAGAGTTAGACTCAGACTCAATTCGAGCCATCAGAGCCAGTTCAACTTCTGGCCGTTTTGAGCAGTTTCCTTAACTCTGATTTGGTTGATAGATCATGTTCCTCTGATGATTCTGGAACATGTTTTGGTTCTGGTAACTTGGATGAATCGGGTGATTACGATAACCTTGATGATTCTGGTCATTTGGATGAGTTGGATGAATCTGATAATTCTGGTGATTCTAATGAATTTGATAACTCTGATAATTCCTGTAGTTATACTATTTCTGATAATTGAAGTAATTTTGATGACCATACCTGAACCTTTGATATTGTTACCTGTTCTGGTTCTGGTTCCAGTTTTGATTCTGGTTCCAGTTCTAGTTCTGATTCTGATTCTGGTTCTGGTTGAGTTGACCAGACCTTCTTCCATCAGACTCAAATTGCCTCTATCTAGATGTAGCAGGAACATAAACCTTCTTCTGCTTGTGCGTTGCCAACATCCATTGTCCAGGCACCATTGTTGGTGTCTCCTTCTGGTTGCTCAGAATATCTGCAACATAGACAATTTGATCTTTTTGTACCCATAATTGATTGGGTCCAGGTTTGTTAGTTTTAACAGCTCTTTGATCTTGTTCAGATTTTACCATTGGACAAGATAATTCAGAGTGACCTTTATTAGCACAAACAATGCATAAAACATCAGAATGAACAGTTTTAGTTTCAGCAATAGTTTCTGTAAAACCAAGATCTCTCTTTCAAATCTTACTATTTCCATAAATCATAGATGCATATTTACTTCTTTCCATTCCATTAGAAATAAAGTTTTGAAAAAATTGCTCATGCATATCAGATTCACAAACAGTTTTGGAAGTGGAACAAATATTACTTTTGAGAGTTTGGTTTTCAGATTTGAGTCTTGCAACTTCAGTTTTAAAATCCTTGTTTTCAGTTGCATACTCAGAAATTTGATTCTTTAAAACTTGGACTTCTTTGGTCAGATTTTTCTTATCTTCCCTAGGAGTTTTCAGTTTTAAAGACATCTTATTATTTACATTTAAAAAATCTTTTAAAGCATCAATTAATTTAGATTTAGTGAGATCAGAAAATACCTTATTGTGTTCATCTTCTGAATCTGTTCCAGAGCCTGAGCTGTATCCAGAACTTGAGTTGGTATGGGCCATCAGAGCCAGAATTGCTTCCTCTGATCTGTTTCCAGACTTTCCTGAATGACTGATGTGTGTCATCATTGCTGTTTCTACATCTTCATCAAATGATTCTTCTTCTTATTCTGATGCATCCCAGGTTGCCATCAAACCCTTCTTTTTGAATCTGGAACTCTTCTTGTGCCGTTTGCCTTTTTCCAGATTTGGAAATTTTGACTTGATATGTCCAGGTTCATTGCATCCATAATAGATGATGCTCTTTTTGTCAGATTCTTCATTTCCTTTGCTGTTATGTTTCTTCTTGGAGCCTCTCCTCTTCCTGTATTCCCATATCTTAACCATTTGTTTGGTTAAGTAAGCCATATCATCATAGTCACTGTCACTATCATCTGATTCTGGTGCTGCCTTTGCAGCTTTCTTCTGTTTTGACTTCAAGGCCAGATTCTTCTTCTTCTTTGGTTCATCTGCTTCCAGTTCTATTTCATGAGACTTGAGTGAGCTGATCAGATCTTCAAGTCTTAAGTTATTCAGATCTCTGGCTTGCTGAACTGCAGTAACCATTTGTCTCCACTTGGTTGGTAAGCTTCTTAGAATCTTCTTGACATGATCTGCTGTTGTGTAGCTTTTCTTCAAGACTTTCAGTCCAGATATCAGAGTCTGGAATCTACAAAACATTCCATCAATTACTTCATCATCTTCCATCTTGAACATCTCATACTGTTTGATCAGTATGTTAGCCCTTGCTTCTTGAACCCGATGGCTTCCTTCATAGGTCAGAACCAGACTGTCAAATATGCTCTTTGTTGTTTCTTTATTTGTGCATCTGTCAAATTCCTTGAATGTGATGGCATTGATCAATATGGTTCTGGACTTGTGATGCAGTTTGTATAATCTGCTCTGGTCTGGACTCATATCTGCCATGTCCAGTTCTTGAGTTGGATCTCCTGGAACAGTAGGTGCAGTGTATCCTTTGACAACCAGCTTCCATAATTCAGGATCTTTAGATACGAAGAAACTTCTCATTCTGTCCTTCCAATACTCAAACCTGTCTCCATCAAACAGTGGTGGTCTGTTGATGTTGCCTCCAAAATCATCTTTGGATTCTGCCATGTTGTTGACCCCTTCGACCTTTCCTCAAACACTAGTTAAGTGCTCAGCCTTGAGACCGAGCTCTAATACCAATTGAAGATGCAAACACGAGAAAAGGGGGGTTGAATTGTGTTTGACTAACTTCAACACTTTTTAAGTTTTAAAACAAAACTTGTTATGTATGAATTAAAATAGAGTTAGCAGTGGATATAACGTAAATAAAACTCAGAATTTTATACTGGTTCACCGTTAACTAGGCTACGTCCAGTCCTTCACTTTGAAGGATTTCACTAATTCAAACAACCTTGAATTACAAAGTACCACTGACCCTCCAAGTCAGTCTTATCAAAAAGTCTAACAACCCTAGACTTTTGAGGAAAAGAACCTTGAAGCTAATTACTAAGTAATCTTCTACTCCTTTTGACTCCCTCAGATTGTAGACTCTACTTCAACAACTTAGACTTAACACAAGGGAAAGAAAAACTTAGAGTACTTGCTTCTGGAAAGCGGATGCTCACAGTTGACCTCATTGAAAACTCAAGTACTTTGCTTTTAGAAGTGTATGACTCTCAAGTATTTTCAATACAATGTCTTTTGCCTTAAGTCTCTATTTATAGTTGAACTTTAGGACTTCACTAATGCATTACTTCTGGAGTGTACTTCGACTAATCTGTTTTAAGAATATTCTGGAGTAGTTTGCTCAGATTCTGTTTTGAGTCTTTTGCTTAGTGATGCTTTACTTCTGGAGTGTATTTAGATTAATCTATTTTGAGCATTTTGCTCCGCTTCTGTTTTGAGCATGCTTTTAGCTAGATTCTGTTTCTCGAGTCTTTTGCTCCAATTCTATTTTGAGCATTTTTCTCGAACATATTCCTCTGACAGTTTCCTCTTATGATCATCCTCTGGTGACGTCATCCTCTGATTTTTGCTTCTGGTGACATCATCCTCTTATTTATGCTTCTGGTGACGTCATCTTCTGGTGACACCCTATAGTGACGTCATTCTCTGATTTCTGCTTCTGGTATCATCATCCTCTGATCTATTCTTCTTTGTTGATATACTCTAAAGGTGTATCCTCTGGTGCCTTCAGGATGCATCCTCTGGTACCTTCTGGATGCGTTATCTGGCCTAAACTTCTAGTGACATTTCTATCCTCTGATTGCTTCCTCTGGATGTATCTTCTGGTGGTGTCATCTTCTGCCTCTATTGACATTTTATATAATAATTCTAAGTACAAAATAAGATTACATGGAGTGCTTTTGTAAACATCAAAATCCTAAGTACTTAGAACCAACTTAGTTCCAACAGCTTGATCTTAAAAATCAAAGCTAGATAAGTATTTTGTAGATTCTCAAAAATTTAGAGGAACCAGGTGATCTACATAATTTGAACACTTCAGCAGAAATAGCATACTAGTAGTTTCACAAACAAGCATAAACTACCAGAAAAAAAAATTGATGTTTTGGTTGTATTGATTTCATTCTTAAATTATATGATTCTTATTATGTTATATGACAAATAGCTTGACCTTGAAAAGTCAAAGAAAGATGATGATAGTGCAGGTTTACTAGAAGCAAAGGAAGCTGATGCAGACAAACCAGAAGAACTTGAAAAAGTAGAGGATGCAAGCAAAACAGAAGAACGCGACAAAGCTTCAAAGGATGAATTTGAAGATAAGTCAGAAGAAAGATGTGGATGGAAGTACAAGTTTCTCATCCTGAAACTCTAATCATTTGAAGTGCAAGTGATCCTTTAAGGACCAGATCATCACACCAGTTTGTTTGGCTTACTCTCATCAATTGAGCTTACCTCTAATGATGAAGCATTGGCAGATAATGGATGGATTCTTGCAATGCAGAAGAGTTAAATGAATTTGAGACGAATGATGTTTGGGTTCTAGAACCAAGACCAGAAAAGAACATTATTGGAACCACGTCGGTTTTCAGATACAAGCTAAATGAAAAAGGTGAAGTGATCAGAAACAAGGCAACACTTGTTGCACAAGGCTACAGTTAGCAAAATGGCATTGACTACACTGAGACATTTGCTCCAGTGGCCAGGTTGTTGGAACCAAGTTGGTTCTTTCAATTAAAGTTTTGATGTTAACAAAAGTATTTTGTGAAAATCACATTTTGACTTTGAAGAAGAATGAAAAATCAGAGGATGACGTCACTAGAAGCAGAAATCAGAGTATGACGTCACCAGAACAAAAAATCAGAGGATGATCACTAGAGGATGTCAATAGAGGATACCTCTAGAAGATAAAGCCAGAAAATATCACCAGAGGATACCAGAGGATGTCATTAGTGGATACATCCAGAGGATAACAGAGGATACCTCTTGAGGATACCAGAAGATACCTCCAGAGGATACCAGAGGATATCACTAGAGGATCCCATCAGAAGCAAGAATCAGAGGATGTCATCAAAGGCAAAAATTAGAGGATATCATCAGAGGGAAGAAACAATGACATTATCAAAGGATATCATTCGTGGCCCAGACCAAAAGGAAACCTTGTCCAGAAAGAGACGTGGCCCAGACCAGAAGGAAACCTTGTTCAGAAGAAAACATGGTCCAGATCAGAAGTAAACATGGTCCAGAAAGAGACTTGGTTCAGATCAGAAGAATACTTGGTCTAGAAGGAGACATGGTTCAGAACAGAAGAAAACATTATCCAAAAGATAACATGGTCCAGATCAGAAGATAACATGGTCCAGAAGGAGACATGGTCTAGACCAGAAGGAAACAATGTCCAGAAGAAGACATGGTCCGGATCAGAAGGAAACATTATCTAGAAGATAACATGGTCCAAATCAGAAGCAAATATGGTCCAGATCAGAAGGAAACATTATCCAGAAGATAACATGGTCCAAATAAGAAGATAACTTGGTCCATAACAGAAGACATGGTCCAAACTTGATCAAGATCAGTAGATCATACGGTCTAGATTTTAAATCATGATGCAGATCAAGTGAAGACTTGATTAAAATTAGAAGAGGACTTGACTAAACTTTGAAAGAGATATGATCATAGGCTTAAGAAGATTTGATTCAAAAATCAAAGAAGACCTCAAGGAAAAACGAAGGAAATCTGAGCAAAGAAGATATGGTTCAAAATTAAAAAGAAAGAGGATTGGCCAACAGAATTTTCAAAGGAAATCTGAGCAAGATTCATCTCGAAAATTAAGCTTGGACAAAGTCCATATTGCAGCTAAAAAAGGAGGCTTCAGGCCGCAGAAATAGGCATTGAAAAGTGGAAGAACTCAAGCGTAAAATCCAGATTCATCTTAGAGTTCAAATCGATCGAAAAACACAAGAACTCAAGCTCACAATTCAAAGTCATCTGAGAATTCAAAAGAGATAAATACTTGTGCGAAAGAGAAATATGCTCTAAGTGTTTTTAGAGAGTAAGAGTCAATGTTATAATTAGCTTTCCAGAAGCAACTACTCAAGAGAATTAGTGCAACAATCAGCTTTCCAGAAGCATTATTGCAAAGTTCCAAACCTTTGTAATCAAACCCGATAGTGGTGTAGATTCCTTCTCCAATCTGGGGTTGTCAAATTGGTAGGAGAAAACTTGACTTGTAGGGTCAAGGTGTGGAAGTTCCTTCTTCAATCTGGGGTTGTCGTATTGGTAGGAGAAGACTTGACTTGCAGGGTCAAGGTGTTGTTATTGTTCCTCAAAAGTCTAGGGTTGTCAGACTGTTTGGGAAGACTGGCTTGGAGGGTTAGGTGCTGTAATTCAAAGTTTTTTAAATTAGTGGATTAAAGCCTTCAGAATGAAGGGACTGGATGTAGCCAAGTTAATGGTGAACCAGGATAAATCTTTGTGTTCTTATGCTGTTATTATCCGCTGCTAAGTCTGATTATTTATTTATCAAGTAATTCACACCAACATTCATCAAAACAACAAAAAGAATTCAAGTTTGGCAAACACAATTCAACCCCCCTTCTCGTGTTTGCACCTTCGCAGATTAGAAGCTATTCGTATGCTACTTTCCCTTACTACTAATAATAACATTTTATTATTTCAAATGGATGTTAAAAGTGCTTTTCTAAATGGTTATAAATGTTAAACAACCCCCAGGTTTTGAAAGTTCTTAATTTCCAAATCATGTTTTTAAACTTAAAAAATCTTTGTATGGTTTAAAACAAGCACCTAGGGCATGGTATGATAGACTTAGTAACTTCTTGCTTAAAAATAACTTTGAAAGAGGACAAGTAGACAATAAACTTTTTAGAAAATCAATAGAAGATGATATCCTTATTATTCAAGTTTATGTTGATGATATTATTTTTGGATCTACTAATGGCAATCTTTGCCAAGAATTTTTTCAATTAATGCAGCAAAAATTTCAAATGAGTATGATGGGAGAACTTAAGTTCTTCTTAGGGATACAAATTCAGCAAAGTCAAAAAGGTATATACATTCATCAAACAAAATATACAAAAGAGCTTCTAAAGAAGTTTAAGATGAGTGATTGCAAACCTATGGCTACACCAATGCACCCTACTTGCTCACTTGAAAAGGATGATTCAAGCCAAAAAGTTGATAAAAAAAACCTATAGAGGAATGATAGGATCTTTACTTTACCTTACTGCTTCTAGACGTGACATCATGTTTGGTGTATGTGTATGTGCAAGATTTCAATCTGACCCTAGGGAATCCCATTTAATTGTTGTTAAGAATCCTTAGATACCTTAAAGGCACTACCAACCTTACTTTGTTCTACAAGAAATCTCCTACATACAAACTTAATGGATACTGTGACTCTGACTATGCTAGAGATAAACTTGAGAGAAAAAGCACAAGTGGAAATTGCACATTTTTAGGTGAAAACTTAATATGTTGGTCAAGTAAGAGATAAAGCACAATTGTCATGTCAACAGCAGAAGCTGAATACATTTCAGCAGCCGGATGCAGTTCTCAAATCATTTGGATGAAACATCAGCTGGAAGGCTACAAAATCCTGGAAACCAACATTCCCATCTATTGTGACAACACTTCTGCCATCAATCTAACCAAAACCCTACACTTCATTCCAGTGCTAAACACATAGAGATCAAACACCACTTCATTAGAGACTTTGTGCAAAAAGGGGTACTCAACATTCAGTTTGTAGAAACTGACCACCAATGGGCTGACATATTCACCTAACCACTACCTGAAGATAGGTTTGACTTCATCAAGAAGAACCTAAATCTTATCTTTATATTTGATTGAAATTGTAATCACTTCAAAAGTAGTTTAGTTTTAAATTAGTTTTTATATTTTCTTGTAATATGCTATATTCATGTTATTAAAAAAAAAGAGCAGAAGATGAAAAAAAAAGGATCTCCTTCATTCCTTTTTGTCTGATGACAAAAGGGGGAGAAGATATATTTGATAAAGAGAAGACAACTTGGGGTTTAGACTTAGGGGGAGAAAGATATAAAGTGGAGCTTAGTCTTAGGGGAAGTCAAAGAAATAAAAAGAAAAATGGTTATAAAAAATCCAAGTTTTTGTCATCATAAAAAAATGTGAGATTGTTGGAACCAAGTTGGTTCTTACACTTAAAATTTTGATGTTAATAAAATTATTTTATGAAAATAACATAATTGACTTCGTAGAAGAATGCAAAACTCAGAAGATGATGTCACAAGAGGATACCACCATAGGATGACGTCACCAGAGGATGTCACCAGAAGATACAGCTAGAAGATGTCACCAGAGGATACCAGAAGATATCACCACAGAATACCTCTAGAGGATACTATAAGATATCACCAGAGGATACCTCCAGAGGATACCAGAAGATATCACCAGAGGATACCAGAAGATATCACCAGAGGATACCTCTAGAGGACATAACCAGAAGATATCACCAGAGGATCCTATCAGAAGCAAGAATCAGAGAATGTCATCAAAGACAAAAATCAGAAGGAAACATGGTCCAAAAGAAGACATGCTCCAGAAGAAGACATGGTCTAGATCAGAAGCAAACATGGTCCAGAAGATAACATGGTCCAGAAGATAACATGGTCCAGATCAGAAGAACACACGATCCAGATTTAAAACGTGATTCAGATTCGTAGAAGACTTGATTCAAATTCGAAGAAGACTTGATTCAAATTTGAAAGCGATCTAATCAAAGGTTAAAGAACATTTGGTTCAAAATTAAAAAGAAACATAATCGGGATGAAGAGTTTTCAAAAGAAATATGAGCAAGATACAATTCGGAATTAAGCTTGGACAAAAGCCCATATCTCATCTATAAAAGGAGGCTTCAGGCCGTAGAAGAAATCATAGAAAAACACAAGAACTCAAGCTTAAAGTTCAAAGTCATCCGAGAGTTCAAAAGAGAGAAACACTTGTGTGAAAGAGAAATATTGTCTAAGTGTCTTTTTGAGTGTGAGAGTCATTTTTATAATCAGTTTTCCAGAAGCAACTACTCAAGAGAGTCATCGTGATAATCAGCTTTCCAGAAGAACTACTCAAGAGAGTCATTGTAATAATCAGTTTTCCAAAAGCAACTACTCAAAGCTCCAAACCCTTGTATTAAATCCGATAATGGTGTAAGTTCCTTCTTCAATCTGGGGTTGTCAGATTGTTAGGAGAAGACTTGGCTTGTAGGGTCAAGGTGGTGTAAGTTCCTTCTTCAATCTAGGGTTGTCGGATTGGTAGGAGAAGACTTGGCTTGTAGGTTCAATGTGGTGTAAGTTCCTTCTTTAATCTGGGGTTGTCAGATTGGTAGGAGAAGACTTGGCTTGTAGGGTCAAGGTGTTGTTATTCCTCAAAAGTCTGGGGTTGTCAAGTTGTTTGGGAAGACTGGCTTAGAGGGTCAGGTGTTGTGTAATTCAAAGTGTTTGAATTAGTGGATTAAAGTCTTCTGGATGTAGCCAAGTTAATGGTGAACTAGGAAAAATCTTTGTTTTTAAATACTTATGCTGTTATTATTCGCTGCTGCTGAGTCTGATTGTTTCTTCCCTAAATAATTTAAATCAACTTTCAACAAATCAACAAAAAGAATTCAACTTTGGCAAAAACAATTCAACCCCTCTTCCCGTGTTTGCACCTTCAACAACCACTTAGAACGACTTAATACCATCATGCCTATAATGAGAATTAGCACCCACTACTAAAGTTACAACATTGGTAAAGTGTTTTAGATAATACAATCGGATAACTTTTAGTGAGACAATAAAATCTTTTAGCACATAAAACTTGGTTTTAATATATTTTAAATGTATTTCACTGACTCTTCAGAGTGATTTCTTCAATTGAGAATGACATTTCTCTTTTTTCTCTCTTTTTTGTATGTTGACTCTTTGATTGCAAACGTTCTTGTTTATAATTCTTGTTTCTTCAAAATTGATGATGTTGTATATATCCAAGCAAAAATATTTTTTTTGAGTGGCTTTCTAATGGTTGTTTTTTTCGAGTAAAAAAGGAAGCTCACTGAATTTTATTTTCTTACCGGATTTCATTTCATTTATCCACAAAATATTTGAAACATTATATTCATTTCTTTTTTCCTTCTCTATATTTATTTTTACTACATGCCTAATCAGACCAGAAATGTAGTATGTAAAGCATAGATGTAAGAGAAGAGAAAAAGTAGATGTGGAAAAAGAAAATGATATGATGAAACAGAAGAGGAAGGGTCTCTTGTGAAGTATTTGGGAGTGAACAAGAACATATTTGAAGTGGGATAGTAATGTGATAAGACTTAATGTTGGCATGCTTGGTTGGCTTATTGCTTTTTGCTGGGAAATTTTTGGAGAAATCTTAATTCAAATCTTCTTCAATCTTTCTCAATCCATTTTATTTCTTTTAATTTTAATTTTTGTTTTTTTAAATAAAAAAATTGGTTTGAGATATAAATTTTTTACACAAATCTAAAATTATTTGATATGTTATTGAGATTTATAACGATTAACAGTGTTCATTAAATTTCATAAGATGCTAATTTGATGTATCTTAATAACATATCAAACGATTTTAAATTTTGATGTATCTTAATAACATATTAGTGTAAAGAGTTTCTACATTGTCAATCAATCAAAACCGTTAGATTAATAATAATAATGTTTGACTTTTATCATAACTAATTATAAAATTACTCATATGATTGGTCATGATTTGTCAATTGAGTAAAACTTTTTGAACTGAAAGTGCAAACAAATTAAACTTGTGAGGGGCATTTCTAAAATATATTTGGAATTCTCTACTAGTTATATTAAAGTGACAAATTAAATAACTTAATGTATCACTTGGTCAAGTGGTTGCAATGCTTGAGTTTAATGCATTTGTTAGCCGTCAAACCAATGCACCTATAAAGTTACCAAAGGTTACAAACTTATTCAAATGTTGTTTTCTTTCCCAAATTGGTATGATTTTCTCTATAAATAGAGACACTTTAGAGGCAGAAATGAGAATACGAATTTCATGTTTACATGAGTCGATTTATGTCAAAAATATTTATGAGTCATTTCTTCTATTCTCTAGTGCACAGGAGTAAATGAAGGAACTTTATTCTATAAACTATCATTGATCAATAGGTTTGATGTGAATGTGCAATTCACTTCAAGGATTCTAAAGTATCCTTAAGGGGATTCATCGGGTAAACCCGTTTGCATCCAATATATATAGATTAGGGCGAATCAAACCTAAAACTTAGTGAAATACACATGCTTTGAAATTTATTTGTGCAACATTCCTCGTCATCAATTTCATCTTCTTCTTGTTCAAGATTTGCAGCATACCCCCACAAAATATCCAACAATCTTTAGGTTCGATCATGATTTATTTGTGAAAAATATGTGCATCGTTGAAGGAGATGAATATTCACATAATTCTGAATACAGTAAAAGGTACACGATTATTTAAAATAAATATATAATAAACATGATGTTTTAAAAAGTTGATTGTATGTATGTTGACTGTTATTTAAATTATGCTTAGAATTGTGAGCAATATGCATGTTTGATTATGTTAAAATATTTAAGGAGTGCATGTCATTTGTAAATATTTTGCTGGTCTATTGGTATAATAATGTTATTGTTCATAGTTTTAGACTCGCATGGGTTGATTCATTTGGTTAAAACTAATTTTGTAAACCTATTCATTTTATAAAATAAAATTTTTATCTTAAAAAAACTATGTGAACCTAAAATGTCTGATTGAAACAATGTAAAGTTTGGTGAAGAGTTGTGTTATTTCACGATGGGTCGTGATTGTGGGTTTGTCAATGTCAACCTTGTTTTCTTTATTTGGATAGAATGTTTATCCTTTTCCATACCAAATATATATATATATATATCTGTGTGTGTGTGTGTGTGTGTGTGTGTATGTGTTTGTGTGTGAGTGCATGCGTGCTTTTGTGTGTGTCTGTTTATGTTAGATTTAATATGTGCTATTACATCAACACATGCACGTCTTAAATAGAAATCGTTGCTTCATGCAAGAAATTATTATATATATAATGGATAATTTCATATTATATGTGGATAAAAGTAATTGTTTCTTGTTTATCTTGATTCATATGGGTATATATTTTAAAATTATTGTAAGTTGACAAATGTTCGTGGAAGAAAGTAATAGAAAATCTTAATGATTTTATTCATTTTTTATTTTCCTTATGATTCATGTATTAGTTATATAACTATGAAGAAATGGTTTATTTATTAGAAATGAAATGAATTATTGTTTTTTAAGGAGTAGATGACTTACATGTTTGGACACACCTTACGATATTTGATTAAAAATATTTTCAAGGTTGAAAGGTGAATATTGTAATTGATCAATGTGTGATCAAGAAAAAATGTGTGAAGGAGAATATTCTGGTGTTGAAGCACATAGTGAAAATCTCATGGTTGTGAGGATTGGACTAGCTCGAGTTGGGTGAACCAATATACTTTTTGTGTGTGATTTTTCTATCTCTTATCTTTAATTATTTTCACCCACAAATCACCATAAACTAATCTGTTTTATTTACTTCTAACATATCCAGAACATTATGGACATTTTGTTTCAACCAAGATTGATCTTGAGTTAGTTTAAAGTAAGCACATGAATAAAAATTGAAAAAGGGTCACAATTCAATACCCTTTTTTTTGTGATTGACATTGTTACTTCACCCATAATTATACATTTCAGAAAATATATGCTATATGTCCATTAAGAAGAGACCTCATCCTACCACATTTATTTTATGGTCCAAGTACTTTTACCCTTTGGGATGTATCTATTGTAAAGTACTTCAATCACTCTAATAATGTACTTTTATAATTGAACTCAAGATTTGGTTGTTTCCATCATTGGTGATTATTTAGATATGAGCTTGTATCATATCCCGAATGATCTCTTCAACAACATGTCCTTTGTGAGACCTTTCGTCAAATGTTCTGCAAGATTCTTTTCAGTTCTTACAAACACTATGGATATCACTCCGTTAGATCCTTTACATAGTTATGTCTTAAACCAATATGTTTAGATTTTCTTATATACTTAGGTATATGTTTTTTATAGTGTGGATTTACTATCACAATGTATGGATACTTGTGCCATTGACTTTGATCAAATTGGTATCTCATACAACAAATTTCTTAGCCATTCAACCTCTTTACTACTTGCAAATAGAACAATAAATTCTGCAACCATGGTGGTGTTGGCAATGCAAGTGTGTTTCTTTGAAACCCAAGAAACCGCACCTCCACGAAGGTTGAAGAACCATCCACTTGTGGAAGCATCATGTTCAACATAATTTACCCAACTGGCATCTGTATATCCTTCCAAAATTAAAGGACGTCCATTATAGATTAAACTATAGTTAATTGTTCCTTTCAAATATTTTAGTATTTTATTAATAGCATGCCAATGTTTTTTACTTGGATTGCTTGTATACCAACTTAAACTTCCAACAACATATGCTATATTAGGTCTGATACAAGACATGACTTACATCAAGCATCCGATTACCTTTGAATAATCTAGTTGTTCCACATGATATCCTTTCTGTGGTTGTAAACTAACACTTTGATCAATTGGGGTAGAAATAGATCTATGATCAAAATGATCAAATTTCTTTAGCACTTTCCCAATATAGTGAGATTGAGATAAACCAATATTTACACCCTATCTTATGATTTTAATTCCTAAAATCACATATGCTTCACCTAAATCTTTCATATCAAAATTTTTATAAGACAATTTTAGTTTTTTTCCACCTCATCTAAATTGGTGCCAAAGATTAACATATCATCCACATATAAACAAATCAAACACGATAATGGGGGTTGCATTGTGTTTGACTAACTTGAATACTTTTTAGTTTTAAAACAAAACCTGTTATGTATGAATTAAAACATAGTTAGCAGCGGATATAAAGTAAATAAAAACTCAGAATTTTGTACTGGTTCACCATTAACTAGGCTACGTCCAGTCCCTTCACTTTGAAGGATTTCACTAATTCAAAAACCTTGAATTACAAAGTACCACTGACCCTCCAAGTCAGTCTTCTCAAAAAGTCTAACAACCCTATACTTTTGAGGAAAAGAACCTTGAATCTAATTGCTAAGTAATCTGCTACTCCTTCTGACTCCCTTAGATTGTAGACTCTACTTCAACAACTTAGACCTAACACAAGGGAAAGAAAAACTTAGAGTACTTGCTTCTGAAAAGCGGATACTCACAATTGACTTCACTGAAAACTCAAGTATTTTGCTTTTGGAAGTGTATGACTCTCAAGTATTTTCGATACTAAGTCTTCTGCCTTGAGCCTCCTTTTATAGATGAAAATTAGGGTCTCTTCCATGATTAAATTCGAGCTGTATCTGTCCAGATTCTCTTGCAAAAATAACTTGGTCAATCGGGTTTCACTTAAATAAAAATCATATCTTTTTAGCTCCAGATTGCAATCGAAAATTTTATTGACCAATCTTGTTTCTTTTAATTTCAAACCATATCTTTTTAAGCTTCAGATTGCATTCGAATTTCTCCAAGTCTTCAGTAATTTTTTAATCAAATCCGCTTAATACTTTGATCAAATTTCTATCAAAATTTAATCAAGTCTTCTTCGAATTTTAATCAAGTTATCACTGATTTTTATCATGATAAAATCTGTACCATATGATCTTCTGATTTCGACCAACTCTGGACTTTATGATCTGATCTGCACCAATTCTGTGATTCTCTGATCTCGGCCAACACTGGACCATATGATCTGATCTTCTGATCTCGGCCAATCACTGGACCATATGATCTGATCTTTTGATCTCGGCCAACCCTGGGCCATATGATCTGATCTTCTGATCTCGGCCAACACTGGGCCATGATGCTTAAATCTGGACCATTGATCTAAACATTTTCCCTCTGATCTGGACAAAGTCTGGACTGAGTCTGGATTGAATCTAAATTAAATTTGGACTTGTGATATTTTAATCTGGACATTTATCTTCTGATCTGGATCAAGTCTGGATTAAATCTGGACAATCATTTCTTTTGATCTGGACTGAGTTTTATGTTCTAGACCATGCTATCTTCTGGTCTGAACCAAGTCTGGACCAAGTCATAGTTATCTTCTGCTCTGGATCAAGTCTGGACTGATTCATATATTTACAACCAAGTTATCTTCTAGTCAGAATTAATTCTGGACCAAGTCTGACTTATGATTCCTTCTGGTTTGGAACAAGTCTCCCTCTGGTAGGCTTCCTTCTTGTTTGGACCAGGTCTCCTTCTAGATACTGCTTCCTTCTGATCTGGGCCAGGAAAGATATCCTCTGATGATGTTATTTAACCTTTGATGATATCCTCTGATATCCTTTGGAGGTGTATCCTCTGGTGCCTTCAGGATGCATCCTCTGGTACCTTCTGGATGCATTATCTGGCCTAACCTTCTGGTGACATTTCTATCCTCTGGTTGCTTCCTCTGGATGTATCTTCTTGTGGTGTCATCTTCTGCCTCTGGTGAGGTCATCTTCTGGTGACATTTTATATAATAATTCTAAGTACAAAATAAGATTACATGGAGTGCTTTTGTTAACATCAAAATCCTAAGTACTTAAAACCAACTTGATTCCAACAGTGTTGACGACCTATCACCAAACCATGACACTTTTATCGTTTAATCTCTTCACATTGTATCACATACAATTAATAAGCATCTCAATTATCACACACACAAACTTTAATGTCATTATACCTTTTACTATATTTAATAAGCATATCAATTTAAAATTCTAATTCTCTTTTCAATATAGAGAATAAGCATCTCAATTTATATATAATACATTGAATGCATGAAATATATATTGTCACAAGCTAACAAAGCTTGCCCCAGGCAGCGTTAAAAGTTATACATGATTTGATAATGTTATTCTGGTTTGTTTCATAAATCTCCATGAAATGCTTGTACCACCACTTCTGAATAAGTAACATGTTTATGATCTACCTTTATAAGGATATGATAAATAACATGCATTTGTATAACCAAATAATTCCAGTTTGAGTATATTGGAATAAAACAAACTCATATCTATTGTACCTCTAAAGTAATGAAGTATATGCTTATCTCTATTCCAATGCCTCCATGTAGGTGAAGAACTATATCTTGCTAATAGATTGGCAAAAAATGATATATCAGGACGTGTGTAATTAGTAAGGTACATTAGCGCTCCAATCACACTAAGATATGGTACTTTAAACCAAGCAGTTCTTCCTCCTCTTCTCGAGGTGTGAAAGGAACTTTATCTACTTCTAGTGATCTTACAACCATTAGAGTACACAACAAATGAGATTTATCCATATAGAAACGTTTTAACACTTTTTCTATATAAGCTTCTTGGTGTACAAAAACTCCATTGTTCATATGCTTAATTTGTAATCCCAGACAAAACTTTGTTTTCCCAAAGTCCTTAATCTCAAATTATTTCTTCAAGCAATCTATAGCTTTTGGAAGCTCTTAAGGACTTCCTATAAAATTTATGTCATCAACATACACATAAATTATAGAAAATTCATTTCCAGATCTTTTCATAAAAATAAATAGAGAAATTGAATCATTTTTGTATATCATGATATCACCATCCTCATTTCAATTTCGCACAAAAACCCATTTGTATCCAACTTGTTTGAGACTTTTAGGTGTTTGAACTACAGGCCCAAAAACTTTTCTCTTGGAAAGAGAACTTAATTTAACTTCAATTGTGTCTTTCTGTTTTGGCCAATTATCTATGTGTCTACAATCCTTAATGGACAATGGTTCATAATCGTCATTATAATTTGTCGCATTTAGCGCTATATTATATGCAAAAACATCACCAACGTTGACTTCATGTTGGTTCCATCAAATTCCATTAGTGACATAATTTATTGAGATCTCTTTATTTTCATGAATTGCAGGTACCTAATCAGCCTCTTTTAGGACTGAAATGTCAATTATGTCAGAAGACTTTTTTAGAGTTTCTATCTTTGGAATTAGCGGGTGTACCACACTCCAGGAACGGTTAAGACTCATTCAGTTTGATTGGTGTATTAGCAGGTGGTATGTATGATTTAGTCACACTTTTTGGATCATTGAATGCATTTGGTAGTTCATTTGCTAAGCTTTGGAAATGACTTATATTTTGAACTTCTAGTTCACATTGTTTGGTCCGAGAATCAATATGAGAGAATGATAATTCATTCAACCGATCTCTTTTTCTAGCTGCTTATTCTCTCCCCCTAATGATGGAAATTTTGTTCACCAAAATGACAATCACCAAATTGAGTTTTAAATAAATCTGTTGTTGTTGGTTCAAGATGTTTTATAATAGATGGAGATCCATATCCAACATATATGGTTCATGACCGAAAACTAGTTGTAAAGGGGAAAAGTTGTGATAACTTGTTGGCCTGATGTGAATCGATGTTGTAACATGCAAAATTTATGGCCCCAAAGGGATATGGGAAGTTTGCATCTCATAAGAAGTGGTCTTGCAATTAACTTTATACACTTAATAAATGATTTTGCTAGTCCATTTTGTATATGAGCATGTGCTACAGGATGTTCAATATCAATCCCATTGGCCATACAATATTCATTAAATGTTTGAGATGAAAACTCAACTCAGGGAAGTGAGCTCTTATTCGAATTAGTTGAGCAAGTAATCTTGTGAACGCCTAGTTGCAAGTTGACAGCAAGCAAATGTGTGATCATCTAGTTGATGCATCAATTAAAACCATAAAATACCGAAATGATCCACATGGTGGGTGTATTGGCCCACAAAAATCACCATGTATACGTTCTAAAAAATTGATGAATTTACTTCTAATTTTTATTGGTGATGGTCGAATTATTAACTTCCCTTTAGAGCAAGAGGTGCATTAGAACTTATTTGATTGAAGAATCTCATCACTTTTCAATTGATGACCACATCATTATAAACCCGAATGACTTAACCGGTCATACCAAACAAGAAACTTATTATCATTTGTAAACTTTTGGTTTACAATTAAATGTGATTCAATTGTATTGATATAAGTGTAGTACAATCTAGAAGAGAAAGCGAGAAGCTTTTCCAATTCAGATGTTTTATCCAAATCATGTTTTGTGATACAAATGTATTCAATACCTCATTCATTTCTTGTTTCAATATAAAATCCATTTAGGATATCCTTGAAACTTAATAAATATCTATGGGACTTGAGGAATATAGTGCGTTCTCAATATGTAATTTTGTTCCTCCCATAATAATACCTTAGCTCTTCTAGAGCCTTCAATTATCTTTGTAATGTCAAATATGCTACTAACATGAATTTCTCATTTCACTACGTAAGAGAAATATTGTTTTTCCTTAAAAATTGTGAGTAGTTGCACTTACAGCAAGACACGTATCTCCGTAATTTTTGCTAGTGTCAATACTCATTCTATCAAAACAAAAAAATAGATAAACAGGAGGTATAAAAAGAAAATAATAACTATAATAAACAAAGCAGTTTAAGAAATTTAATTTCATTCAAATGTAAAACTTTATTATTACTATTAGGTTTAAATGCACTTTTGGTCCATTTATTTTGTTAAAATTGAACTTTTAGTCCTCTATTTCTAAATTCAATTTTTTGGTCCCTCTATTAACAAAATTTTTGGATTTTTTTTGCCCCCACTATTTTTTATTATGTGACACTCTCGTTATTGACATTACAGTTAGGTGTCATTTGTGAATTAGATAGAATTATTTCTATATCATAATTGTTGTCATTAAATTTATTATTTATTTTATTTATATATTCAAATATTTAAAATAAAACAAGTAAAAGTTTAAATATTTTATATAAATATTTTAAATTTCAAATTATTGTTGGATAAAATAAATATATTTTAAATATTTAATTTGTTTAAATTTAAATTTTAAATATTTTAATTTATAAATAAAATAAATTTATTTTTAACATTTTAATATATCGATAAAATAAATAACAACAATAATGGCATGAAAAATATTTTATGTAACTCACAAATAATATAAGTATCATGTCATTAATGAGAATGTCACATCATCAAAAACAGTGGAACAAAATTCCAATAATTAGTTAATAGAGAGACCAAAAGACCAATTTTAAAAACGAGATGACTAAAAGTTCATATTAGATTAAACAGAGGACAAAAAGTGCATTTAAACCTTATTATTATTATTATTATTATAATAGGAGATATTTTTATTAATTATGTCACTCTACCCAACTCTTTCCTTTTTATTCTTGTCAACATTTTTTCCACTTCAAGAAAAATATATGTTTTTGCAGATTCCACCATTATCACGACCAAGACCCTTGTCGGGACCAGACTGCGACCACGGGTTTGCCCATTGTGGTTGTGGGAATGGAGCAATACATAATAATTTTTTTTATGAATATATATATATCTTTTAAATTATTCCAAAGAACAAGTGGAACTTTAACCATAAGATGGTGAGAAAAAAATATCATAACCTTTACCTTTGATGCATTAGTTTCTTCTTTTATAGTATAATCAAGATCATATAGATACATATATGTATCTAAATGAATTTCAATATATAACGTCAAGATAAATAATTCTTTCTCGAAATGTCAAAAATCGCAAACACAAATTTTGTAAGATTCAACGTACTTAGGATTATAATAAAAGTGTAAAGTTAAGCAAGTTAAATGAAATATAAAAATGTGAAAATAAAAAGAAGAAAAAATTAGTTAAACAATATCAATCAAATTCAACTAAAAAAATATAATCATGAACAACAAATTAAGCCATATGGACAACGAGAGCATTACTCCTTTTTCCTTTTCTTGTTTCCATATTTTCAAGATTCGTGTAATAGTTTTCAATCAGATTAAATTGTTAATTGTTAATCAATTACATTCAAGAAGAATCCAACAAAAATTAAAATTTCATCTAAAATTTAAGCAATACCAATATATTATACGTATATATACCTCATCACATCAAAGAAAGAATCCAAATGATTAATAAAAGTACAATTATGGATTATTGGATTTAATAAATCAAAGCAACGTAATCAACATAACAAGTAAAATAGATGAAAGGAAATATCAAGAACAACCAAAACAAACTTACTAGTAGAAACTAATATTTCCTTAAGTCAATAGAGTTTCGGACAAGCAAAAATAATAGATGAAAACTTTTTATTATTTTATTATCAAATATATGTTCATAATACAAAGTGAACACTATTTATAGGACACTTATATAGACAAATAAATTATCACTTTAAAGACTACTAACCATATTAACAATTACTAAACTCCCTCACTTATAGGAGTTGGAGGAATACGAAGACAATAAAATGGACATCCATTAACTTGATTCATAACATAAATAAATAATAAGAGAAAACTCGTCAAAGATATTAAAATCCTCTCTTATTTTTCCTTAACCAACACCTACAATAAGTAAATAATGAAATATAAAATAAATTATCTACTCAACAGAGTTAAATATAGCGGAATGGACTAAATCCTATAAAATAGTGAACTTAATTCAAAACATCACTAAAGAGGTATTCATATGCAGTTCAAATAAAACATCTAGTGGAGAAAACCAATAGAAATCATAAAAAAATAAAAAATAAATACTATGAAAATCTCGAGCAATAACAAATATGTGTGCACTATATATGCATATGCAGCTGAACATGTCAATTATATTAATTTCCATGAAATACACAAGAAAAAGTGGAATCGTCTAATTCTCAGGGATTCAAGTTGGCGAGCATAGACAACACAATTGAAACTCCAATCATAGCCACTGAGTTTGTAATAGATCCGGCAGCTCCAGCATCGGGACTTGGTGTCAGAGCCGACGAAGGACTAAGGTTTTGTGCTCGAGACTACCGCGACGAAGACAACAAAAAAAAAGAAGGAGAATAGCTTCATTGTAGTAGCTGATTATGCCATTGTGAAACTAAGTAATAGAAAAAGATGAAAGATGAAAATTGAAAATAACGAATAATTGTGAATTAAGGAGAAGTTGTGTAAGTTGTTGTGTGATGAATTTTATGAAATGGTGTGAGGGTATTTATAAAGATTGGGGAAAGAAGTGGGCCCCATAGAAAACTTGGACAGCTGGTGTACGCTGAGAACAACAATTGTGCCGACGTTGTATCATATGAATGGGTCGGCCCTTTAGATGGTTGTGTAAGTTTGTGCGCTGTGTTTATGTGTTGTTTAGTTTTGTTAAACAACCAATTATCTTAATTGATTTTTCTTTGAAGAATTCAACCGCCATAAGGACATACGTTAATGTTTTAATTTCGTTGAATACATTAAAAATTGATGGTTTGGTGATATTTCTATGGAACTTTTCAAATAATAATGGATGATTATAATTAATTAATTTATCATAAAAATTACTGCCTTCCACCTTATAAAACTTATTTGATGAATGCACAAGAATTTTATATTACCTTAAGAAAAATAGTTTTTATATTAAATTTCTTTGTGATTAAAATAAATTATATTTATTGATTTAAATTATAGAATATATCCATACAATATAAATTCAACTTTGCTAAGAACAAAAATAATGAATCTACGAATAAATTTAATCACATAAATTAACAGTAAAAATGACGAAATTACAAAACAAAAATACAAAAGAAAAACTAAATTTTGTTGAAGTCACTTATTTAAATGAATGAAAAAAAACGATGTGGAAGTGTGATTCAAGACTAAAAAATTGTCATAAATCATTGATCTCTCTAATGGAGGAAAAAGAAGATAACTTAGGGTTTATGATTTGGGAGAGGCGACTCTATTACTCATGTTAGATTAAAGTTGTCAATAATGCAGATTTTAAAGAATTACATTTAAATTATTAAGATAGAGAAGTCGTTGGTTTTTTAATTCTTTAAATTTAGTTAGAGATATTTTTGTGAAAAATTAATTAATGCTCCTTCTAATTTGAAGAAAGGCTTATATAAAGAGAATTTTTTTTTTATAAGAGGGTGTTATATATTGAGACAAAGATAGTAAATTTTATCAATTCAAAGGTTGAAGTTCTATTAAACAGAGAGCTAATGATTTTGGAAAATGGAGTCTCGCACGACAAGCAAGGTAAGACATATGTTCGCACCACAAGACTAACTCTTTGCACTGCAATAAGTCATTATTCAGACTTTGAGAGTGATGTCGTGTTGCGTAATGAGACAATACTATTGCGATGTGAAACATGTATTTTAAATTTCTCCAAGTTAAAATGGATTTAAAAAATCACCTACTATATACTTAAAATTATATCTATCATTCACATAAATTCTAAAATGGTTTTATCACAAAACTAATCTCCTAAACCTCGTTTAAAATGATTCACGGTGCATTATAAAATTATGTGTGTTACACTAAAGAGTTGGGCAGGGAACAAGGCTTTGCCAAATTTAGCAAGTTTTGTCCTTGTTGCAAGGAAAGCAAATATAAATCCATAATAAGAGTATGTCTCTAGACATACTCCAAATCTTTACCCTTTATTTAAAATTAAAGAATGGAAGTGATTAATTACTGCTAATCCTTATTGTAAGGTTTTTATACTATTTCCTAGTGACACCTTGCTTGTATCACTACAATGTTTTTGTCCTATGACAAAGCACAATAACTTTTGCGTAAAGTTAAAAAATTGTTGCCTTAGACCTTAGTCTATTAGAATGGTTTTCTATTTGTGAGGAATCGAGGCGTTGCTTTTGCCTTATGCAACGGATTTTTCTCAAACAACAACGCTTTGATAAAATTGTAGTTGTAGCTATCCCTTACATAACGGTTTTCCAATTTTACAACGACAAACGGTTTTAAGTCGTTGTTAAAAGAAAACCGTTCTCATTGCTTCCCTTTAGAGAACGAGTTTATGGAAGAATTACCAATAGTTTTGCATCGATCCTTTTGTAGAAATTGTTCATGTAGGCTTTTTTAATCACTCATTGTAAGCTACTGCAACGGTTTTTAACCGTTGCAAAAAATAAAATATTTAAAAATATAGTATTGTAAATTATTGAATTTGAGGATAATAATTTTAGTAAAATATTATTTTAATAATATAATTAATTTAAAGATATAACTGTATCAATAATACAAAAATTATCAAATACTTCGATTGACCATTTAAGGGAGTGTGATTGTAAGAAGAGCACTTTCATGCATCTTCTCAAAAAAATTCAATTTTATTTGTTTGGTTGTTAAAGTTCATTGTTGTCTGTTATAGCGGTAAAATACAATATATTGTTATGCCTATGGTAGCAATGTGTTGTCTATGATGCATGTTTTATGTTTATGTGTGTCAACTATCAAGCAAACAAAGAAAATTGGTGAGGCGTTCTAACTATTGGTCATTCATATGACATATTGATTCAATGTTGATGATTTTTGTTATAATCAAAAAGAAGCAATCAAAATAATATCTTTGAAATAACAATCATCATTTAACAAGAAATCTGTTGCGATTTCAACAACGAAAAAGAGGGTTGAAACTGCGATTGTTTAGAAACATGTTAAAATAGACAACTTCTCTAGTTCTCTAGTACATGAAGGAATAAATCCTTAATTCATTGATAAAGTATAAACTATTTCTAACAGTGAATTGAGAGAAATACACAACCATTTCAAGATGAATCAATTTAAATGCAAAGTAGACTTCAAAACAAAGAAAACAAACAGGAAAATTCAAACATAAGTCATCGACAACATCAACACACTACAAGAAGATTCAAACAACAACAATAAGAAACACACCAATCTTACCATAAGTTAGCAATCATCATCATCACAACTATATATTCTAAGAAGAATGTAAAACATATAATATAGTTCAATCTTTCTTCATTATTATTTAGATCATGTGTTGATGTAGAAGAACATAGAGCATTATTAGCATCATCTCGAGTTGATATCAAAGCTGCCAAAGCCCCTATATTCAATCCTAAGATGTTTTGATTCAACATTGTATTTAGAAGAAGCTAGAATTTTCCTTCCATTGCTTCCATTTCTTGACACTGTTTCTCCTCTACTCTTGATCATTAAACTATTTTACCTCATCCCTCAACATGTTCTTTTTTAAGTTTTACAATTTTTTCGTTTCTTCTCAAGAGAGTCGGTGTTGAAGTTCTTCTGTGGCAACGAAGTCTCCCAAGTTTTTCTTTGCCACATACACTCTAAAAGACTTCTGAAGAAGGCTATCCATTTTTTTAAATCAAGTCTTGAAGCTTTATCTACCATACATAAAATAATAGTAGTAAACGAGTAATGCTATACATAAAATAATAGAAAATTAATAATATGCTATACTAGTAAATTTACAATTGCAAGATTGATTTCTTGATTCAACTCCTTTCCTTTCTTACTTTCTCGAGTACCAATGAACATTTTAACTTGAGTGAGAGACTTTTTATCTTCATTACTTTGACACTAAACCAAGCAAAACAAGAGTATGAGAATATTAATAAAGAAACACAATTTAATATTCACTTACATTTATTGAGAAAAGAATACCATTTTTCCCTTATAACTACAAAGCCTTTATTCTCCATTAAGTGTCTGTATTTCAGTTGCAATATATTTTGGGCATTTTGATGACTGATTTTCTATATTCACTCACAATTTTTTTTTTATAAAATTCCAAATGTGTGACAACAAGATATATAACAAGTAATTATATTTTTCGATTGCGGTCTTCTTTCCAATATTTCAATAACTTTCTAAAGCCTTCTTCTAGTACCTCTTGAAGACAATTTTTTAACTGTTTGCGCGTGGTTTTGTACTTACTAAAATTTTCCATTTTAAGAAGTCATTTGTATCTTCTCCAAGCATTATTTAAAATAAAAAACATAATTTCCTTCCTTTCTCTGGAAGGGTGTATTTTTGTTGCAAAAATAAAAGAAACATATTTAAGAAGATATATTCATTAAAGTACGCTAGCACGTTCAATTTAAAAAGTAGGTACATTTATATAATCTCACACATTTTGATCTTTCCAAGTCCTAATCAAAACCTTCCAATTATTGAATGTGAGAGGACATAAATTGGAACTTCTTGCCATTGTCCCCAAGAAACTACTAAATTCTAAATTGTCTTTTCAACCAGCCCATTCGGTTGTCCTTCTTCATTCAAGATGATTTTTTTGTCTATCTTTGAATTTTCGTTAATGAATTTTTTGACATATAATCTTTCCTTTATTTTTATTAATCTTGAGAATAAATCACATAATAGTAATTAAAAAAATAAATTTTTTTTGCAAATATTTATATCCAATTTATACTTAATACAGGCATACCACCAATCAAAACTATAATGATATTATATGTTCAGATTTATTTACATTGGTTTGCTTAATTTCCTCACTTTCATAGATGATATCCTCCTCCATTTCATTTACTTCTATATCTTCATATCATAATTCCTCTACTTCATGTTATTCCTTATTCTAAATGAGATATTTGGTAAGTGACATAGCTTGACACTTTGGAATAATTTTTTTTCCTTCTTAGAGGCTTGTTACTCTACCGTTCATCCTTGAACTTGATTTCCCGTTGTAGATCTGGCTTGTCTATTAAGATTATTGTTTTGATAGAGTCATTTATTTTGCTCATCAATTTTAAATATAGTTGAGTTGGTATACACATGACAAAGTGAACTATTGACGATAAAATTATTGACATTGATATACACGGGACAAAGTGAGTTATTGATGATAAAATTAAAGTTTGTCTTCGTAAAATCTAAGCGAGAGGCGTACATAAAGTGAGATGACATTTAATAAACAACTATATTAATAAGCACAAATTATTTCTCAATCACTTTTGTTTTGATGAGTGATTTTGAATCCAGTTCTTAACGGTTAATTGTATTTATTCTTTTTTGTTTTTTTAATTATTATGATAATATCAATTGGTCAAAACTTTGTTTTAATTCAATTTTCCTATAATTCTTCTTTATTCCTAATTTAATATAGACGAAAAAACTTAAGACAAATGTGTCGTTGATCCAAACACATGACAAATATTTGTCATCGATGTATAAAATAAAAGATTTGTTAGGAAAATAATTGTATAGGGAAGAACGTTTTACATAAATGTATCTTACATAATATTTACTTAAACAAATGTTGTATTGTTCTAAAATACGGAAATAACACGCGACCCGCATGGACGCCTAGGTGTTTTAGTAGTTTTGCTTTTAAAAAATGGCTTAATTGGAATTTTGGTCAATCTATTTTCACTAAATTGTAGAATTTGTTTCCTTATTTTAAAATTCAACATATCTCTCTTTTTTATTTTTTAACTAAAAAATAATGATTTAACATATTTTAAATGAAGTGACATACAGTCTCATGACATATGAAGTAGCACTGTCGATTTACAAGAAAGGGGGTTTGAATTGTAAATTCGCCCTTTTAAAATTCCTGTTAAAAACTTAAGAAAACAACTCAAGATTGATCTTGGTTGTGAAAATAGAAAACGGAGAACGTTCTTGGTTTTCACCAGAAAACAGAGAACGTCCTTAGTTAGTTAAAATCAACAGTTCAATTTATCTATTTAACTTGATAATTAAAAGACTGTAAGTAAATAGAGATAAGGGAAGAGAAATCACACACAGATATATCCTGGTTCACCCAACTCGGGCTACGTCCAGTCCTCACAACGATGAGATTTTCACTAAGTGCTAAAACATAGATCAATCTTGGTTTTACACACCGTGTTTCAGATCAACTTTGATTTGTTACAAAAATAAATCCTTTTCAACCAGAAAGGAGTTCACAAAAGAAGTAAGCAACAAATAAGACTCATTTGCAAAGACATATATTAATATGCTTCAAAATGTTCACATATCAATTTTTGACTTTCATGGCATAATCTTCTTGGATTAGTTTTGAGTTTTAAAGCCACAAAAAACACAAATCATTTTCATGAAGACCAAACACATATTCTCTTGTTGAAATCCTTCAAAAATGAATCCTAAACAAGGATATAAATTTAAAATATGTTGAAGAAAGATTTTTTTTTTTCAAAAGCCACATTATAATCTTAATTTTTTGGGTTTTTTTGAAAAGCCATATTCAAAATATTATACTCAGACAACAAACAATGTATAAGATATTCAATATAATTGGAGAGAACATGATAGAGAATACTTTCAAATTCATAAGAAGATGAATGATGTTAATTCATTTAACATGATAATTTGAAAGATGTTATTGTGCAAAATAAAAAAAATTCAACGAAGTATACTTGACAAAACCGCCATTTGTCTAATTATTAAAGACACTAATTTATTTTAAAAGTTTTTATAACTAGAACAATAATTTTGAATGTCAAACTGGGTTTGCACACTTGTTTATCATAAAAAGTGTATGAACAAAGAGTGAAAACATGTTGAATTTAGAATAGAAAATAGGCATATGCACATACAAGTAATGACAAAGAGTAATGTAATTAATTTAAACTTTTAAAGTCATACTTGTATAAAAAATAACATGCATTTTTAATTTTAAGAACACCCAATCAATCACATGATATAAAAAAATATTCATTCTTATCATGATGCAAATATTATAAGAATTCGGGATTGAGTGTACCTCCTTTAGTGGTCTAGTTCAACGACGAGAAATCTTTGAATATTTTGGAGCTTCTCTTCATTCTCTTTCATTTATTTTGATTGATTGTCAAAGTGGGACAATTTATCTTTTGTTGTTGAGAGAGTTCTTCCAATGATGAATCAAAACTGTCATACACTCTCAAGGGTATTCTTAACCACTTCGAAATTAATGCTTTATTTCTTTATTCACACAAGCGTTCATCCAATAGGACGATTGCTCCATAATCAAGTCTATGCCGTATACAACACCTTGTTGCTTGATTTTAAAGCTCGGAATGCTTGGTGGCAGTGTCACTCATTTCCGCTTAAGAGATGTTTGGATATTTTGAACGTGTCATAATACTTCTTTTTTAGTGAAACTTGAATATCATTTATGTTGTTCTGAGGCATGTTAATCACTGTGGTTACATCTCCAGCAACATCAACTTTGGACCTCCAGCAACAAATCCCTCCCAACAATTTGATCATGATGAAATGATTTGGAGGAAAGGTTAATAATGATGTAGGTATATGAGCAAATGGTTCAAGCTTATTGTTCACGTTCTTCAACCATATCATCATGATAGGAAGCATTAGTTTTCATTGAATGAAATATATTTACTGCCAAGAACATTATGCTTTTGTGGAGAACGTTCTGCTCATGTGGAGAATGTTCTGGTATGAACCTTTTTTGCTTAAATTGATCATTCTCTTAGATTCTTCTTCATCTAGCTTGTTTCTGAATACCCATCTTGTTCCAATGATACATTGATCTTGTGGATCTAGAACAAGAGTCCAGACTTTATTCTTGTCAAATTGAAGAAGTTCTTCCTTCATTGCTTCAATCCAAGATTGATCAACTATGATTTCTTTAATTGATTTTGGTTCAACTTGGGAGATCATTGTCATGTTATTGTCAACAGCATCTTTGAATGACATTCTTGTTCTAATTCCATCAGTTGTATCTCCAATTATTTGAGTTTGAGGATGATCACATATCGTTCTCCAACTTTTAGGTGGAGACTGAAACGGAGACTGTTTATCAATCTCGATTTCCTGCAGTTCATTTTGTTGCTGCATACCAGATTGTTCTTCTTCTTCCTCATTTTTCTTACCCATATCCAGATTATCAAATTCATCAAACAAAATATGCATACTGATTTCATCTATAGTTTGGGCCTTGAGATTTTATATTGTATAATATTTAGAGAATGTAGAGTATTCAATAATTAGACTTTGATTACATTTTAAAACAAATTGCGCATACTTTCTTTATTATGTGAAACATAGTAATGACATTCAAAAATGTCAAAGTATGATATGTTTTGCTTTCTATTAAAAAAATGATATGAAGGTATGTCAAATATATTTTCTACTAAAGCCAAGATTAAGAACATGATAAACAATTTTTGTGGCTTCTCTCCAAAATTATTTTTCAACACTTGATTTATCTAGCCATTTCTTGTGGCTAAAAAAGAACTTCATATTTTTGGAGAGTTCTTTGACAAGCAAGTCATGTGAAATATCATTTTCATCAAAGAATTATTTGAAGACCGATGTTTTAGATTTTCTTTGATCATTTATAGAAATGACAAATCTTTTTTTTTTAAGACTTAAAAACATGATTCAGTTAGAAATTCATCTAAGTATAAAACATTCGGATTTTTCTTTAAAATGAGGATGTTTGTTTTACTTCAGCCATGTGGAGTTTACAAAATAACTTTAAAAGCAATTTTACAAAGTTATATCAAACATCCTTAATCTACGCAAAATTATTTCAACAAATGATACATGTACCTTTGATTTGTTAATGTTTCCAAAGGTTATAGACACTCCAAATTTTTGTAATAAGAGGAGGCATCATACTTTTCCATTCATGTGTATTGAGCATGCCTTGTTCATGTATCAATGTTCTTTCTTGATTATTGGATGTTGCTTCTGCATCACAAGTTAGTAATGATTTATGTACCCATATTTGTTTGGGTCCTTGATGGTTAGTATATCTTCTTTTAGAAGATTTTTTAAAACTTGATCTCTTTTTAAAATAGCAAGTTGACTCGAAGTGGCCATTCTTGGAACAATGGGAACACTTTGTTGTTGGTCTTGAAGAAGGTTGAAAATCTGAGTTTTAAATGTTTTTGAGATTGATTTTGATGAAATTCCAAAACGTTCTCCTTTTTTCAAACTTTCTGAAGAAAGTTCTGTTTGTGTTCCAGAACGTTCTCCCTTTTTAAGGATACCTATAGAACGTTCTCTCTTTTTCAAGTTTCCTGGAGAAAGTCTTGTTTTTGTTTCAGAACGTTCTTCTTTTTTAAGGATCCTTTTGTTCTTGATTTTTTCATCTCTTTTCTTAAAATTACATGCAAATTCTAGATGTCCAAATTTACTGCAATATGAACATTTGATTTTGCAATTTTCCTCTTTTCTTTTAGGAGCAAAAAAGTTTTCATAAATCTTTTCTTTTTGAGAAGTTTTGAAACATGAATCATCTTTCTCAAATATCATGTTCTTTTGAAATGTTTTAGTGGTTGTTACACAATTGGTTAAATCATTTTTCAAATCAGGAACTTCTATCATTAAAGAGGTACTTTTTTCCTTAGTTTCAAAATATTTTGGAAAATGATTTTTTATGGTTATCTCATTGAGAGTCTTTTGTTGTTCAACCATTTGTAAATGAGTTTGCTGCAAACTTTGAATGACATTTCTGAGTTCGTCATTCATAGCTTGGGCTTTCTCTTTTTCTTTACGGAGTTGTTCTTTTAATAAACCATATTTTTGAGCAAGAAGGTTTGAATCACATAAAATATTATCAAATTCTTTTTCCATTTCTTCACATAAAGGACAGAGTTCAGAGATGATTACCTCGTTATTTTCTAAGTTTTCCTTTAAACACATGTTGACTTCTTACATTACTTCTTCTTCCTGAATCTTTTCCTCTAACACTTGTTAGGTGCTTAACCTTTAGAGACCAAGCTCTGATGCCAATTGAAGTAGCAATGTCGATTTACAAGAAAAGGGGGGTTTGAATTGTAAATTCTCCCTTTTAAAATTCCTGTTAAAAACTTAAGAAAATAACTCAAGATTGATCTTGGTTGTGAAAATAGAAAACGGAGAACGTTCTTGGTTTTCACCAGAAAACAGAGAACGTCCTTGGTTAGTTAAAATCAACAGTTTAGTTTATCTATTTAACTTAATAATTAAAAGACTGAAAGTAAATAGAGATAAGGGAAGAGAAATCACACACAGATATATCCTGGTTCACCCAACCCGGGCTACGTCCAGTCCTCACAACGGTGAGATTTTCACTAAGTGCTAAAACAGAGATCAATCTTGGTTTTGCACACCCTATTTCAGATCAACTTTGATCTGTTACAAAAACAAATCCTTTCCACCCAGAAAGGAGTTAAATTAAATCACCTATCAATCTTTAGATAGGATTTTACAGTTCACCTTTTAATCATAAAAGGATTTCCAACAAGCTTACTCAAAACTATACTTCACACTATAGCCTTGAGTTTACAATGATATGATTTAAAGTGTTTTGTCATAATCTGAGAAGGCTCAACACTTGTTTGAGTTCTGATTCTTTGACAGAGAAATACACGAGAATGATTCTAGGAATCAAATAGGAAAAATCAGAACTGACTCAATGTATGTGAGTGAGATAACTTCCAGTATGATGGAAGTGAGTAATGAATTGCTTAGTACTTGAAGCTTTGATTTTGGACAGAATCTGAGTATGCTCAACTCTTGTTTGAGTTCTAATTCTTTGACAAAAGAATTTAGTAGAATGATTCTGATATGAAGAAGAAGAACAAAACTGAATCTTTTGTTTTTGATTGAGAAGCTTTCAAGTATGTAAGTGATGTATTGATTTGAACTTGCAGCATTTGAATCTGATTATGAATGATGAAAAATTGCTTTTGTGAGTTTTGTTGATGCCTATATCTTGAGTTCTCTTTAATAGACTCAAAAAAGTACTTTTGACAGCTCATTTGCCCGTTGGGAATAGCTGGTTGTCCTTTGTCAGTGATTAGGTGAGAGCAGGTCAAAAAGCAAGAACGTTCTTCATTCTGCTTCTAATGTTCAAGAGCAGACTTGGTTCTTCCTTTGTGTTGCAAATGAGTATTGATCATAGTGATGTGTATTCTTGACTTTTAAATTATAGGATCCTCTGTTGATATCCTCTAGAGGTATTTTCTGGTATCCTCTGGAGGTATCCTCTGTGTTGGAACCAAGTTGGTTCTAAGTACTTAGGATTTTGATGTTTACAAAAGCACTCCAGAGGCAGAAAATGCCACCATTACATTAAATGCCACCAGAAAATGAAGTTTCCAGAGGCAGAAGATGAAGACACCAGAAAATGCATCCAGAATGTACCAGAGGATACATCTTGGAATTACCAGAGGATATCTTTGCTGGCCTAGATCAGAAAGAAGCAAAGTCAAAAGGAGACCTGGACCAGACCAGAAGGAAGCCTGCCAGAGGGAGACTTGATTCAGACCAGAAGGAATCATAAGTCAGACTTAGTCCAGAAGTTATTCTGACCAGAAGATGGCCTGGCAGTGAAATGATAAACAACCCAGACTTGATCTAGACTTAATCAGAGGATAAATTAAAGGGGCTAGAACAAGAGTCAATCCAGATTTGACCCAGACCAGAAGATAACACGGTTCAGGGTATGAAACTAAGTCCAGAACAGAAGAAATGATGTCCAGATTTGATCCAGACCTGATCCAAATCAGAAGGTAAAATGTCCAGACTGAAATAACATTTGTCCAGATTTAATTTCAGTTCAATCCAGACCAAGTCCAGAATTGGTCCAGATCAGAGGGAAGATATTCAGATCAATGGTCCAGATTTAAGCATATGCCCCAGTGTTGGCCGAGATCAGAAGATCAGACCATGGCCCAGTGTTGGCCGAAATCAGAAGGTCAAAATGTGTGGTCCAGCATTGGCCGAGATCAGAGGATCACAGCAGATCAGTTTGCTTGACCAGGTTGGCCGAGATCAGAAGATCAGTAAGGATGGACCAAGGTTGGCCGAAATTAGAGGATCACAGCAGATCACTTAGTATGGTCCAGAGGTGGACTAGCGCAGAAGATCAAACGATCCAGATTTAATCATGAGGATTGACGGTGGAGATTTTAATTTATTTTGGTCAAAGTATTAAAAAGATTTTTCACAAAAATAAAGTGAAGTATTGTGGAATTCAGGAGCTGTTGGCGGGAAGAAACTAAAGACATGATTGGCCAGTTATTTTTGAAAGAAAATCTGAAGCTTAAAAAAAGATATGTTTTTTATTTAAATGAAGCCCAATTGGTCAAGATATTTTTGCAAGAGAATCTAGCAAGATTCAGCTCGAAATTAAAGCTTGGAAGAGGCCCTAATCTGCATCTATAAAAGGAGGCTCAAGGCAAAATACTAAGCATCAAAAATTACAAAAGAGTCATACACTTCAAAGGCAAACACTCAAGTTTTCAGTGAGGTTAATTGTGAGTTCCAGCTTTCCAGAAGCAAACACTCGTGTTATTTTCTTTCCCTTGTCTTAGATCTAAGTTGTTGAAGTAGAGTCTACAATCTGAGGGAGTTAGAAGGGGTAGCAGATTACTTGGCAATTAGATTCAAGGCGTTGTAATACCTTCTACAATCTGGGGTTGTCAGATTGGTAGGAGAAGACTTGACTTGAGAAGTCAAGGTGCTGCATTCCTCAAAAGTCTAGGATTGTTAGACTGTTTGAGAAGACTGACTTGGAGGGTCAGTGGAGTTATTGTAATTCAAGGTTTGAATTAGTGAAATCCTTCAAGGTGAAGGGACTGGACGTAGCCTCGTTAACGGTGAACCAGTATAAAAATTCTGTGTTTTATTTTTACTTTATATCCGCGGCTAACTCTGTTTTTATTCATACATCAAGTTTTGTTTTAAAAGTGTAAAAACAGGAAAATATTCAAGTTAGTCAAACACAATTCAACCCCCCCTTCTCGTGTTTGCACCTTCAATTGGCATCAGAGCTCGGTCTCAAGGCTGAGCACTTAACAGTGTTTGAGGAAAGGTCCAAGGGGTTCAACATGGCAGAATCCAGAGATGAACTGGGTGGCAACCTCAACAGACCACCACTGTTTGATGGAGAAAGGTTTGAGTATTAGAAGGACAGAATGAGAAGTTTCTTCATATCTCAAGATCCTGAATTATGGAAGATGGTAGTCAAAGGATACACTGCACCTACTGATCCAGAAGATTCAACTAAAGAACTAAACATGGATGATATGAAACCACATCAGAGCAGATTACACAAACTTCATCACAAGTCTAGAAACATCATGATCAGTGCCATCACATTCAAGGAATTTGACAGATGCACAGATAAAGAAACAGCAAAGAGCATATTCGACAGTCTGGTTCTGACCTATGAAGGAAGCCAGCAGGTTCAAGAAGCAAGGGCTAACATACTGATCAAACAGTATGAGATGTTCAAGATGGAAGATGATGAAAACATTGATGGAATGTTCTGCAGATTCCAAACTCTGATATTTGGACTGAAGGTCTTGAAGAAAAGCTACACAACAGCATATCATGTCAAGAAGATTCTAAGAACTTTACCAACCAAGTGGAGACCAATGGTTACTGCAGTTCAGCAAGCCAAAGATCTGAATAACTTAAGACTTGAAGATCTGATCAGCTCATTCAGGTCTCATGAAATAGAACTAGAGTTGAAACAGAAGAAAGCTGCAAAGGCAGCATCAGAATCAGAGGATAGTGATAGTGACTGTGATGATATGGCTTACTTAACCAAAAAGATGGTTAAGAACTGGGAAAACATGAAGAGGAGAGGTTCCAAGAAAAAACATAACAGCAAAGATAAGGAAGAATCTGACAAGAAGAACATCATCTGTTATGGATGCAATAAACCTGGACATATCAAGTCAGAATGTCCAAATCTGGAAAAAGGAAAACAGCTCAAGAAGAGTTCCAGATTCAGAAAGAAGGGTCTGATGGCAGAAGGAAGAATCGTCTGATGAAGAAGAATTCCAGAATTAGAGGAAGAATCATCTGATGAAGAAGAGTTCCAGAATCAGAGGAAGAATCGTCTGATGAAGAAGAGGCAGAAACAACAAAGATGGCACACATCAACTCTGCCTCTGGACCTCATAAAGGCAAGAATTCAGGAAGGAAAACAGGCAGAAGGAAGAATGATCGAAGCAGTCATTCAAGCAAGTCTGGAAGCACATCAGAGGGAGCAATTTTGGCTCTGATGGCTCATAAAAGTTCAAGTTCTGAATACAGCTCAGGCTCTGAAATAGATTCAGAAGATGAAGACGATGAGGTATTTTCTGATCTCACTAGATCTGAATTAATTGAGACTTTAAAATACTTTTTAAATGCAAACAATAAGATGTCTTTAAAACTGAAAACTCTTAGGGAAGATAAGAAAAATCTAACCAAAGAAGTCCAAGTTTTAAAGAATCAAAATTCTGAGTATGCAACTGAAAACAAGGATTTTAAAACTGAAGTTGCAAGACTCAAATCTGAAAACCAAACTCTCAAAAGTAATATTTGTTCCACTTCCAAAACTGGTTGTGAATCTGATATGCATGAGCAATTTTTTCAAAACTTTATTTCTAATGGAATGGAAAGAAGTAAATATGCATCTATGATTTATGGAAACAGTAACATTGGAAAGAGAGGTCTTGGTTTTACAGAAATTGATGCTGAAACTAAAAATGTTCATTCTGATGTTCTATGTATTGTTTGTGCTAAGGAAGGTCACTCTGAATTATCTTGTCCAATGGTAAAATCTGAACAAGATCAGAGAACTGTTAAAACTAATAAACCTGGACCCAATCAGTTATGGGTACCAAAAGATCAAATTGTCTATGTTGCAGATATTCTGAGCAACCAGAAGGAGACACCAACAATGGTGCTTGGACAATGGATGTTGGCAATGCACAAGCAGAAGAAGGTTTATGTTCCAACATCTACCAAACAGAAGCAAATTGACTCTGGTAGAAGAAGAACTGGTCAACACAATACCTATCAGAACCAGAACCAGAATCATAGGAGGAATAGGAAATATCAAAGAAATCACACATATCACATGAATTAGAACAAGAACTGGAACCAGAATCAGAACTGGAACAAGTATCAGAGGTACAGGAACTGGAACCAGAACATGAACCAGTATCAGAGGCACAGGACTGGAACCAGAATCTGAATCAGTACCAGAACCCGAACCAGAACCATCATAATTACCAGAATCAGTATAGTCACCAGAATCACCATAAGTTCCAGAATCACCAGAGGAACATGGTGTATCAGCCAAAGCAGAAAGAGAAGAATCAGAATCAGGAGAGTTCTTCAAACACTCCAGTGAGATTCATCAAGACTACAAACCTGGAAGGGAATTCAAATCCCCTCATCCAAACCATGTAATCACAGAACATACAGATTCAGAATCTGAAAATCAGAAGCAAGAGGATTTTCAGAGTAAAACTGAAACTGTTGACATAGAGGTTACATCTTGCTGTAAATAATATTATTGTTTGATATTTATGTTTACTGTGATAACAAGAAGCTTGATCTTAAAAATCAAAGCTAGATAAGTATTCTGTAGGTTTTCGAACTGTCAGAGGAACCAGGTTATTCACACGAATTGAACACTTCAGCAGAAACAGCATTCCAGTGGTTTCAAAAACAAGAAGAAACCACCAGAAGCAGAATTAATGGTTTGGCTGTATTGAGTTCAATTTATTATTATTTGATTTGCATTATGTTATATGACAAACTGCTTGATCTTGACAAATCAAAGCAAGATAAAGATAATGCAGGGAGCAGAAGCAGAAGCAGAAGAAACAGAAGTACCTGGAAAGGTAGAGGATACAAGCAAGTCAGCAACACATGACAAATCTTCAAAAGATAAATCTAATCAAGTCAGAAACAGCCAAGATAAGTCAGAAGAGAAATCTGGATTCTTACCAGAATCAGAAGCTGTTACAGATCTTCCAGAACTAGAAGCTGATGCAAACCAACCAATGTTGATGAAGCTTTGGCAGAGGAAGGTTGGATACTTGCAATGCAAGAAGAGCTGAATGAATTCCAAAGGAATGATGTTTGGGATCTGGTATCCAGATCAAACAAAAACATTATTGGAACCAAGTGGGTGTTCAGGAACAAACTCAACGAAAAAGGTGAAGTGGTAAGGAAGAAAGCCAGACTTGTAGCTCAAGGATACAGTCAGTAGGAAGGTATAGATTACACTGATACTTTTGCTCCAGTGGCTAGGTTAGAAGCAATTAGAATTCTTTTATCATTTGCTGCTAATCATGATATAATGCTGTATGCTATATAAGTGAGGAAGTCTATGTCAAACAACCCCCTGGATTTGAAAATCCAGATTTTCCAAATCATGTTTTTAAACTTAAGAAATCTTTATATGATTTAAAACAAGCACCAAGGGCATGGTATGACAGACTTAGTAACTTTCTGCTTAAGAATGAATTTAATAGAGGCCAGATTGATAATACTCTATTTAGGAAATCCATTAAAAATGATATTTTGATTATTCAAGTTTATGTAGATGATATCATATTTGGATCCACTAATGGCACTTTGTGCAAAGAGTTTTCTGACCTAATGCAGAAAGAGTTCCAAATGAGCATAATGGGAGAACTTAAGTTCTTCCTGGGAGTTCCCTGTTTTTGCTTCCTTCTACTGCGCATTGCATGAAGACAAGAAGCATGGTGAGAGATTTGAGCGATTGGGAGCAGGAGCGCGAGGAATGGCGCACTCGATTGGAGTTAGCGGAGGCACGCGCCAAGCATATAGAGGATCAATTGGCTGCACTCGCGGCCAAGATCGATGCCAACAACGGCAGAATTTTCTGTAGGGAAGAAGTAGAGACCAACGACTGCGGTGGTAGACCCACAGGTAACTGCGTTGAGAGCGACTAGTGGAGGAAGCTGGAGATTCCAATTTTCTCAAGCGATGATGCGTACGGTTGGACACACTATTTGGAACGATATTTCGAGTTACAAAGCGTTCTTGAGGAGGAGAAGATGCGTGCCACTTTGGTGGCCATGGAGGGCAGAGCACTGGGCTAGTATCACTTGTGGGCTAGGTCCAATCTGGAACCAACTTGGAACGGGTTCAAGCTGGCAGTGGTTCGCAGGTTTCAACCGTCAATGGTACAAAATCCTTTTGAGTTGTTGCTGACACTCAAACATACAGGGACAATGGTAGAATTTGTGAAGGAGTTTTAGAAATACGTTGGAGCTTTGAAGGCCATTGATCAATAATTTGCACGAGGAATTTTCATGAATGGCTTAAAAGAGGAAATTCAAGTGGAGGTAAAACTTTATGAATTAAAGTCTCTGTCCGATTTAATTCAAAAGTCTATTATGATTGAGGAGAAGAATCTGGTTTGGACTAAGAAAGGAACAAACACTTTCACTAAACCAACTACGATGTCTAAGGCTAGTTCTTACACTAAGACTGTGACGGTAGATACTAAGCCTTGGTTAGATAAGAAAGCCGAGGGTTGTACCTCTGCTACTAATCTGGTGGGTGTTTAGGCCGGAGAAGGGAACAAAACCAGAGGTGGTGATTTCAAACGGTTGTCCAGGGCCGAGATAAAAGACAAAAGGGAGAAGGGACTCTGTTTCAGATGTGATGAGCCCTACCAAAGAGAACATAAATGCAAGAATAAGCAGTTTTTTATGATCATTTTGGAAGAAGATGAGGAGGAGGACAATGATATTGAGTTGCATGAGATATAAACTTTCAATTCTCTGCAGTTGTCTCTTTGTTCAATGGCTGGGCTGACTTCCACAAATTCTTGGAAGATACAAGGGGTAGTTCAGAACAATTCTGTTTTGATACTCATTGATTGTGGAGCTTCTCATAGCTTCATTTCTCATGAGGTAGTTCCGAAACTGAGCTTGCTGGTGGAAGATACTCCTTCTTACATTGTGGAATTGGGGGATAGTCAAAGGGTGAAATGTAAGGGAAAGTGTCCCAAGTTGAGTCTGCATTTGCAATGAATGGAGATTAAGCAAGATTTTTATTTGTTCACCTTGCAAGGGGTGGATTTGGTGTTGAGTTTGGTTTGGCTCTCTAGTTTAGGAGAGGTCAAAACCAATTTTGGCAAGTTGGAGCTTATTGTGTCTATAGACAGCAAGTTGATTACTTTGGTTGGGGATCTTGCCTTAACTAAGACTGAATTGTCTTATGGAGCCTTTATGCAAATTTTGAAGGAAGAAGGGGAAGGCTTAATTAATTCAGTATGATATGGCAGAGTAGAAAATAGCAGAAGTTTCAGAGGTGCTGCAATAGTATTCTGAGATTTTTGAGGATCCTCAAGGTCTTCCACCCGAAAAGAGGTTATATCATGCAATTCATTTGAAAAAGGGGGCTGAGATACCGAATCTACGACCTTATAAGTATCCACACTATCAAAAAACTGAGATAGAGCGGTTAGTTTTCGAAATGCTTGACGCTGACATTGTAAGACCAAGCATTATCCCTTACTCTAGTCCTATCATCTTGGTCAAGAAGAAAGATGGTGGTTGGCGTTTTTGCGTGGATTATAGGGCTCTCAACAAAATTACTATCCCTAATAAATTTCCTATCCCTATCATTGAAGAGCTGCTTGATGAACTTGATGGAGCAACAATATTCACTAAACTTGATTTAAAATCAGGTTATCTTCAAATAAGGATGAAGGAAGATGATATAGAGAAGACGACTTTCCGAACTCATGAGGGACATTATGAATTCTTGGTGATGCCCTTCGATCTCACCAATGCTCCTTCCACATTCCAAGCCTTCATGAATGAGGTTTTGAAGCCTTTCCTTCTGAGATTTGTCCTGGTCTTTTTTGATGACATTTTGGTGTATAGCAAGGATTTGTCAGCTCATCTTGTTCATGTCCACCAAGTCTTGGCAATGCTGATGCATAATGGGTTGAAGGAAAATACGAAAAAATGTAGCTTTGGACAGTCTAGTCTTGAGTACTTGGGACATGTGATTTTTGGCGAAAGGGTGGCAACTTGTCCTTCCAAGACTGCAACCATGACTTCTTGGCCTATTCCTATTGATGTGAAGGGTCTTAGAGGTTTCCTTAGAATAATAGGTTATTATAGACGTTTTGTTCAAGGTTATGGTAAATTAGCCAAACCGTTAACGGAGATTTTGAAGAAAGACAAGTTTTGTTGGACTGAAGAAGCTACATCTGTGTTTCAAGCCATGAAAACAGCCACGGTTGATCTTCCCTTGTTGGCTGTACCTGATTTCAGTAAGGTATTTGTAGTGGAAACTGATGCTTCTAGTATGGGGTTGGGGGCTGTTTTGATGCAGGAAGGTAAACCGCTTGCCTTTTGGAGTCAAGGCTTATCATTGAGAGCTCAACAAAGGTCTGTTTATGAGAGAGAGCTGATGGCTTTGGTTCAGGCTGTGACCAAATGGAGACACTACCTTTTAGGCAACCATTTCATTATGAGGACGGATCAAAGGAGCCTTAAGTTCTTGACTGATCAACGATTGTTTACTGCTGAGCAATTTAAATGGGTTGTCAAACTCATTGGGATGGATTTTGAAATCCAATACAAGCCAGGAAAGGAGAATACTGTAGCATATAGTTTGTCTAGGAGAGATATGTATGATGCCCTCTTAGTTCTACATGTGGAAGAGGATGATTCTTGGGATGCGGAAGTGCAACAAGATCCTGAATTGCAGCAGTTGGTGCAGGACTTAATTGTCTCCCCTACTTCTCATTTTCGTTATGAACTCAAGAAGGGAAGACTTTTGTATAATGGTAAATTGGTGCTGCCTAAGGGTTCTAAGAAAATACCACTTATCTTGGCTGAATGTCATGAATCACCATGTGGAGGACATTCAAGATGGTTCAGAACTTTTAAAAGGGTCTGTAGTTTCTTGTTTTGGGAAGACATGAGGAGAGATATCAAGAAGTTAGTTGAAGATTGTGATGTATGTCAAAAGAACAAGTACTCCACTTTATCACCAGCTGGACTACTTCAACCTTTGCCTATTCCTTGCCAAGTATGGCAGGATATCTCGATGGATTTTGTTGGTGGCCTTCCATGAGTTAGAGGCAAAGATACAATCTTGGTATTCATTGATAAACTTACAAAGTATGCTCACTCTTTTCCTCTTGGGCATCCTTACACTACTAAGGAGGTAGCAGCTTAGTTTGTGAGGGATGTTGTGAAGCTTCATGGATTTCCTTCGTCAAACTGAAGTTGATGCTTAGAGACCTATCTTACGTGCTTTGCTGGCCCTAAGCCCAAGACTTGGTTGAATTGGTTGCATTGGGTTGAGTTCTGGTTTAACAGTAACTACAATATCTCGACTGGAATTACACCTTTTAAAGCTTTATATGGAAGAGACCCCCCATTGTTGATTAAGAGCTGCACCATTCCATCAAAGTTGGATGACGTCAATCAGTTGGGACAGCAACGGGATAATTTACTTGCTGATTTGCGACAAAATTTACTGAAATCTCAAGATCAGATGCGGGCACAAGCAAATAAGCACCAGCGGTTGGTGAATTTTGATGTTGGAGAGTGGGTTTTCTTAAAACTTCAGCCTTACAAATTAAAGTCATTGGCTGATAAACCATATGCTAAATTGACTCCTAAGTATAATGGTCCTTTTCGGGAATCTAAGTCGCGTGGGGGAGGTGGCTTACAAGTTAGATCTACCTCTTGAAACTAAAGTTCATCCGGTGTTCCACGTTTCATTGCTTAAGAAGGCTTTGAAACCTCAGCATACACCTCAAACCTTGCCACCAATGTTATCTGAGGAGCTGGAATTGTCTATGCAGCCAGAAGATATACTGCATTCGAGGACTGATGTTGGAGGCAATATGGAGGTTTTGGTGAAATGAGCTCAATTTCCATCCTGTGGTAACTCTTGGGAACGGGCTTCCAAGATGTTGGAGGCTTTTCAGTCTTTTCCCCTTGAGGAGAAGGTAGTTCTTTTAGGGGGTTATTGATAGGATTGGTAGTTAAGCAGAGGATTGCTAGTCAAGCATAAGATTACTAGTCAAGCATAGGATTGCTAGTCAAGCATAGGATTGCTAGTCAAGCAGAGGATTCCCATTAGGAAGGTGTATGAGAGAAGGAACCAAGCTTAAACCCATTATGTTAATTGCTAGAATTTATGTGTTAGCTTTGTTATTTTAGTTAGTTGTGTTGTTAGTTCTTTTATGCGCCAGCTGTAAATCACAGCTGAATTAGTTAGAATGGCTGGTTTAAATAACAGAAACCAAGTCTTCAATTGGCAAACAATTAGAGAGTAATTGGTTGATATTGAATTGTAGGGCAATTCAATTATTTTATCTGTAACTGCAACTTTATTCATTCTCCTCAGTTTTAATAATACAATTCTTGAGTTTATTCAGATTTACATTCAGTCTGACATACCAGTTTTATATCAAACTCAAGCCATGCACCATGATCGTTAGGCCTTTGCCCACTCCAATAAGACCAAACTAAACATGTGTATGCATTATTCATTACCTCTCCCTCCCCCAACTCCTAATGACTTCGGCGTTATAATGCTTATAAGTATCCCCTCCAAGAACTGAGCAACCGTCAAGCTCCGTAGATCGTCGTCCTCTCCAAACTTCGGTCGTCTTCGGTGGTCTTGTACAAATAAGTTGTGCTATATGTGGGAATATAACCCCCCATCTTTTCCTACTTTTTCTGACCTTGATAACAATCGAGATGGCTGGATCGAAGTCGAAGCACGGAGGACCTATTTTCAAATCTCATATTCACCAACCAAAAGGTACCGGTCACTCCCCGATGTTCTCCCTCGTAAATCAATTGGATAACCGCCAACAATTCCTGCTAACACCACCAACAAGGCAAACCACGACGGTTTGGTCGCTAATTTATTGGCTTTACTCCAAAACCAGAGCGAGGGATACTTTTATAATAATTTAACTGTAAAGATCAATTTTTAGAATAAAGTATAAACTAATGACTAATTAAATTGTTAAGGTGTATGTTACTAAGAAGTAGTATATCTGTCTTTAACTTTCTAGTTCCTCGTTGAATTGTTTATGAAATATGTTCTCATAAATTAATTAATTATGAGTTCTATGTCGCATCAATATTGAGAGTTGAGAATTGTTTTATGTGAAGTGAATCGTAATGCATGTGTATACTTAAATTAAATAATTGATTAAGTATATTTAATCTTCTAAGAAATTTGTTTAAAATAAATATGTGCATTGCCTTAGTAATTTAGTATCTTATATGTATTATGTTGTCTCTTTTGATAAGAATTTAGAACTATTGTAGGAATATCAACGAATCAATCTTGTGTATAAGACTTCAAAACTAATTCAAACATTACGGTGTATTTTCATGTGAAATTATTTTTTCCTCATCCGCTATAAATATGTACTTTAGTTCTTGATTTCTAAATAAGACATGTTATATGGATTTTTATGTGTGTCTCTGATTATAATTTTTTAAGGTATGAAATAATTTAAATATTTTTTTTACTTTTATGAGTTTAGAGAAATTTATTTGATAGTTGGTATTAGGATTTTAACTTCCTATTAAAACAAAAAGAGAGTAAAACTTGTAAAACGATGTTTGAAAAGTTAAGTGAACTTGACAAATATATATAACATATTTTTCCTTTCATTCAACTTAAAAGTAGTAATTTGCTATTGACTAAATCTATAAGCTTTGTTTCTCTCTAAATTATAGTGAATAATTTTGATATTTATTTCTTGATTGAAATGTTAGATGTAACACCTTGAGTTTAAAACACAGCGCGAGTGTATTTTTTTTTTTAAAACGAATACATAAATAAAAGAGTTTTCAGAATTGCGTTCCAAGGAAATTAAAATCAATTCAAATTAAATATCATTCGACTTCGTAATTAAAAATAGTAAGGAATTTTAAAACAGCAACATCACAATTGAATCGAATGAGATATTTATGGGAATTTGATCTTTATAATATACTAAAATAAAGATACATCAAAATATTTATCAGAGTGCGGAAGACTTTTACAATAATTCCCAAAATGAATATTTACAACCATTGAGTTCAAAACCCTATACATAAGTCTACTCTGATCATACCCTAAGCTACAGTAGCATTACAATATTCACAAGTCTTTTCTTCACCCAGCTGCTCATCTCTTTGCATAGCCCACAAGTAAAGATCAAGGGAAACTAACGACGTTCCCTGTCGTTAGTATGACCATCAGGGGTACGGTTCTGAATCTCATCTGAGGGCAACGCCCAATTTCCACAATAATTGTAAAGGGTCACCGACCGAAAATAACAATTACCACATAGCAGTTATATCAAGAATATCAAACATATTCATAGTACATGATGATAAATAAGGATGCTAAATTTTGAAATACATGTCATTTGTACTTTATAAAACAGCAACCAAGTAAGTATAAAAATCATGATGTAAGCACAACACCAATTCATCCGAAATTACAGATTTTCAAAAAAATACTTACTCACACAACAGTTTTCCACCATCAACATAAAATCAAACGTGACCCTCCGGTCAAACACTCCGATGCAATATGTATATGTTCATGTTCATAAATTCTTGGAATCACCAAGGTGCAGTCACTTACAGACCAGCACAATTTAACGGCCCTTATGACCAGGGTGCAATCGCATACAGATCAGCACCAGTGCAGTCGCATACAGACCAGCACTCGTGCAGTCACTACAGACCAGCACGTTTGACATAAACCAAGGTACAATCACTACAGATCAGTACCTAGTGCAATCACTACAGATCAGCACTCGTGCAATCACTACAGATCAGCACGTGGCTACGCATTTCAGGATACAGACACTACAGTCCAGTACCAGTGTAGTCGTTTATCTGACCAACACTTATATACCAAGGTACAATCACAGATTAGTACCTAGTGCAATCACTACAGATCAGCACTCGTGCAATCACTACAGATCAGCACGTGGATGTGCATTACTCTGTGGCCCATCGCGGGTACCACCTGACTATGCCATGCATGAATATGCATTGTTTCACTTCATTGAAAACAGTATGCAACCTTAGTAAAATTCATGCATTTTCCTCATTTTTCAAAACATCTCAACACATTAAAGATTAACCATTCAAGCAAGCATTACACTTTGCATTACCTCAAAGTTCCACTCTTTATTAACAAAGGTTTCTCCCCAACTGTTAAGATTCAAAACTGTGATTAAAACTGAGGTTTATGGCAAAAAATACGAATCTTATTCGAATACAAACTCACCATTGTATTCGAATACAGAAGCCAAACAAGGCAGAATCAACATCTTGTATTCGAATACAAACTCCTAGTATTCGAATACAGAGGCTGTCACAATACAAAAATCAGAATTTCTACAACTTCAGTAAATTCTCAAAAACTTCATCATCACCACTTCAAACTATCACCAAATTTCCATTTTTAATCACCACAAACCTTCCCAAGGTACCCCAACACTTAAGGTTTATAAAACAATGTTAAAAACTTGAATTTCTGAAAAACACAAGTCTGTATTCGACTACAGCTACCTTGTATTCGAATACAGAAGCTAAAACAGTGAAAAATCAGCATTCTGTATTCGAATACGAGGCCTTCGTAGTCAAATACAGATGCGAAGTCAGTGGCAAAAGTTGCAAATCTGTATTCGGCTACAGAGGGTTGTAGTCGAATACAGTGGTTAAAACAGAAGCAAAAATTGCAAATCTGTATTCGGCTACAGAGGGTCGTAGTCGAATACAGATGCTAAGTCAGTAGCAAATTTGGAAAATCTGTATTCGACTACAGGGGCTCGTAGTCGAATACAAGTTCGAAAACTTAGGGAAAACAGAAGCTTTGCAGGTTGTATTCGAATACACTCAATGCCGTATGCGAATACACCTTCGAAATCAGTGAATTTTCCTGAAACTTCAACACATTTTCAAAACCTTTTCTTTTGAAAATCCAACCCAACACCAGAATCACAATTCCCCTCTTTTAAAACCTCAACTCAGAACATTTTTCATCAAATACCAACAACAGATTTTTCATAAAAATACTTCCACCATTTTAAATCCCTTTTCATTTGAAACAACCATCAACACCAGATTGTTTAACAAAACACAGCAAAACACAGATTTACTCAAACCAGAATAACCTCACTGATTTTTAACAAAACAAAATCAGAACCAGAATCATCATTCAACGCTCACAGAATGATTTTCAAAACATAATACAATGTTTTTCACAATCATAAACCAAATATCATTCATCACACATGCATTTACAGCCCTAAATGCAATCTAGAAAGTTGGAAGGTGCCCTTACCTTAGTTACGTTCCCTTAGCTCGCACGCTTCTGCGACAAAAGCCGACGATACTCCCGTTCGCGTTCGCCGCTACGAAAATTAGTTCTTTAGCTCCGTAACGATCAGAGGAATGACTTTCGTACTCAAAACTTTCTGATTCGACACTCAGATTTTCCAGAACGATGACTTTTAAGTAAACTTTTTTTCTTCACCAACACTCAGAAAATTAGAAGAAGAAGAAGAAGATAAAGCAGAACTGGCGCGTAGAGGAAAGAAGGAAAAGCTTCTTACTTAAATATCCACATAAAGCAACTGACATAGCAGAGGAGAGATGAATTGTTTCCTTTTTCACAAATATCTACGCCACCTCACCAATTGTTATATCAAAATATCTTTTGATCCTCCAGCACTTAACCCGTTTCCTTCGAAATTAGCAGAGAATATCTTAATTAACGGTCCGATAATTTAATTACTCAAAATTAAATTAATCCATCCATTATCCAATAATTTTAATTCCACCTCCAAAACAATTAATTATATATATATATATATATATATATATATATATTTATACAAAATATACATATATTGAATATTACACCGATATTCCCAAAATACCCTTAAAATCAAATCTGAATTTAATTTTAAATTTAAGGGTCTTACAATATGTCATATGTGTTTAAATGATTCATTCACTACAAGAAATTTTCGTTGTTGCGACACTTTGCCTGCGACGGTTCTAGAACAACCGCCCTCGACACGACTTTGCGACAGTTTTTGGGGCAGTTTTTGTCAACCGCCGCCGCTGTGTAAGTCAAATTCCGTCTCCTTTTCGTTTTCGTTTCTCATTTCTCATTTTCCTCACTCCCGCATTTCTGATTTCTCATTTTCATTTTCGTTTTCGTTTAAACCCTAAAGTTTATGAAAACCCCCAAATCTATTTGTGGAGAGGTTTTTGTCAACCGTCGCCGTTGCTCGCTTTTCATTTTCCAGATTTTGTACTCTCATTTCTCAGTCCCGCATGTATTCCTTTCTCAGTGTCGCGTGTATTCCTTTCTCAATTTAGGGTTACCCTAAAATTTCTGAAAACCCCCAAATCTCTCAACCTCTGTCAACGCTGAAGGAAACGAAATCCAGCTTTGAAGAAAAACGAAATCACCTCTGTCAAAGAAGGTGATTTATCACCTTTGTTTATCTTGCATTATTGTCAGAAAGATTTGTTATTTACTTGAATGCTACTTTTAGCTTTTTCTTATTATTTTTATTGTTTCTCATTTTGAAACTTATAGTTGTTAGATGATATATTCTGGTGAAGAGGATTGGATGAACTTCACACTGAATGTTATTATATATTTATTATTTATTATAATTGCTTTTGTTTTTGCTGTTATTACCGTCAATTAACTGTATTGTTTGCCATTTTCAACTCATTAGAATGGGGATGCTCGGAACTTAGGTGATATTAAACCTAGAATAAGTGAAGAATCTAATGACAAGTCAAAGATATGGAAGCTCACTTAAATCAATGAACCATCTCAATGCAAATCCTTGAAACTACCTGAGAATGTTAGAGTAACCAAGGTATGTTATTTACTTACTAATTTAATCCATTTTAAACATTCATATGACTGTTTAATAAATAAAGCACGGTATGTTCTAATTATTTCCGTCCTTGTTATGATAGATATCAAGGTTGATATATACTAATTCAGGTAATGCTATTCTAGCATTAGGTTCAAATGACATTCATCTTCTCTGGAAATGGCAACAGAACGATCGTAATTCATCTGGGAAGGTGCGAGAATACGTGAAGTTACTTTTATCTTACTACCTCTATTCTCAAATCATATAATTGGAATAGAAACAATAATGTTCTGTGATACATTTATCTTTTATCCTCGCAGGCCACTGCTAGTGTCCCGCCTCAGTTGTGGCAACCTTCAAGTGGCATCTTGATGACTAATGACATTAATGATAGCAATACTGAGGATGCAGTCCCATGCTTTGCTCTGTCCAAAAATGATTCTTATGTAATGTCAACATCGGGTGGAAAGATTTCTCTGTTCAATATGATGACTTTTAAGGTGAGATATTTGCTTAAGTCACTATTCAAGTGTGTACTATTTTGTTTTTGTTTTAACCTTCTGATTCCCATGGGAAAGTAAAACTTGGCTAAAGATTGTTTCAATTAGAGTTCAAACTCGGGTTCTTCCAAATCGTTCGTCCTAAACTGAGGCTAATTAACTTAAGTCCAACTACTTGGTTATTCAAGTGTGTATTTGGTTTGTAACTAATCAACTTCAATATTCTTGGTGAAATGCAGACAATGACAACGTTCATGCCACCACCACCTGCAGCAACCTTTCTGGCTTTCCATCCCTCTGTTGTTATGCAAGCACTTTGTTAGTTAATGAGAGAATGCTGGAGTCTTATGTCATTGCCAGAGATAGGTTTCTCACTCCTACTGGGAAAATGTTTCCTGACTATTCTTACTAGTTCGCAAGCCATTCTAATCGTTTGGTCCAAGAGAGCTGGCAAGTATGAGTATAGTGTCACTACTGCTAACTTTTTGGTATGTTGTTTCAACTTTCTGCTTTCAAACCTGTTTTTCTTTATTCATTTCATTTATTATTATGCTTATAGGTCGAGACCTTAAAATGTGCTATATCCTTGCTCGCCTTGGCAAGAATATGGAGGATTATTAGTCTCAGCTGTGTTGTTTTGGTTATTCTTTTTGTGACAAACAATGAAATCTTCAACAAGGTTGGATTCAGCTGTTTTTCAACGTACACCCACTAGAACAAGGTAATTAGTTCATTCATTATTGGGTTGAATATTTATTCTGTTGAATTTCTTCCAGTAAATTTGAGTTTCTTCAACAAGGTTGGTTCTGGTGTAGATGAATTTGTTTATCCAGGGGCTTTAGGTTTATTTCTTTAGTAGGCAACAAGTGATTTAGATATGTTTTATTTTCAAGTTTGCTGATTTAATTGGTACCAACATAATATGGTTTTTGCAACATATGTGCAAGTTTAATCATAAACTTTATGGAAACTTTTCTGACCGTTCTCCAGTTTGTTTTTGGTTTAGGGTGTTTTATATATGATCAGATAAATAAGGTAGCTACTAATTGTAAAAGAGAAAGACGTAGGAAGATGAAGGACCTGTTTTTTAAGGAAATTCTTTACTGTTAAGACTATTAACAAATACATATTTTTTTCCAAATTTTAGTAGATAATATTAACAAATAAAAATATTTGTTAGGAGCCTAAAGCAAGGGTTAGTGGTTTAACATTCAAGCTGGCTCTGTCCCTATATGTATATCCACCTTATTATTAGGAAACTGAGTAGATACTTATCCTACCTGTTGCTAACATTTATTTAGGTTGCAAAGGAGCTAAGGGAGAGAGGAATTTCAGCTGATCATTATCATGCAGATATGGATGTAAATAATCGTGAAAAAGTACATATGCGGTAAAGTAGTTATTTGAATGTTGTGATATGTTAATGCTTTAGTTATATATTATATGATGGTTGAGCTCTTGCTTAGTTGTGCGGCATATATCACTAAATACTGAAGTGATGCTTGCTGGTGTTTTAGAACTATATGAGTAGAGTTGCATTTGATTTTAGTGTTGGTTGTGAGCCCTATCTTTACCCTTTAATCCATGAATTTATTTTAGAAGACCTTGACTGAATTTGAGTATAGGTTCCAATTGACAGTTTTGGGCCCTGCTTATTGGTATTAAAGCAGATCAGCTGTCGGATTTAGTATTTTTGTCTTACATCTTATTATAATGTAATGTCCAATGGAATTTGAGATACATTTTTGTATGTATCATTCATATTTATGATGATAGTCTATTGTAAATGATACGATGATGACATTATTTATTTATCAAATGAGTTGATGGAGATATGTCGTTTGACTATGCAGGTGGAGCAATAACAAGCTGCAGGTCATAGTTGGTACAATATGTGTAATTGCAGCTGTCACTTTGTAAGGCATTCATTTGTCACTTCTTGTCTGTTAAAGCATCAAAATTTATTTAATATTTTACATTTCAGGTAGCTTTTGGTATGGGAATCAACAAACCAGATGGTTAGTATTACAATTTCCAATGCTTTCTTAAATTTCGTCTACATTATCTGGATGTATTAGTATTGCACTATCGATATTTGATAGTAGTTTTTCATCGGTAACTAGTTTCGATATGAAAATAAGTTTCTACTTTATTTTCAAACTTCAACCATCAAAACAGGATGGCCTCAGACTGGCAGGATAATACTATAATATTTATTTTCCATGCTTTTAGTGCAGATATGAATGCAATGTCCTAGAGTAAATCGTGTTTGTTCACAAGGATTTTTTTGTCTGAAAATCAATGTTCTTTTTGGCCTTTTTTAGGGGTTGATGTGATGACTTGCTATTAGTGACATGGTACCTCTTGCAATCTGAATTCTATTGGAGTTTCTGAGATATATTTTTTGATATTCATTACATGGTTAAATTGTTTCAAATTGATGCTTGGATGAGTGGATTATGCATCTTTTGTTGAACAGAGAAGCTTGCTTATGAACTTTTTGCTCATGGGAAGTCCCTGGGTGGACATACATATTGTATTTGCGTTACCCTCGCCGAAGCTGAGAATATCTAATGCTAAATATTTTCATGTAGTCAGGTTTGTCATCCATCACAACTTGAGTAAATTAATGGAAACATACTACCAGGTTTTGCTCTAATCCTTAATATGATTTTCTTGTGTTACATATCCTTTATCTTATTGTTGGCGACCAATTATTCTAGAAGCTTAATCTGGTGCGTGAAAGCCTCGATTTTCTAGAAGCTTAAATCAGCAAACTTGAAAATAAAAATATCTAAACCACTTGTTGCCTACTAAAGAAATAAACCTAAAGCCACTGGCATCCATAAACAAATTCATCTCCATCAGAACCAACCTTGTTGAAGAAACTCAAATTTACTGGAAGAAATTCAACATAATAAATATTCAACCCATTAATGAATGAACTAATTACCTTGTTCTAGTGGGTCTAAGCTGAAAAACAGCTAAATCCAACCTTGATGAAGATTTCATTGTTTGTCACAAAAAGAATAACCAAAACAACACAATTGGGACTAATAATTCATGGTTCGTGTGGCTGTTTATCATTGTGTTCTTATTACATTTCAGGTTAAGTGAGATTCAGTGGGCTGCTTTTGTTCTACTAACTGCTGGGTGCACTACAGCTCAATGGAATTCAAAGTAATAATCATGGAGCAACATCATTAGGGACTGATTAGATATTTTGATGAACTTTTATGTTTCATGGAGTTGTTTTGTATGTTTAGCCACTCCACTAATGTTTTGAATATTTAAACTACATTATTTATTATTTTAGTTAAATTCAATGTATGAATTGGTGTTATTTATTTTGAAAAAATTATATAAATTGAATTTAGCTACAATAGTTATTTAATTGTGTATTCAAATTATGTGGAAGATATTAATTTATAAATTTTTTTATTTTAATTAATAAAAAATCAGAAAAAATTGTGTAATAATTTTTTAATTTAAATAATTAGGATTGCGGCGGTTCAAATTGTCTCAAAATGAATATAGCGACGGTTGATAACTATCGCAATGTTTTGGATCAAATTGTTCAAAATGAATATAGCGACGGTTGATAACTGTCGCTATATTTGAACGTGTTTTGCGACGGTTCGAACCGTTGCAAAAAAAGGTAAATTGAGGCGGTTATGAACGACGATTGAAACCGTTGCACAAAAAGGTAAAGTTGGCGACGGTTGAAACGACGATTTTCGGAACCGTCGCAAAAACGCCCTGCGACGCACGAATCTGCGACAGTTGACGAACCGTCGCAATCTTCCATTTGAGGCAGTTGTAACTGCCGCAAACACCCTTCAAAACCGCCGCAAATTTTTTTTTTCTTGTAGTGATTGTTTCATGTTAGCCTATCATGCTAAGCTAATTGATTCTTGACATGTTATACTTAAATGAGTTGTGAATACCTTAAATATGTTTATTATATCTTTGGAGACTAAATTTGAATCTTGAGATTTATTAATAAGATATTAGTTCGCTTATTGTTCACTACAAATTTCGAAGACGAAATTTATTTAACGAGGGGAGAATTGTAAAAACCAAAATTTTATAATAAACTATTTTATTACTTAACTAGGATTCTAAAGAATTAATTTGATATTAAAAATGTTTAAGAATATGTGTTGATAAATTTTATGATTAAATTTATTTATACGTGAGTTTCCTATAGTTTGAAAATTGTATACATATTTGATTTAATAAATGATATAAATTATAAATACTGTTTAATTATTTTATTTATAGTTCTAAAAATAATAGTATTTTAGTTTAAGTGTTTCAAAGAATAAGATTTTGGACGTTTTTATATGTATAAGCCCGTCGGTAATTAAATGTAATATTTTATTGTATATTTAACTAATGTTGAATAGGCACATAATTGTTTTAATTACTTCTAACTATATTTTATTTGAATTAATTATTTTATAAATAATATCTTAAATGTATCGTGAATATTTTAGAATATCTATTGTTATTATAAAAGTGTTAAAATATGTCCTTAGTAATAAAATGCATATATAAGTAAATATAGTTATAATTTTGAATATGAGATTTTTAATTATTATTAATATATTTTAAAAGATTAATTACCTTAATTACTCTATTTTGTAAGATATTATTTTAAAATATTAATAAATTTTTAGAAATAAAATTATATTTATTTAAAAATAATTATTCTGATATATGATTAGTATTTTTGTCCCCTATTTTAATAAAATGAGTTTTGGGCCATCTTACTTTATCATCCCCATCCACCGAAAAAAAAAAAGAATAAGTCTCTATTATCAAATCATCATCCTCTTTTTCTCTCCTTATGCTCTCTCTCACCAGGTTGTGGCGGTGCACGAAACTTCACCGACCAAGACAAAATTGACTAACAAATCCATTTTTTTGCAGAAGTTTTATCGATCGTGATATTGTTTCTCCGAAAAAGGTCACGTTTTCATAGTTGGCGAACTGTATTTCCCATTTTCCAAGCACCCACATTCGTTGTATGAAAAAATGGACACGGTTTTCATATTCCTCTAATCGAAACATTCAGAAAGCACTACTCATTCACACATTTTGGTGTAATGAATGTCGAACCCTTCGAACGCTCTGACGCGTCGGTGAGACTTTTATGACTAATATAATTTGTGTCTTTTTTACTCTTCTTTTGTTCCAAAATATTAATTAGTCGTTTATTATCGATTTTTATGCTTTGGGTAACTACAATCACGTTTTGTTGACATTGTGAACTTGTCACTGATTTTTGAACTTGCTCGTTGTGCACTGTTGATATGTCATTGCAGCTGAAAAGTCCTGTTGATTCTCGTAATTTGCAAAAGCTTCGAAATAAGATAAGGGGAGAGTGAGCGTTTGAATTCATATTATAATGTGAGATGAACGAGAAAGCCATATTTCTCAATGATTCATAAGAAGCTACCATGCAACATATGTTTATCTCGACCATCACATATATGTGTCTCAGTTGAGGAGATCTATGAGGACAAGGCCAATTTGAATTGTCCATCCACTTGCGTGATGACATAGTATCAAACCTATTAACCATATACTTTAGAGTTTGAATGGTATCAAGTGATGAAGAAGTATAGAGAGTCTGAACTCATGCATAACATTGCATTGTTTTGTGATTGTTTTGTTGTAATTAATGTATTTTGTAACACCCCGAGTTTAAAACACAGCGCGGGTGCATTTTTTTTTTTAAAAAATAGTAATTAAAATAAGTTTTTCCCAAATTTATTTCAAAAGAATTAGAATAAAGTTCTTCGTAAAATAGTACGTTATAGATAAATCGATGAACGTAAACCAAATACTTCATCCGAATTATCACTAAATGCTTATCTTGGAAATTAGTTTTTAAACGTTAATACATCCCAAAATATCATTGTCATAATACATCAACAGTAAATATCAGAGTACATGGTTCAGCGGAAAATAGTACAGAATTTCCAAAATAAGACAAATTACAATTTCAACCCAAAATCCTAATACATCAAGTCTAACTGATCATGCGCTGAAGCTGCAGTAGCACGGATTCCCTCCGCACCCCACACAAGTCTCCTCTGACTCTGCAGCTCTCTTCGATGTAACCTCCTCCTCATCCTCGTACATAGAGGGATCGGTCTCCTCTGAAGTCAAGTCAATACACACTCGTGGCCGCTTTGGCGGTGCCAGAATCTTGTAGCAATCCTTGGAAATCCTAGATGGACCCGGGATCTCAGTCGCTACCGGTCTCTGCTCATCACGCTCCTCTACTGCATCAGACCCATGTATCTCCCTTCCAACCACAGGGTTGGGAGTCACCACTCCTACAGTGGCCTCCGTCTCAACCCTCTCAGCCGACTCCTCCGCGTCGTCAAAAAATTCTGTGCGCCTCTAGCACCAGGCGAGAAGGCACGGGAAATTCTATGCTCGCGTGTGTGCGCTCTACGAAGTCTTCCACGCCATCAGTTCTACTTCTCCGCTCCAGCCACCCCATATACGTCGCTCTGCTTGAGAGGGGGTCAAAAGCCCAAGCAGTGCGCGAGTAGCGATCAAGGAAATTCAACGACGTTTCCGTCGTTCGGGTGCCCACGGGCGGCGCGGATTTGGGAGGCGTCTGAGGGCAAAGCCCAAAGTCCACAATATATAGCAAGGGGGTCACCAACCGAAAATAACAAATATTCACATAGCATGTATTGCACAACAACATCTAATCATGGCATAATTTATGATGGTGAGGAAAATAATAATGCTCATTTGGGAATTTATGACTTTCATGCCTTTTCAAAACAGCAGTTAATGATTATGAATATGCGGTAAGTACAGCCAACACGTCAACAAAACACAAACATAAATTCAGAAATTTCAGATTTTGGACAACACTCACACGCATTAATTTCCAACATTCATCATATAACAATCATGACACAACGGTCAAATCCCACAATGTAATGCATATATGCTCATGCATAATTTTCTTGGAATCACCAAGGTGCAGTCGCTCGACAGACCAGCACGTCTCAACGGCTTAATTTCCAACATTCATCATAAAACATAAATTCAGAAATTTCAGATTTTGGACAGCACTCACACGCATTAATTTCCAACATTCATCATATAACAATCATGACACAACGGTCAAATCCCACAATGTAATGCATATATGCTCATGCATAATTTTCTTGGAATCACCAAGGTGCAGTCGCTCGACAGACCAGCATGTCTCAACGGCCCTCATGACCAAGGTGCAATCGCTCAACAGATCAGCACCAGTGCAGACGCTCAACAATCCAGCACATCGTGCAGTCGCTCAACAGACCAGCACGTTTGACATCACCCAAGGTACAGTCGCTCAACAGATCAGTACCTAGTGCAGACGCTCACCAGTCCAGCACTCGTGCAATCGCTCAATAGATCAGCACGGGGTTGCGCATTTCAGGGTACAGATGCTCAACAGTCCAGTACCAGTGCAGACGCTCAACAGTCCAACACTTATATACCAAAGTACAATCGCTCAACAGATCAGTACTTAGTGGAGACGCTCAACAGTCCAGCACTCGTGCAATCGCTCAACAGATCAGCACGTGATTGCGCATTACTCTGTGGCCCATCGCGGGTACCACTTGACTATGCAAGGCATGAATATGCAGTGTTTCATTTCTCTAGAAACAGAATGCAAAACAGAATTCATGCCTCTCAATCATATTTAAATATTTCAGCACAGTCATACATAACAACGTCACAATCATGAATTAACAGTGAATTAATCATTCACACTTTGACATGTTTTCCCAACCCCTAAAAATTCAGACACATATTTAAATCTGGGATTTTTCTGAGATTTACGAATCTTTATTCGAATACAACTCTTCTGTATTCGAATACAGAAGCCAAAAACAGTGCAGATTCACACTCTGTATTCGAATACAGCCCTCTGGTATTCAAATACAGAGGCAGATTTCAGTGCATATTCAGCCTCTTTCATTACCACAACAAAGTTTTCAAAACTTCATCACCACTACTTCAAAATTTCATCAAGAGTTCCACTTTAACTCACCACAACATTTCCAGTATTCCCCAGACACAGGGTTTCTCAAAACATTCTTAAAACTTGAAATTTTCTGAAAACACGAATCTGTATTCGAATACAGACTCCCTGTATTCGAATACAGAAGCATAAATTGAAATTTAACCTTCTGTATTCGAATACAGCATGGCTGTAGTCGAATACAGGAGTTCAACCTTTGAAAAATTCAGCCTTTTCTTCCAAGTCACTTAAAGATTTTCAAACATCTTTCTCCCTTCTTTAAAACCATTTCACAGACTTCTTTTCAATTCATTTAAAACTTCTCAGGGTTTCTCAACACTTTAAAACTCACATGACAGTGATTAAAACTTGTTTTTCTGGAAAACACGAATCTGTATTCGAATACAGTTTCCTTGTATTCGAATACAGAAGCTAAAAACTGAGTTTCTGGGAAAACTCGAATCTGTATTCGACTACAGCATGTCTGTAATCAATTACAGATGCGAACACAGTGTTAAAATTTCACTTCTGTATTCGAATACGACATGGTCGTAGTCGAATACAGATGCGAATACAGAAACAAAACTCTTTCCTCTGTATTCGAATACAGGGGCTTGTATTCGAATACAGGTTTGAAAACTTTAAATAAAACAGAAACCTAGAGGGTTGTATTCGAATACACACATGCTGTAGTCGAATACACCTTCGAAAACCAGTGAAAATTCAACCCTTTTCAAAACTGATTCTTTTAAAACAACATCCAACATGAAACAGATTCTCAACTTTTTCAAGAAAAACCTTTCCTCATTTAAAATCCCATTTTCTTTAAAAACCATCAATACCACCAGAATCACACAAAACAACCAGAAGCAGAATCATCATTATCATCAGAGTCACACAAGACATCCAGAAGCAGAATCATTCATATTATCAGAATCATCCAGAACAAAACAGAATCAGAATTGTCCAGCTTTTTAAACCATCAACACATCATGTAACACTTCAGTTTTCACATTCAACAGAAACAAACATGCAACATCTCAGAGTTCTCAAACACTAGAGCAAACATGCATCCATTTAGTTTTCCCAAACACCAGAGTAAACATGCATGTGTTTAGTTTTCTCAAAACACAACAGAATGACAAACAAACATCACAGAACACCAAGCACCAACAGAATGCATTTTGCATTTTAATGCCATTTTCAAACCAGTTTTAAGACATGCATTTTAATCATAACTAAAATGGCATGCAAACATTTTCCAGCATTCACACAGAATGTAAAACCACCTATTTTACCAGTAAAAACAGCCAACAACAACTTATCAAAATAATCACTTCTCAAAAAAATGCATTTTCTCTCAAAATGTCATTTTCGAAAACAGCTTTTCAGTTAAAAACAGAACTACAGACAGCACACAATAGAAAGGTAACTTAACCTCAATGCATTTTCTCAAAATGGCCCTAATGCAGCTAAAAGATGGAAGGTGCCCTTACCCTTGTAGCGTGCTTGCTATCTCTCTTGTTCCTGCTGCGTTCCCTTTTCTGCGTCCAGAAACGGTGAAGCTGTTCCTTGAGTTTGCTGCTGCAAAACTAGGTTCTTTCTCTTCGTATTGAGGTGGGGATTAACTTTACTACTGGGGGTTTTCAGGTTTGAGACTTGGATTCTTAGTTAGTGGGGTTTGAAGGATTTCCCTCTCTAAAATTTCAGTTCGGGAAAGGCAAAAACAGAGACAGAAAATGAGAGAGTGATGGAGTTGGTACATGCAATATGGGCAGTATGGTGGAAGGAATGGTGTTTTTATTTCACCATCCTTCTCACTCCTATTTATAGGCTCTCAAGGTGCCACCTCACTTGCCACTTGTCTGATTTTCCAACTTTTTAATTATCTTGCAATTAGCCACTTAATCCTTACTTAATTGTCCAATTAATTTAATTACTTGAAATTAAATTAATTTAATTCTTCACCCAATAATTTTAATTCATACTTCAAAATAAATATTTATATATATATATATTCACTCAAAACATACATATATTAAATATTTACAAAAATTCCCAAAATGCCCTTGATCTTAATTCCAATATTAATATTTAAAATTAAGGGTCTTACAGGTTTAGAAAGTGATAATAATTTCTTAGATGATTTGGTGTTATAATGAGAAAATAATTTTACTTGAGTGACTTTGATGTTACAATGTGATATTGTTTCATTGACTATTTTGATATATCATGATGTGTTATTATACAATCTATTATGATTCATTGTGTGTTCTTATTTATATTATACTATCACATGATTTCAAAAGCCATCTCCTTCATTGTTTGTATTTTACTGGCTTGGTCATGCGTTTGTGTAAAGCCCATCACCATGTGTCTAGAATATGGTAATAAATTCATACTTTTTAATACGACAGGGGCAATAAATTTTAAACAACATAAGTATCATCACTTAAGTTACTTGTAACTATATAAAACACATAGTTTACAAGTACTATTCAGTGTATCAAGAAGATTAAAATTACAACATTAGTAAATGTTAAAGTTTAAGGAACTATCATCTGATATATCAACATTATACATCATCTTTATTCAAAATACGTTCTAAACATAAAGTCATCCTCCCATACTGGAGTCCAGCATCAGCCCCTCTTATTTGCTATAATACATAAGAAAATAGAGGGTGGAATAATAATTTAGTGGGTTCTAAAAAGGGAGGGGTAGTTCAAAAATTATTTTTCATAAATACAACATTCATTATGAATAACATAGATTTCATGCTAAAATACTTTAACCTTTCCTTTACTTGGAAGTATGTAAAATAACACGTTCTTTAAATGTCCCATTGTTTCCAACACCCCGATTCTTTCTTCCTTTACCCATTGTTTCATGCCTAAAACAATCCTCAAATGTCCCACCGTGTACTTGGATCATGAATGCCATGATTAATGATCGCAATGCCTTTGTAATGTTATGTATGCAATGCACATTTCATCAATACAATTATTGCAATCATTTAATCAACTCAACAAGGTAATAGAAATAGGAGGTAACTTAACCTCAATCATTCATCACAAAAGTCCTAGTTGGTTGTTCGTCTAAATGAGGTTATGTCTTTTAAATTCCTTATTATAATAATGAAGCTTGGACTAGAGGCAATGTGATCAGAGGAAGCTTAGATCAGAGGCAACATGACTAGAGGCATATTTCTAATCAGAGGATTCATGATTAGAAAAAGACTCAAAGGAAGCATGATCAAAGGCAAGCTTAGAGGAAGCATGACCAATGGCAGAATCAGAAACAACATGATCAGAGACAGAATCAGAAACAACATGATCAGAGACAGAATTAGAAACAACATGATCAGAGGCAAAATAAAAAACAACATGATCAGTGGCAGAATCAGAAGCAACATGATCAATGGCAGAATCAAAAGTAAGATGATCAGGGCCATAATAAAAAACATCATGATCAGAAGTAGAGACGAAAGAGGAGAAAATTAAGGACAATTTAATAAGAAGAATTAGAAGCAGAAGAAATGTGTTGGAATTATGAGAACACATTAATTATGTATTCCACCCATCATGATTAATTCTATTTCCTGAGATTCCTAACACATCAAAATTATCACACCAACATATGTAAGATGGATGATTTTTAGAAGAGTTAAATGCTGATTTTCAACATTTCTTGCTTGCTAACACTGATGATTTCCACTCACTCTCAATTTTTAATAAAAACCCAACATCCAACCTAGAAAATCGTGTCTACAGTAACTGATTTTAAACTAAACCTAGAAAACCCACATGCAAATGTGAAGTTTGGTCTAAGAAAAGAACTCACTATTTTCTAATAATAATCCCCTTCAATCCGAGTTGGGTTTAGAAAGAGGCTTGCCCTAATAGTTCTCTGTTCCCTGGCTTTAATGCTCTATTTCAGATTTGGAGATTTTCCAATCTGCTCCATATCTTCCTTTGGTACTGTTTTGCTTTGAATGTTGGAGATGGAGAGGAGAAATTAGACATGCAAGGGTCGAGAAGAGGTAAATTACTGGTTTTTTTGGAAGGAATTTGAAAGGAGAGGTAAATTTGATGAATGATGAAGATAATGAATAGTAATCAGATGTAGGTGTGTTGGAGTGTTTTTGAGAGAATGTTGTAGCTGAGAACAAAAATAGAGATGAGTTGAAGAAGGAGTTATTACCCTTAAGTGAGGAACAAGGAGATAAGGAAAAGTGGCATGATCTTCTTTGACACTTGGACCTTATTAACACTACAATTTTCCTATTTCTACTTTAACTTAAGTCAACTATTACTAAAAATAGATTATTACACATAAATAATTTTTCTAAAAATAAATATATTAATTTTAAGTTTAGAAATATTTTCTAAAGTAGTAAAAGGCTAGTTAAAGATTTCAAAATCACAGTTATTACCAGTTAATGATTCTTGAAGTTCATGTTTGGGAGAAGCGTGTTGGAACCAAGTTGGTTCTTTCACTTAAAGTTTTGATGTTAACAAAAGTATTTTACGAAAATAACATATTTAACTTAGAAGAAGAATGAAAAATGCCACCAGAAGATGAATGTAACACCCCGAGTTTAAAACACAGCGCAAATGTATTTATTTATTTTAAATAAATAAAAGGAATTTTCCAAATTTTTTTTAATTCAAAAGAATTAGAATAAAATTCTAATTAAGTCGTTTCGTAAAATAGTACGTCGTAATTTAATCGATGAACGTAATTAAATAATTTCATCATAATATCACTAAGTACTTAACTTTGGGAATTAATAATAAAGATTAATACATTTAAAAAAAAAAGCAATGTCATATCGTCTCAAAATAGAACACCCGGCCTATGGCCCACTAAATAGTATCAAAGTGTGGAAGAGAACTGCGAAAAAGTTATACAATAATTCCCAAAATAAATTACATCCACCGAAATCAAGACCCTATACAAAAGTCTAAACTGATCATGCACTAAAGCTACAGTAGCAAGGATTCCCTCCGCAGCCCATGCAAGTCTCGTCCGACTCCGCAGCTCGCCACGACGTAACGTCCTCTTCCTCATCACATAAGGAAGGATCGGTCTACTCCGAAGTCAGATCAATGTACAATCGGGGTCGCTTCGGCAGTGCCGGAATCTCAAAGCAGTCATCGGATGTCCTAGATGGACCTGGAACATCATCTGCTACTAGCGTCGGTCTTTGATTCTCCCCTTCCACCTCAGTATCAGGTACAGCTCCTCCAGTCACCGGGTTAGGAGTCACCACACCTACTGTGGCCTCCGTCTCAACCCCTCTCGTCGGCTCCTCCGCGTCCTCAAAAATTCTGTGCGCCTCCAATACCAATTTGGAAGGCACAAGAAAGTCAATCCTCGTATGGGTGTGCTCCACATAGTCCACCACGCCGTTAGTCCTGCAGGTACTCTTCAATCTCCCCGTGTACGTCGCCCAGCTTGAGATGGGGTCGTATACCCAAGCAGTAGGCAAGAGACGATCAATGAAATCGAGCGATGTTTCCGTCGTCTGGGGACCCATTGGTGATATGGGTTTGGGGGGCATATGAGGGCAAAGCCCAATTTCCACAATAATAGTAAAGGGTCACCTACCGAAATTAACAAATACCACATAGCATTTGTATCATCAGTAACAAATATATCCATGGCATATCATATAACAATGATGATAAATAAGGATGCTCATTTTGAAATTTCATGACATGTATGCCTTTTCAAACAGCAACCAATTAATATGGAAAATATGTTGTAAGTACAACCATCAACTCAGCAATCACAACCATTCATCAAGAATTCAGATTTTATAAGATACTTTCACACATCAATTTCCAATCATCAACATATATCCAAATCATGACCCACCGGTCAAACACCCCGATGCAATATGTATATGCTCATGTACTCAACTTCTTGGAATTACCAAGGTGCAGTCGCTCACAGACCAGCACACGTGCGGTCGCTCACAGACCAGCACGATTTTCATATGTTAGACTTTAATGGCCAACATGACCATAGTGCAATCTCTCACAGATCAGCACCAGTGCAGTCGCTCAACAGACCAACACTCGTGCAGTCGCTCATCAGACCAGCACGTTTTACAAATACTAAGGTACAGTCGCTCACAGACCAGTACCAGTGCAGTCGCTCAACAGACCAGCACTCGTGCAGTCGCTCAACAGAGCAGCACTTTTTGCGCATATCATGGTACAGTCGCTCACATACCAGTACCAGTGCAGTCGCTCAACAGACCAACACGTTTTACGCATTACTCTGTGGCCCATCGCGGTTACCACCTGACTATGCAATGTTTTCTCTTCACTGAAAACAGTATGCAAAGATCAGCAAAATTCTGCCTTTCCATCATTTCCCCAAAACCATCTCAACCCAAATAATTTCATTAACATCACATCAATAAAAACATTCAAGCACCTCATCATTACCACTTCACACTATCTCAAAAACTCCATTTTTATTTATCACAAGTCTTCCCAATGTTTCCCCAACTCTTAAAGTTCATAAAACAGTGTTTAAAACTGAGATTTCTGGAAAAACGAATCTGTATTTGAATACAACTTCCTTGTATTCGAATACAGAAGCTAAAATAGTGCAAAATCAATACTCTGTATTCGAATACAGCTTCCTTGTATTCGAATACAGAAGTTAAAACAGTGCAATTTGCATTTTTCACAACATCAATAAACAACATTATGTATTCGAATACGAGGGTGTTGTATTCGAATACAGATGCGAATACAGTGGCAAAATTTCAATCCTGTATTCGAATACGACAGGGTCGTATCCGAATACAGATGCTAATTGTCATCATAAGTTTTTCAGAAGCAAACACTCAAGTTCAAGTTAAGCTTATTGTGAGTATTAACTTTCTAGAAGTAGTTACTTAGTTTTAATTTCGATCCCTTGTATAAAATCCTATAGTGTTGAAGTTCCTTCTAAAATCTGGGGTTGTCAGGTTGTTAGAAAAAGACTTAGCTTGTAGGTTTAAGGTTGTGAAGTTCCTCAAAAGTTTGGGGTTGACAGACTATTTGAGAAAACTTGGCTGGTATAGTCAAGGTGTTGTTGTTCCTCAAAAGGCTGGGGTTGTCAGACTGTTTGGGAAGACTGGCTTGAAGGGTCAGTGGTGTTGTAATTCAAAGGAGTTTGAAATAGTGAAAAGGCCTTCTGAAGGAAGGGACTGGACGTAGCCTACTTAAAGGTGAACCAATATAAATTCGAGGTGTTAACTTTTATTATCCACTGCTTATTTACTCTGATTGCTTATTATTCAACTAATTAGCAAAAAGAATTAAAGTTTGTTAAACAAAATTCAACCCCTCTTCTTGTGTTGCACCTTCAATTGGTATCAGAGCTCGGTCTCAAGGCTGAGCACTTTACCGTGTTTGAGGAAAGATCCAAGGATCAATATGTTTGAAGAAGTTGTTGGAGGAAACATCAACATACCTTCTGTATTTGATGGAGAACGATTTGAGTATTTGATGGACAGGCTGAGATGTTTTTTATTTCACAAGATCCTGAACTTTGGGACTTGGTGGAAGATGGCTATACTGTTCCAAAGGATGAAAGTAATGATGAAATTCAAAGAAAAGACATGGATACAGATCAGAAGAGGATGTACAAAATGCATCACAAATCCAGAACCTTTATGATCAATGCAATCATCTTCATAGAATTTGACACGTGCACCAACAAAGAAACAGCAAAGAACATTTATGATAGTCTGATTCTGACCTATGAAGAAAGTAAGCAAGTTCAAGAAGCTAAAGCAAACATTCTGGTCAAGAAATATGAACTGTTCAAAATGGAGGAAGATGAAGACATTGAAACTATGTTTTCCAAATTCCAGACTCTAGTATAAGGATTAAGGGTACTAGAAAAGAGTTACACTACTGCTGATCATGTAAGGAAAATACGTAGAAGTCTGACAATCAAGTGGAGACCAAAGATCACTGCTATTCAGGAAGCTAAAGATCTGAATACTCTAAAGCTGGAAGAATTAATCAACTCCCTCAGATCACATGAAATTGAGTTGGAAGAAGATGAACCCAAGAAGAAGAACAAAACTATAGCCTTGAGCTCAAACGATCAAAGTATGAACTCAGAGGAAGAAGAGATTGCTTTCTTATCCAGAAAGTTCAGAAAGAAGAAATTTTCCCAGAGATATTCCAAGCAGTCCAACAAAGGAAGTGATGATACACATGACAAGAAAGGTATCATCTGCTATGGATGCAATGAATCAATCAGGACATATAACTTCAGAATGTCCAAATATGGGGAAAGGGAAGCACAAGAGGAAAGATTCCAGAACCAAGAAGAAAAGTATGATGGCTACATGGGATGATTCTGATGAACAAGTAGATTTGGCTATGATGGCTCACACCAACTCTGTCTCTGGATCCAACACATAATCTGATTCTGGAAGAGAATCAGAAGAAGATGAAACTGAGGTATATTCTGAATTCACTCATTCTGATTTGATTACTGCTTTGAATGACTTTTTAAACAACATTTACAAATTGTCTTTAAAATAGAATATTATTAAGAAAGAAAATACAAATCTAACAGAAGAAGTTAATGTTTTAAAGAATCAAATTGCAGAATTTAAAATAGAAAGTGCCATTCTTGAAACTGATATTGCAGGATTGAAAACAGAGAATGTATGTTTGAAAAATAGTTTTGCTGAACTTAAAGTTGAAAGTCTAACTCTAAAAAATAACCATAATTCAACATCAATTGAAAATACCACATGTAATTCTGATATGCGTGAACAAGTTTTTCAAGAATTTCTTGCAAATGGTATGGAAAGAAGCAAATATGCTTATATGATTTATGGAGTCAGTAGGAATGGAAATAGAGGTGTAGGATTTGAAGAAACTATAACTGAATATAAACCTGTGCTTAAACCTGTTCCCTCTAATATTGTGTGTGCTGTTTGTTACAAGAAAGGTCATTCCAAAGTGTCTTGTCCTATGCTATATACAAGGAAAAACGAGAAACTTTTCAAGACTAACAAACCCGGACCCAACCAGATTTGGGTACCTAAAAGCAAAATTATTTTTGTTGCAGATGTCCTTAACAAACAAGTTAAAACACCAGTCATGCTATCTGGACAGTGGATGCTCGCGACATATGACAACAAAAGAGGCACAATAACTTTTGGAGGAAAACAAAAAGGCCAAATCATTGGTCAAGGAACAGTTGGTAATGGTACTTCTTCTTCTATTAAAGATGTCTTGTTTGTTAAAGGTCTTAAACATTACTTGTTGAGTATAAGTAAGTAAAGCGATAACAATTATGATATTATATTCAATCAAAAAACATGCAAGGCAATCAGTCAGAATGATGGATATGTGCTTTTCACAGGTCAGAGGCACAATAATATTTATAAAATAAATATGTTTAGTCTAGGAAAGAGAATTTAATGTGGCACAAAAGATTAAATAAAGAGAATTTAATGTGGCACAAAAGATTAGGTCATGCTAATCTTAGATCAATTTTAGAATTGAACAAACTTAAGTTATAAAGAGGTCTACCTAATCTTAGTTACAAAACTGAAATCTTGTGTGAAGGCTGTCAAAATGGAAAACAAACCAAAAATTCATTTACTCCTAAGAAATCAGTAACTACCTCAAAGGCTCTTGAACTTCTACATATGGATCTGTTTGGACCAGTGAAAGTAGCATCTCTAAATGGAAAGAAATATGGCTTTGTTATAGTAGATGATTACTCTCGGTGGACATGGGTAAAATTTCTAAGAAGTAAATATGAATCCCACACTGTATTTTTATAACATTCTGTAAACAAGTCATGAATGAAAAAGGTTTTAAGATAGTGTCAATTAGAAGTGATCATGGAGGAGAATTTGAGAACAAATTCTTTGAAAGTTTCTGTGATGAGAATAGAATTTCTCACAACTTTTCTTCTCTTAGAACACCTCAACAGAATGAAGTTGTAGAAAGAAAGAATAGATCACTCCAAGACATGGCCAAAACTATGTTAAATGATTTAAATGTTGCAAAACACTTTTGGGATGAAGCAATCAACACTGCATGTTACATTCAGAATAGAGTCTATATTAGGTCTATGTTGAATAAAACACCATATGAATTGTGGAAAGGTAAAAAGCCTAGCATTTCTTACTTTAAACAATTTGGTTGTATCTGTTATGTGCTGAATACTAAAGATATTCTTGGTAAGTTTGATTCTCAATCTCAAAAGTGTATCTTCATTGGATACTTTGAAAGATCTAAAGCTTATAGAGTGTTTAATACTGAAACTCATATTGTAGAGGAATCTATACATGTTAAATTTAATGACAAACAGCTTGACACTGCAAAGTCAAAGCAAGATGTTGATGTTGCAGATTTACCATAACCAGAGGAAGCAGAAGCAGACAAACCAGGAGAACATGGAGAAGTGAAGGATACAAGCAAGTTAGAAGCATGTGACACATCTTCAAAGGATGAATCTGATCAAATCAAAACCAATCATGAGAAGTCAGAAGTGAAATGTGGTTGTAAATACCAGTCATCTCATCCTGAAAATCTGATCATTGGAAGTGGAAGTGATTCCTTAAGAACTAGATCATCACTAAAAGACATCAGTCTGTTTGGCTTACTCTCATTGGTTGAGCCTACCTTTGTTAGTTAAGCATTGGCAGATGATGGATGGATTATCGCAATGCAAGAAGAGTTAAATGAATTTAAGAGGAATGATGTTTGGGATCTAGTTCCAAGACCAGAGAAGTACATTGTTGGAACCAAGTGGGTCTTCATAAATAAGCTAAATGAAAAAGTTGAAGTGGTCAGAAACAAGGCAATACTTGTGGCACAAGGTTACAGTCAACAAGAGGGCATTGATTACACTGAGACATTTGCTCCAGTGGCCAGGTTAGAAGCTATTCGTATCTTATTGTCTTTTGCTGCAAATAATAACATCAAACTATTTCAAATGGATGTTAAAAGTGCCTTTCTAAATGGTTATTTGAGTGAAGAATTATATGTTAAACAACCTCTAGGTTTTGAAAGTTATGAATTTCCAAACCATGTTTTTAAACTTAGAAAATCCTTGTATGGGTTAAAACAAGCACCTAGAGCATGGTATGATAGACTCAACAACTTCTTGCTTAAAAATAACTTTGAAAGAGGACAAATAGACAATACTTTGTTTAGAAGATCAATAGAAAATCATATTCTGATCATTTAAATTTATGTTGATGACATGATTTTTGGATCTACTAATGGTATTCTTTGTCAAGAATTTTCTAAATTAATGCAGCATGAATTTCAAATGAGTATGATGGGAGAACTTAAGTTCTTCCTAGGGATACAAATTCAGCAAAGTCCAGAAGGTATTTACATTCACAAAACTAAATATGCAAAGGAACTACTCAAGAAATTTAAAATGAGTGATTCCAAACCTATGGCTACTTTGATATGTGATACTAGGAATGAGATTTATACATTGTGTTTTACTTATTTAATTAGAAACTACTTTTGTAAGAAAATCTTGTTTTTACTAGTATATTTTTGGAATTAAATTAAGAAATTATATTTAAATCAAGTTTGTTGAGATTGAACTATTTTATTGAGGATTAAAGTTTAAAGTGTTCCATGTGTACTTTGAGAAATGCGATATCCTAAATCACTTGTGAAAATTTATTTCCTTTGAATTTTTTTTAAAATTTTACAACAGTATAGTATAATTTATTATATATATTTATTTTCAAATTTAGGGTGTCACACATGCTCTATGTCCGACAATTCTAGCGAATTTGATAAAGGTAGTTCCCCTTGAGGATCGTTTACCACTCATATTTACTCATATCAGATCTCAGGTCATCTCGAAAAACCCTCGCAATTGGACATGTATGACGGTATTACAAACCCGAATGATCATGTTGAGAGTATCGAAACCATGCTGCCTTACTGAGACGCTAGAGGTTTGGTAAAATTAAATTGTTCTTCCTAACAATGAAATAGGAGGCAATGCCCTAGTTCAAAGACCTTTGGCCAAACTCAATTGATTAATGGAAGGGGTTGTTCCATTAATTCATCGCTCATTTTACAACTTCGAGGCGAAAGTCGAAGAATGTTGCTAGCATGGGAGCGTTATATCACATGAAGGATGAAGCCCTACACGGTTACATTGATAGATTCATAAATCATTCCACCTAAGAAATAGAGACGAATATGACGAGACAATGAACATGAATTAACTACTAATGAAATCCAACGAGTTCATCCTCTTTAAGAAGAATAAAATAGCTACTGATGTTTAGAGAGATCGATATTTAGAGATTCCTACTGGGTATAGGCGACGTGAGGAGAAACACAAAGGTAAAAGCTGATCACGACAAGAGAAGTTTGCCGACTACATGCCCTTGCCGACAACAAAGGAGCGAATACTTAGTGAATGCGCAAATACTTAGTTCAAATAGGAGCATGTTCGTTTCCCCATCTTGGTCCAAGATATGTCAGTTGTAACACTAAGGAGTGCATTCAACTTAAACATGCAATAGAATAGCTAATATAGAAAGGCAAGTTGAGCGAATACACTAAAGGGGACAACCCCAAAGGTCAATCAGGTGTTAGGGGAATGAGGTCTTAAAACTCCTCTCCCCGTTTGAAGAAGACGGTAGATGCAGCTGATGCCAACTTAGACTTTGAGAAAGAGAAGGAAGAGTTTGCCAAAATGCCAGTGGCAATGTGGTAAACTGGAAATCTCGGGGGTATTTGGAATAGTATGTTACTTTTAGCGATGACAAATCTCAGATGTAGAACCATAATTCTTGTTGGTAAATTACAAATCAATGTACAACTGCATCATTGGGCGCCCAACATTGGCCAAACTATACGCAATGTTGTCCATGGTCTACCTCAAGATGAAATATCGCATTTCCAAAACCATGCTTGCCATGATCCTGATTGATTTGGAAGCTTCTCAAAGATGCTTCCTAATTTCTATCAAGGAACAATAGGCTAAGTCCCATAATACGGTTCCGAAGAGGATAACCTAGTCAAAGGGCCCATATCTTTGAGCATGTCTCAGATCAAAGATATGAACATGACTGATCTCGATGCAATGATAGATGAGACTGAAGTTGAAGAGAAAGGCGAGTAGAATAACGCCGCGAAGCTGCAGATTTTGTCGCCCTATTCTCGACGGGAACTCCATCTTGATTCCATTGGGAGACCAAGGCCATAGAAATTACTAAGAGATTTACTTGGTGCTAATTTTATTTCTGATGCAAAATACACAACCTGGCTCTCAAATGTTGTATTAGTAAAAAAATTGAATAATAAGTGGCGCATGTGTGTGGACTGCATCAATCATAACAAGGCATGTCCTAAGGACGTCTATCCCCTCCCTAACATTGACAAACTCATAGATAATTGACTTCAAACTACTTTTCTTTATGGAGTCATATTTAGGCTAAGTTGGGGAACCAATGTATGTTTGTCTTGTCAAAGGTTGAATGGGTTGTTGACTGCACTCTCAAAGTAAATTTTTCACAACCACCAATCACATCCAGACCCTAAGTTAGGGAACCAATGTAAGTTTATCTTGTCATGCCCGCCGAAGCAGATGTAGGTGGAAAATACCCAAGAATGGGAGAGGGTTGAATTGTTTATTCAATTTTTTTAAGAAATTTTTGGGCTAACAAATGGTGAAAATAAAACAAGAAAAATCAGAGGTAGTAAACAGAGGGAAGAGGATAACACATTAATTTGTCCTAATTCACAACCAACTTGGTAGCTACGTCCAATCACTTCACTCATAAGGATTTAATCCAATAATTCAAAACAGATTACAATCACTTAACTTTCACTAGTTAAGTCTTCTCAACATCCAACTTGAAAACCACACGTCATTGAGGATTTATAGCCACTATCGGGCCAGGTTACACAAGTGTTTAGTTTCTAGGTTTACTCTCACTAGAGGATGATTATAATATTTCTCACAGACTTTGCACAACTAGAATGATATTACAATTGAATGCTAAATAAAATCTAAGTAATTTATGATCGATGAATATTCCGCTTGTGTAATTTTTTTGTTTTTCTTGCTTTTTGTTTAGATTCTCAAGTGGTGAGAACCTTTAATAGATGCCAACTGTTTGAGCTTTTCAAATTGCTTCTTCTTCCTTTTCCAACATTTTGATTCCAATGCTCAGATTTTTTAAATTTGTTTACCTCAATTTTCTAATCTCCCCGTTGCATTCAAATTCTAATGATTGTTGCTTTGATTTGTGTCAAAATGCTTAGTCGACTGTTGCTTTGAATTTGTTCCTTTTTCTTGAGCTTTGAATTTTCTGATCGTTGTTTGACGGTTGCTAAAATTCAATTCTTGATCGTTGTTTGTCGGTTACTAACATTCAATTCTTGATCGTTGCTTTGATTTCAGGATATTATTTCAGTTTAATTATATATATATATATATTGTACCTTCTCTCAGTTTGGGTTCTATATATAAACCCACTTTCTTGTATTTTGATTGATTAATTCTAATATTAATGATAAAGTTGGTATTCAATAAATTCTCCTCTTGATTACCATGTAATCTGGTATTAGATTAAACCAGATTTTTCATGCTTCTATTATTTTTGTTCGTTTTTCCCAAATTTTCTATTTTCTGATTTCGATCAACAAAGCTCCATTCAACAAAACTCCAACAAATCAAAAGATTCCTTTTTGAATCCACAAAGCCCTTATTACCTCTACCTCAGCGCTATTATGGTCACACCACTATTGAACGATTCAAACCACTATAATTGGTCCCGAGCAATGAAACACACACTCTCATCGAAGAACAAGATTTAGTTCATCAATGGATCACTTCCTCAACCTCTCATCGAGCCTTTGATTTATGGTCTGATTTGCGTGATAGGTTCACCAAAGGTAATCACTTTCGTCTTTCCGATCTTCTCTGTGACCTTCACTCAATTAAACAAAGAGATTGCAATTTGTTATCTTTCTTTACCAATCTCAAAATTCTTTGGGATGAACTTGAATATTTGAGTCCTGCACCTTCGTGTACTTGCTCTATTCCATTCACAAGAAAATAGAGCATCATTGTTAGAAGATTCAAAGATCAATAATATGTCACTTGCTTCCTCAAAGGATTGAATGACAATTATTCCCACGTTCGCACTCATATTCTTCTCATGGAAAAATTACCCTCCATTAGCAAGGTATATTAATTGTCGCTCATCAAGAACCTGCATCCAATCATTCATCTCCTGATTCAGCTGTTTTCAATGTGAATTTTGGACATACCAATTAACAACAAGCTAGACGTGGAAGAGGATGTGGTCACCCAAAGTCTCAAATGATCTGCACCAATTGCCATAAAACCAATGATACAGTGGAATCTTGCTACCTTAAACATGGCTTTCCACTTGGGTACCGTTCAAATAAAATGTTTAATCCTAATCCTTTTTCTACTCTTGACACCAAGTCTTCTCCACCATCTGATTCATTTCCAGAAGACAAATCTCCTTCAGTTTCAAAGGAAGATTATCATTACTTTGTTAATCTTTTTCAATCATCGAAAAAGGAGAATTCAATCACTTCTTCAACATAAAAACAGTCTACTGAAGCAGCCAATACCCACTTGATTTCTAGTGTTTCCAATACAGGTTCTATTTATCATAATTGTTCTATTTGGATTTTAGATAAAGGTGCTTCAAATCATGTATGTCCTTTCATTCAATGTTTTTCCAACATTTAAAGGGTACAACCTGTTTCCATCACTTTCTCTGATGGAAACACGCTTCCTGCACATTTTTCTAGTTCTATTTTATTTTCTGAATGATGTTCTTTACATTCCTCAATTTCAATTCAACTGAATTTATGATTCCTAGTTCATTACTGATTTAAACTGTACATTGATTTTTAGTAAAAGTTCTTGCAATCTTCAAGATTCATATACCCTGAAGATGATTGGGGTTGTGGAGCATCTTAACAATCTTTATATTCTCAAAAGAGTTCTTGTTGTTCTATCATGTGTTGTTTCTTTAGATGACACTACCGCTTCTTGTAATAAACATGTTTTAAGCTTGAAAAATGATTCCTTTGAAATATGGCACTTAAAATTAAGTCATCTCTTTTTTCTATATTGAATCATATGTGAAAACAGTTTCCCTATATTTCAATAAATAAGAATGTTATTTATGATTTTTTTCATTTGGGAAAATTTTCTATGCTTTATTTTCCTTTAAGTTCTAGTCAATCTTTAAACCCTTTTGATTTAATCCATACTGATATTAAGGGTCCTATTAGTGACATTTCAATTGATGGTTATAAATATTTTTAAACAATTGTTACCGATCACACAAGGTTTACTTGGACTTTTCTTATGCAATACAAGTCAGAAGCTAGGCATAAACTACAACACTTGTTAAATTTTGTTTCACCACAATTTTCTACAAATGTAAAAATCATACGAAGTGATAATGGTGCTTAGTGTAGTATGCCTCAATTTTATTTTGACTTGGGAATCCTACATCAAATTTCTTGTGTCGAGGAAACTCAACAAAATTCTGTTGATGAGAGAAAACATAAACATTTATTTAATGCCCTTAAAACTTTACTTTTTCATTCAAAACTTCCCAATTTTTTTTCGTCTTTTGCCTTATGCCATGCCACTTTCTCATAAATAAATGAATTACACTTATTTTGAAGTTCAAAACACCTTTTGAATTGCTTTATAACATGCCACCCACCTTTATTGATTTAAAGGTTTTTGGTTGTTTATCTTTTGTCTCTACCTTACTTAATCATAGATCCATAGTAGACCATCGGGCCAAAAAAGTATTATTATTGGTTTTAAGTTGGATACTAAAGGCTATGTTTTATCTGATTTGCATACTTGTGATGTTTTTACTTTAAGAAATGATGTTTTTATGAACATATATTTCCTTACACCTCTCATCATTCTGCTACTACTAGTACTTTTTATTATGATTTTGATTCTCAGATTTTTTATGATTCTTTCCTTTAAAAAGATGCTAGTCATAGTGCAAAACACTCACGAGTTTTGATGATTTTTTCCATATTAATGCCCCTACCCCCACCACCAGCCCTGCTCTCACCACTGCAAGCCCTCTCATATAAGAAAATCATCAAAGCCTAAAAATGCTCTACTTACCTGTAGGATTTTCAAAGCAATGTTGTTGTAACAGATACAATGTCCAAGCCACTTATATCCTATTTCTTCTGTTTTGTCTTACAATAGTTTATTTGCTCCATATTATACCTTTGTTGCTTCCATTTCTTTTGTTCAAGAGCCTATTACGTATAATGTAACACTCCGATTATTTTTTTTTAGCGCAAGTGTATTTTTTTTTCCAAAATAAATAAAAGAAATTTTCAAAATTAATTCAAAAGAATTAAAAGAAATTAAAATTAAACCACTTAAATAAATTGAAATTAAACCATTTAAAAATAATATGGCGTCGTAATCCAAAACGACAAAAGTAGTTAAATAATTACATCATAATTATAGCCAAGTAATTTAATTTTGGGAATTAATACTTTTAATATATCAAAAGGTCGTACATCAACAAAAGTCACTGTCATAATACCTAAAAAATTCGGATCACAGAACCACTAAAACATTATCAGAGTGCGGAATAGATATACAATTATCCCAAAACAAATAAATACATCCACCAAGCACTAAGCCCTATACAACAAGACTAAACTGATCAGATCATGCACTAAAACTACAGTAGCACGGTTTCCACCGCATCCTCTACAAGTCTCGTCTTCACTCCAGCTGCCCGTCCCTCTGCGCTGTCCACAAATACTCCGTACGTGAAGATCAAGGAAAACTAACAGCATCTCCGTCGTTAGTGTATCCGTCGGTGGCACGAGTTTGGGTATCATCTGAGGGCAAAACCCAATTTCCACAATATTGTAAAGCGTCATCAACCAAAATTAACAATTACCACATAGCAGTTATGTCAAAGATAACTAATACGTTCATGTCATGCTCCAATGTTATGACAACAGAAATACATAAGTATGCTCACTTATTAAATGTATAACATCTACATCTTTGCAAAATAGTCAATTTAAAATTTAAATCATGTCGTAAGTACAAATACAATCAACAATCACAAAAAACTCATTTGGCACTTAGAATTCATAAGATACTTGCACACATCGATTTCCACTTATCAGCTCATATCAAATCATGACTCATAGGTCAACCATCCCAATGCAATATGTATATGTCAATGTACTCAACTCTTGGAATTACCAAGGTGCAGTCTCTCTCGGACCAGCACACGTGCAGTCTCTCATGGACCAGCACGATTTATAGATCGAATGGACCGTCTAATACACGCGGAACCATTCCATAGCCCAGATAGAATAGACCGTCTAATACACGCGAAACTACTCTATAATCCATCACGGTCACTACATTTACGTGTATTAGCCTCTCATAGGCCAAATACACAGAAGTTAAATCCTCGCACGGATAAAATGGACCGTCTAATACATGCGGAACCACTCCGTAGTCCGGATAGAATGGACCGTCTAATACACGCGCAACCACTCTGAAACCTAGATAGAATAGACCGTCTAATACACGCAGAACTACTCTATAACCCATCATGGTTACTAGTTAACTTCGCGGCCCATCACGGTCACCGCATCGACTCTGTGGCCCATCGCGGTCACCACCTGACTATGCAATGCATGAGCATGCTATGTTTCTCTTCACGGAAACCAGTATGCAAAGGTAATATGTAACCCAACACTTCATCACCACCTCAACAATCTCAATAATTTCATTTAATTCATCACATGCCTTCCAAATGTTTCCCAAATCATTAAGTGCATAAATGAATGTTTAAAAATAGAATTTTTGGAAAAAACCAATCTGTTTTTGAATACAGCTACCTTGTAGCCGAATACAGACGCAAAAACAGTGGCAAAAATCAGCAATTCTATATTCGAATACGATGTTGTCGTAGCCGAATACAGATGCAAAAATAGTGACAAAATCAGCAATTCTATATTCGAATACGACAGGGTCGGAGCCGAATACAGATGCTATGTCAGTAGCAAAAATCCGGTATTTGTATTCGAATACGGAGTTTCGTATCCAAATACGAAGTTCAAAATTTGAATAAAACTGAATTTTTTCCCATAAGTGTATTCGAATACGCCTGTGCCGTATCTGAATACATCTTCGAACACAGTGAGATTTTCCAGAAAACTTCAACACAGTTTCAAACTCTTTTCTTTGAAAACCAACACAAACACTATAACAAAATCACCACTTCTTGAACCACTAAACCCAGAATATCAACAACACAACAGGAATGATTTCTTTCACCATAACACAACAACAAAAGCATCATCCACTCAAGAACAAGTCTACAACAACAGCAAGAACATTACCCTGAACAACAACCACAAAATAGTACATGCATTTTACTCATCACCAAGTCAGTAACAAATACAGGACAGCAACAAAACAGAAACCACATACAGTTTATTCATTCATAACAACATGCAAAGGCAGTTCATGGTCAGAACATGACATCACATAACAATCATCCATCAACATGCATTTACAGCCCTATATGCAATCTAGAAAGTTGGAAGGTGCCCCTTACCTTCGTTACGTTTTCTTGTTGGTTTACGTTACCGCGACTAAAACCGGCGAAACTCCCGCTCGCGTCGTCGCTACTGAAGTTGGTTCTCTAGTATCGTAAAGATGAGAGGAATAACATTCCTTCTTGACACTTTCTTATTCGAGGCTTGGATTTCGAAGTAATTTGAGTTTTGAGTATCCCTTCTCACTACCAACACAAACAGAACTGAACAGAGGAAGAAGAAGAAAGTCACGCGGGCAAGTGAGGGAAAGGAAAGAAACTGTTTTCTCTTTCTTTCTCATTCTGATTTTCGGTTTTTCCTTTTTTTTTCCTTGCTTCTCACATGCAAACATATATACAGACACATACTCTTGCCACCTCATATATATATATATATAATAATTAAACTTGACCCTCAAGTAACTAATTACTCTCGTCGCAATGACGTCGACATATAAAATCTTAATTAACTGTCCGATATTTAATTACTCGTAATTAAATTAAATAATCCTTTGTCCAATAATTTAACTCAATCTCAAATTATATATATATATATATATAAAATATACATATATCAAATATCCCAAAATATACTTGAAATTAAATCCATAATTTCATTTTAAAATTAAGGGTCTTACATATAAGCAGGCTGCTAAACATCCATGTTGGGTTACAACACTGGAATATGAAATTGTAGCACTAAATTATAATAAAACTTGGATTTTAACACTTTCCTAACTGGTAAGAGACCCATTGGGTGAAAATGGATATATAAGGTAAAGTATAAAGCTAATGGTTCAATAGAACGATATAAAGCACATTTAATAGCTAAGTGTTTTATTCAAATCAAAGATATATATTATTTTGACACATATTCTCATGTTGCAAAACTCACTTGGGTAAAATTACTCTTCTCAAGTGCATCATCTCCAGATTTGCATATTAATCCACTAGATGTCTACAATGCATTCTTACATGGTAATTTAGATGAAGAAGTTTACATGCAATTACCTCCAAGTATCTTTATATCTAATCTTAACAATGTCTAAAAATATTAAAACCTTTGTATGGTTTAAAAGAGTCTAGTCGTTAGTGGTTTGCCAAACTATCGTCTGCTTTACATTATGTAGGCTATTGTGAATCTGCATTTGATCATTCATTATAATTAAGGCATCTAAAAATACGTTTACTGTCTTATTGTTTTATGTTGATAACATTATTGTTGTAGGTATTGATGTTGTAGAAATTCAATCTATAAAGGCTTTTCTTCACAAATATTTCAAAATTAAGGAATTAGTCTTAGGGGGAGTCAAAGTCGAAAGAAAGAAAAAGTATTATAAAAAAAACATGGTGTTGTCATCATAAAAAATGAGGAGATTGTTGGAACCAAGTTGGTTCTTGCAATTAAAGTTTTGATGTTAACAAATGTATTTTATGAAAATCGTATTTTGACTTAGAAGAAGAATGAAAAATTAGAAGATGTCATCAGAAGGATAAACAAGAAGATGACGTCACCAGAAGCAGAAATCAGAGGATGTCATCAGAAGTATAAACCAGAAGATGACGTCACCAGAAGCAGAAATTAGAGGATGATATCAGCAGAAGATATCACCAGAAGATGCATCCAGAAGATACATCCAGAGGATACATTCAGAGGATACCAGAGGAAACATCCAGAAGATACCTGAGGAAACATCTAGAGGATGTCACCAGAAGATACGTCCAGAAAATATCAGAGGATATCACCAGAGGATATCATCAGAGGATAATTTCAGACGATCTCGTTTGAGGCAAAAATACGAAGCTACATCATTAGAAGCTTGAAGTATGCTCAAAACAGAATATGAGAATCTTCTTTCTGATCTGGGCCAGCAAAGATATCTTCATGTGGTTTTTTGACATCCTGGAGTATCTTTTGGTACCTTCAGGATTCAATCTCTGGAACACTTTGATCTTCTGTTTCTTATTACTTCAGTTTCTGGTGACATTTGATTTAATAATTCAAGGTTCAAAATAAGATTACATGGAGTGCTTTTGTAAATATCAAAATCCTAAGTACTTAGAACCAACTTGGTTCTAACACAACCTCACTTTGTTCTACAAGAAAACTCCTACATACAAACTGGGTGGATACTGTGACTCTGATTATGTTGGAGATAAACTCGAAAGAAAGAGTAGAAGTGGAAACTGCACATTCTTAGGAGACAATCTAATATCCTGGACAAGCAAGAGGCAGAGCACCATTGCCATGTCAACAGCAGAAGCTGAATACATTTCAGCAGCCCGATGCAGCTCCCAACTCATTTGGATGAAACATCAGTTAGAAGACTATAAAATCGTGGAAACAAACATCTCTTTATACTGTGACAACACTTCAGCCATAAACCTAACCAAAAACCCTATCCTACATTCTAGAGTCAAACACATAGAGATCAAACACCACTTCATTAGAGATTATGTTCAAAAAGGGGTACTTAACATTAAATTTGTAGACACTAACCATCAATGGGCTTACATATTCACCAAACCATTACCTGAAGATAGGTTTGACTTCATCAAGAAAAACCTCAACCTTACCTTCAGCCCTGACTAGTTGCTTAGTAAGGTTGTAGTTTATTTTAATTTATTGTTATATATATTTTCGTGTACTTTTATAAATAAAAAAAATAAAAAAATAAAAAATTTCAGCAACATTCTTTTTTGTCTGATGACAAAATGGTAGAAGATGCAGTATTTGATAAAATATCTGGGAAAAGATGATGTATTTGAAAGAGGGAGAAGATGATGTATTTGAAGATGATGTATTTGATATGGTATCTGGGTATTAGACTTAGGGGGAGAAAATATAAAATGAAGCTTAGTCTTAGGGGGAGTCAAAGTCAAAATAAAGAAAAAGTATTATAAAAAATACATGGTGTTGTCATCATAAAAAATGGGGAGATTGTTGGAACCAAGTTGGTTCTTGCAATTACAGTTTTGATGTTAACAAATGTATTTTATGAAAATCGTATTTTGACTTAGCAGAAGAATGAAAAATCAGAAGATGTCATCAGAAGCATAAACCAAAAGATGACGTCACCGGAAGGAGAAATCAGAGGATGTCATCAGAAGTATAAACCAGGAGATGACGTCACCAGAAGCAGAAATCAGAGAATGACGTCAGCAGAAGATATCACCAGAAGATGCATCCAGAAGATACATCCAGAGGATACAATCAGAGGATACCAGAGGCATCATCTAGAAGATACCTGAGGAAACATCCAGAGGATGTCACCAGAAGATACCTCCAGAAAATACCAGAGGATATCACCAGATGATATCATCAGGGCATATCATCAGAGGATATCATTAGAGGATCCCGTCGGAGGATAATTTCAGAGGATCTCGTTAGAGGCAAAAATCAGAAGCTACATCATTAGAAGCTGAAAGTATGCTCAAAAGAGAATATGAGAAAAATGCTCAAAACAGAATCTGAGAAAAAGACCCTAGAAACAGAATCTAGCTAAAAGTATGTTCAAAACAGAATCAGAGTAAAATGTTTCAAACAGAATCGGAGCAAAAGACTCTAGAAACATAATCTGAGCAAAATACTCCAGAATATTCTCAAAATAGAATTAATCGAAATACACTCCAAAAGTAAAGCAATAGATCAAAGTGAAGGTCTAATTTCGACTATAAATAGAGGCTTAATGCTGAAGAATAAAGCATCGAAAAATAAAAGAACTCGAGCAAAAAATTCCTAGGTATTCAAAGAGTTCAAAGGAGAGAAACACTTGCTTAAAAGATAAATATTCTCTAAGTGCTCTTTTCTTAGAGTGTGAAGCTGATCGTAATCATAAATTTTCAGAAGCAAACACTCAAGTTCAAGTTAAGCTTATTGTGAGTATCAACTTTCCAGAAGTAATTACTCAGTTCTAATTTCGATCCCTTAAATAAAATCCTATAGTGTTGAAGTTTCTTCTAAAATCTGGGGTTGTCAGGTTGTTAGAAAAAGACTTAGCTTGTAGGTTTAAGGTTGTGAAGTTCCTCAAAAGTTTGGGGTTGTCAGACTGTTTGAGAAGACTTGGCTGGTATAGTCAAGGTGTTGTTGTTCCTCAAAAGTCTGGAGTAGACTGTTTGCGAAGACTTGGCTGATATAGTCATGGTGTTGTTGTTCTTTAAAAGTATGGGGTTGTCAAGCTGCTTGGGAAGACTGGCTTGAAGGGTCAGTGGTGTTGTAATTCAAAGGAATTTGAATTAGTGAAAAAGGCCTTCTAAAGAAAGGGACTGGACGTAGCCTAGTTAAAGGTAAACCAGGATAAATTGCTGTGTTCTTATGTTGTAATTATCCGCTGCTAAATCTAATTATTTATTCATCAAATAATTTGCATCAATTCAACAAAATAGCAAAAGAATTCAAGTTTTGTAAACACAATTCAACCCCCTTCTCGTGTTTGCACCTTCACTTAGGACAATTGAAATATCGTTTGGTACTCGAAGTCACTTGCTCAAAGGTTGGATTGCATATTTCACAAAGGAAATACACTTTATACATCTTACACAACGCTGGCCTCCTTGCTTTCAAACCAGCAATATTCCAATGCAAAAATATATCATGTTTTCAAAGGATGCAAGCCAATCACTCCTAGACCTGACTGCATATAGGAGACTTATTGGGAAATTAATCTACCTCGCCAACACTCTTCTTGATATAAATTTTCAGTTCAACAACTAAGTCAATATATGGAAGCCCCTACTTCTTAACATCATTAGGCTGCCATCCAAGTTCTTCGATACCTCAAATTATCTTCAGCATAAGACATATTCTTTCCTTATTCTTCCCCACTTCAACTCAAGACTTTTCGCGATACAAACTATTTTAAACTTCAGCAGTAACTATTTCATCTCCTATTCTTCATTCCACAAATGCAGAAAACACGTTGAACTCGATTGCCACATCGTACGAGAAAAACTCCAACAATAACTATTTCATCTCCTACTAGTATCTTCTTCTCTTCAACTAGCAAATTTATTTACCAAGGCTTTGGATTCAAAACCATTTCACACTTTTCGTTCCAAGGTTTGACTCACCTCCATATGTTCACCAGCTTAAGGGAAGGTATTAGTCAACATATTCGACTTAGTATTAGTCACTCTAGGTTTTTATTAGTCTGTTAGTTGTTAGCTGTGTTTCAGTTTAGTTAATTATATATACTGTACCTTACTTAAAGTTTGGGTTCTAGATATAAACCCCCTATCTTGTATTTTGATTAATTCCAATAATAATGATCAAAATGTTATTCAATAAACTCTCCTCTTGATTACCAAGTAATATAAGCAGCTGGATTTTGAAAGTTAAATGAAATTAAATGCAGTGTAAGTATATAACTTCTCACACCATACTAATACACTTGGGCTTTGACTCATGGTTGATATTATCATTGATAAACCTTTCTTACAGAGAATTGATTAACAAGAATGAATATAGATAAGCAATAGGGATTTAAATTTTTATGCATTATATATTTACGTTAATCAACAACAAGTGGATAAATATTTTAGTGCAAATCATGCTTTGCTGCATGATTTTCTCTTGATGGGTTCATGATTGTTAATTTGTGTACAAGTGTAAGACCCTTAAATTTAAATTAAATTATGTATTTATAATCAAGTGTATTTTGGAATATTTGTAAAATATTTGATATATGTATATTTATATATATATATATAAATATTTGTTGAGATTGATTAAAATTATTGGACGAAGGATAAATTAATTTTATTATATTAATGAAGAATTAATATCGGGCAAATTATCCGTCAACAGAGTTGCGACGGGAGTATTTAGTTACTTGAGGGATAAGTTAATTATAATATGCATATATATATATATATATATTATACATAAACATAAAATGTGGCATGTGAGATATGTGCCTATATATAGATGATTGTGAGTGAGAAGGAAGTGGAAAAAAGAAAATTAGAAGCATAAAACAGTTTCCTTCCTTCCTCACCTGCCGCGCCAGTTTTCCCTTCTTTCTTTCTTCTTCTCATTCTGTTGGTGTTAGTAAAGAAAAGAGCTTGCTCAAAACTCAAATTACTTGGTAATCCAAGCCTCGAATCTGAAAGTGTCAAGAAGGAATGTTATTCTTCTTATCTTTACGGTGCTAAAGAACCAACTTTGGTAGCAACAACGCGAGCGGGAGTTTCGCCGGTTTTAGTCGCGGTAACGTAAACAAGCAAGTAAACGTAACGAAGGTAAGGGGCTCCTTCCACTTTCTAGATTGCATATAGGGCTATAAATGCATGTTTGGTGGATTGATTATTATATTATGTTGTTAAAAATCGAGGATAATCATTGTTATGTTGTTGGAGTTAAGATGCATGCATGTTTGTGGGGACTGTTTTTGTTGTCTTGTTGCTGAGATATTGATGTCCTTGCATGTTGCTGTGGATGATAATTTCATGCTTGTTGGAGATTAAAATGCATGTTGTAAAGATGATGCATGTTGAATGCAGTTGTTGTTGCTGTTATTGATGGTGTTGTCCTTGCTGTTGTTGTTGCTGTCTTGGTTGTTATATTGATGATGCTTTTGTTGTGGTGTTGATGAGCAAGAAATCATTTATGTGGGATCAATGATGTTCTGAGTTTTGTGGTTAAAGAAGTGGTGTTTGTGTTATGGTGTTTGTGTTGGTTTTCAAAGGAAAGATTTTGAAACTGTGTTGAAGTTTTCTGGAAATTCTCACTATGTTTGAAGATGTATTCGGATACGGCACAGGCGCATTCGAATACACTTATGTAAAAATTCAGTTTTTATTCAAATTTTGAACCTCGTAATGGAATACGACACTCCGTATTCGAATACAAATACGTGATTTTTGCTACTGACTTAGCATCTGTATTCGGCTACGACCCTGTCGTATTCAAATACAGAATTACAGTTTTTGCTTCTGACTTCGCATCTGTATTTGGCTACGACCTTGTCATATTCGAATACAGAATTTCTGATTTTGCTACTGACTTCGCATCAGTATTCGGCTACCACAACCTCGTATTCGAATACAGAATTGCTGATTTTGCCACTGTTTTAGCATTTGAGGTGGTGATGAAATGTTCGGGTTACATATTGCATTTGCATACTGTTTGCAGTAAAGAGAAACATAGCATGCTCATGCATTGCATAGTAAGGTGGTGACCGCGATGGGCCACAGAGTTGATGCGGTGACTGTGATGGGCCGCGAAGTTAAGTAGTAACTGTAATGGGTTAATGAGTAGTTCCGCGTGTATTAGACAGTTTATTCTATCTGGGTTTCAGAGTGGTTCCGCGTGTATTAGACGGTCCATTCTATCCGGGCTACAGAGTGGTTCCGCGTGTATTAGACGGTCCATTCTATCCGTGCGAGGATTTAACTTTGGTAATGTTGGTCCTGTGAGAGGCTAACATATGTAAATCATGCGGGTCCGTGAGAGACTGCACGTGTGCTGGTCTGTGAGAGACTGCACCTTGATAATTCCAAGAGTTGTGTACATTGGCATATACATATTGCATTAGGATGGTTGACCTGTGAGTGATGATTTGATATGCGTTGATGAGTGGAAATCGATGTGTGCAAGTATCTTATGAATTCTAAGTGCCAAATGAGTTGTTGTGATTGTTGATTGTATTTGTACTTACAACATGATTTAAATGTTAAATTGGCTATTTTGCAAAGATGTAGATGTTATACATTTTAATAAGTGAATATACTTATTTATTACTGTTGTCATAACATTGGAACATGCCATGAATATAATTGTTATCTTTGACATACCTGCTATGTGGTAATTGTTAATTTCGGTTGGTGAACCTTTACAATTATTGTGGAAAATTGGGCTTTGCCTTCAGATGATACCCAAACCCGCACCACCGACGGTTACACTGACGATGGAAACGTAGCTAGTTTTCCTTGATCTTCACGTACGGAGTAATTGCGGACGACGCAGAGGGTCCGACAGCTGGGATGGAGACGAGACTTGTAGAGAATGCGGTGGTAACCCGTGCTACTGTAGTTTTAGTGCATGATCAGATCAGACTAGACTTGTTGTATAGGGCCTATCGCTTAGTGGCTGTATTTATTTCTTTTGGGGATGATTGTATCTATTACGCACTCTGATAGAGATTGTATCTGGTTATGTAATGTAATTATTTAATTACTTTTGTCATTCAAATTTTACGATGTATTATTTTATGAAATGACTTTTATTTTTAGTGGTTTAATTTTAATTTCTTTTAATTCTTTTGAATTAAGTTGAAATCCTTTTATTTGTTTTGAAAAAAAAAAATACACTCACGCTGTTAAAAATCGAGGTGTTACAACAAGCATCTGTATATGAGCCTTTCTTTAGTAGTATGTGAACCTTTCTATATTGGTATATCACCTTTCTTTTGTGGTGGAAAGCGATTTTATTGCAGATTAGACATTAGAAACTTCCTTTTTTATGTTAATAAGTGGACGGGTGAAGCTTTTGTGTTTTACCCTTTCTATGTACAAATTATACCTTATTATGGTTATTATATTTAACTATCTGCTTTCTTTAAAAAAACTTTAACTACGTGTTGTGTTGTTGAAGTGTTAATCGTTTCCTACTTCTATTTTAATCACTAACGTTCAAAATGGTGATGCTTGGTTAAAACATACATTTGTAACTTTGTAGAGTATATTATTTTTGATAATTTTTGCTAGAGAGTACATTTGCAAGGACAATACTACTGCTAAGTAACAAAAAACATAATTTAATTATACTACTAATTTAAATTAAATAACCAGAATTGTGGCTTACTTTGTCGGGCCTAGTGTAATTGATTAGAATTTATTGGGCCTTGTAACTCAGTCTATGGTGATTGGCACAATTTTTTTGTAAATTTTTTTGTATTGATTAAGTCTAAGTTTGTTATGGTATAACAGGTTTGATAACAAATTGAATAAAGTCAAGGTAAGAAATTATAAAGAGAGAGACAAAGTTATACCTTTTGAAGTTGATATTCATGACCAAATTTACCTTCTTTGGATTGAAATTGGTGGCAAACAAGAAATTACTTTGTATTTGAAAAGGTTTTGTTGACTCTCATGAATAATCTCTTCATGACAAACAAATGATGACTCAATAATTTCTTTGCATGCATCCTTTTGAGGAACCTTTGACCAATCACCTTTTAACATTGTTGCATTCACCTCACTTTATTGTTTAAAGAGACTTTCCATTTTGCTATTATCTTTCTCTTCGCTTTCAAAGTCAATGTATTCATGACATTCCTCCTTTAGAGACACTTTTTCAAGCACTTGCACAATAGAATTATCAAAGTTAGACAAATAGTTAGAGTCAGTTTTTTGCTCTTTGTCTCTCAAATTTTTTACATCTTCTTTCTTTTCTTTAATTTTCTCTAGCTCTCAAGGCTAACTTATCTTTTTTCTCTTCCTCTTTCTTTTCTTTGATTTACTCTTTCTCTCTCCTGGCTAACTTCTTTACTTTTCTTGCCAATTTTGCATATCCATTTTCATAAAGATATTTCACAGACATCGAATCCAATACAAAATCTCTAATATATTATTCACATGATATACTTTTTTTTTCTAGATCCTCTTTTTTATATTATTTGTGTCTTTTCTCTTTTGCATACTTCTTATCCCTCCTCGCAAAATCTCTTTGCCTCCTCACATTTTCCCTATCTCTCTTTTCATATCTCGTTTCCTCCTCGCCATAATCTCTATATCTTCTTTCTTTTCCTTTTGTTTTTCTCTATTTCTTCTTTTATACTTAATTTCCTCATCATCATAATCTTTATATCTTCTTTATTTCTCAATTTCAAACCCATCTTTATTTTGAGATGATCTTCCATGATGAGATCTCTTATCTCTTTGATTCACAAGCTCTTCATTCAAGACATTCATTTGAGTATTCTAAATTGTTTTAAAATGATCCATAAGAGAAGCGGTTCTAGGAGAATGGGATTTTGGTTCACTTCCACTCATGATTTGAACAACAACAGATCAACGAGTACAACAATAATCAAGCAAATAACAAGAACAAGTTAATTATATAAAAATAAAACTCTCACCACTCACTAAGTGTTTAAACTCAAGAAATGTATTACTTGTGTATATCACTCAATAATGGCTTTTTTTCAATGATGTGCACTCTGGATTTTTTCCACTCAAATTCATCTTTCAAGTTCTTAAAAAGAACCCAAGCAAGAATCTATATCAAAGAATCCAAACAAAATGTAACAAGTCCACAAAAACTATCAACACAAGAGTTTCAAGAAGGAAAACTCTAAGACAAAACTAAGAGAATTTAAAATTACAAACTAGAAAAACTAAGTAAATGAAGACACACTCAAATAGATTATCAAAGAAATAAGAAATATTAGAACTAAATGACTAAGTGATACAAACATGTGAGTGACAAATATGTGGGAGGTAAAGTGCTAAGGTAAAATTTGAAATGCCTAATAAATACAATAATGATTGATGTGTCAAAGTGAACCAATTCTGAAATTTTTGTTTATATTTTTTTGTAAAAATGCCTTTTTCAATAAGTAGTTTTGTGCATAATCACTTTTTCAAAGAACTTATCATTTCATATTTTTCTCTGTATAACTGAATTCGTCTCATTTTTATATCAAGTTAGATTTTTCAAATTTTCATAATCGGACATGTATGAAAAAAATAACATTACAAAAACTAATTTACAAGTGAAATTTTGGATCAAACAATTTCAAGTGAAAAAGAAGATGAAACTAAACCTAGATTTTTTTCTCGAACACAACAATAAAGGACTCAAACTTTCACCAAACTAACAACAAGTAATCACCCAAATAAACCTTCCCACACATATTATAATTCTTATACACCAAAAAACTCAAGAATGAACAAGATTTTGACAAATGCAACAAAGTGAAACTAAAATTTCAAATATCTCAAGAACACAAAACACTAAAATAGAAATTAATGACAAAGATTACCACTTAGTGACAAGCTCGGATACCAAATGATGTGGATTTGAGTACTTCCACATGAGATTGAAGATCTAACCAAGTGGTTTCTTCACAAAAAGTAACAAATGAAAGGAGAAAATGAACTAAAGATGGATTAGGTTGAGAACATGGAGAAGCCGCCACAATCAATGATGATTAATAAGCCAATGAGGAATGACTACAATGGTAAGGAAATTCAATTCATTTTAAACTTGTCTCAATGAGGTTACAAATGTATATTTATAGTAAGACTATCTCTAAACCTATATGGGCCATAACTGATACCATTCTCTAGGCCCATATTGTTGGAACCAAGTTAGATTTATACTTAGAGTTTTCATGTTAACAAAAGTATTTTATGAGAACAATATATTTGACTTCACAAAGTATGAAAAAAAAAGAAAATTTACGAAGTATTGGAAGAATAAAATATGAGGAAACTATTAGAGGATACCTACCAAAAGAAACCGCCAGAGAATACCCATTAGAGGAAAGTGACCAGAGGATACCCGCAAGAGGAAACAACTAGAGGAAAGTGACCAGAGGATACCCACTAGAGGATACGACCAAAGGAAAATGACCAGAGGAAGTACAATTTTCGGAGGAAACAAAGAAAAAACCAATCAAAGATCAATAGAAACGAACACAAACCGGTCAACGAAAAAGGACGCGCATCTGCCTTTGAAGTCTGAAGCTATTGTTTGATCGTGCCTTTAAAGCTCTGTATTTGCGTTGACTATGAAGATTGCAATATATGTTAGAATGTTGCCTCTAAAGATGCTTCGACTCTGAGGGTTGCTAAGGAAACAAAAAGGATTTGCTTTTGCCACTAACTCTAAGTCACACAGCTTTACATCTATCTCTGACTCTAGTTGTTAAAGTAGAGATTACTACATCTTACTCCAACAAACAACTCACACTCTGATGAAGAAAAGTCAATGCCTCTGAATGGAAAGTCAACGATTTTAACAAAGGACAAAATATTGAATTGGACTTACTCATATTCCTACTTGTGAAAGTTCAACAATCAGTCCAATATTATGTTCCCGCCTAGATCAAAGCAAGTAATATGAAGGAAGTTTCAGCTGGAGAATTTGCGAAAGCAGTCTTAACAAAATACGAACAATATCAATTTGAAGAATTTACAAACTCAATCTAAAAAAAATACAAACATAATCAATCTGCGGAATTTACAAACTCAATCTAGTGGATTAAATTATTTTGAGTGAAGGGACTGGATGTAGCCAAGGTAGTGGTGAACTAAGATAAATTACTTCTATCACTTTATTCATTCACTCCTTAGTTTTTTTGTTTCTTCTACTTCAAGTAAATCACCAAGTTTGAACCAATTTAATCGAATAATGAAAAAGTTATCAACTTAGTCAAACAAATTTCAATCCCCCCTTCTAGTGTTTGCACCTTTAAAAGAATACTGATGGTATTGAGATTCGAAGGAAAAAGGCAGATGTTGATCAGAAGATGTACAAGAAGCATCATAAGTCCAGAACATTCATGATAAATGCAATGACTTGGTTGTCCTTGTTATATGTTGAACACTGAAGATAATCTTGGAAAATTTGATTCTCGATCTCAAAAGTGTACCTTCATTGGTTACTCTGAAAGATCCAATGCCTATAGAGTGTTTAATAGGGGAACTAATATTGTGGAGGAATCCATACATGTTAAATTTGATGACAAACAGATTGACCTTGAAAAGTAAAAGCAAGATGATGATAGTGCAGGTTTACAAGAACCAAAGGAAGCTGATACAGACAAACCAAAATGAGCTTGAAAAGGTGGAGGATGAAAGCAAAACAGAAGAACCCGACAAATCTTCAAAGGATGAATCGAAAGATAAGTCAGAAGGAAGATATGGATGGAAGTACAAATCTTCACATCTCAAAACGCTAATCATTGGGAGTGCAAGTGATCCCTTAAGGACCAGATCATCACTTAAAGAAACCAGTTTGTTTGGCTTACTCTCATCTATTAAGCCTACTTCTGTTGATGAAGCACTGAGGGAAGATGGATGGATTCTTTCCATGCAAGAGGAGTTAAATGTATTTGACAGGAATGATGTTTGGGATCTAATTCCAAGACCAGAAAAGAACATTATTGGAACCAAGTGGGTTTTCAGAAACAAGCTGAATGAAAAATGAGAAGTTGTCAGAAATAAGGCACGAATTGTGGCTCAAGGCTACTGTCAGCAATAAGGTATTGACTACACTGAGACTTTTACTCCAGTGGCAAGGTTAGAAGCTATCGTATCCTACTTTCCTTTGCTGCTAATAATAACATTTCATTATTTCAAATGGATGTTAAATGCGCATTTTTAAATGGTTATATAAGTGAAGAAGTCTATGTTAATCAACCCCCAAGTTTTGAAAGTTCTGATTTTCCAAACCATGTTTTTAAACTTAAAAAATCTTTGTATGGTTTAAAACAAGCACCTAGGGCATGGTATGATAGACTTAGTAACTTCTTATGTAAAAATGACTTTGAAAGAGGACAAGTAGACAATACTCTTTTTAGAAAATCAATAAAATATTATATTCTAATTATTCAAGTTTATTTTGATGATATTATATTTGGATCTACTAATGGCACTCTCTGCCAAGAATTTTCTAAATTGATGCAGCAGGAATTTCAAATGAGCATGATGGGAGAACTTAAGTTCTTTCTAGGAATATAAATAAGCAAAGTCAAAAAGGTATATACATTTATCAATCAAAATATACAAAAGAGCTTCTCAAGAAGTTTAAGATGAGTGACTGCAAACCTATGGCTACTCCAATGCACCATACCTGCTCACTTGAAAAGGATGATTCAGGCCAAAAAGCTGATAAAAAATCCTACAGAGGTATGATAGGATCTGTACTCTATCTCACTGCTTCGAGACCTGATATCATGTTCAATGTATGCGTATGTGCTAGATTTTAGTTTGACCCTAGGGAATCCCATTTAACTGTCGTTAAGAGAATCCTTAGATACCTAAAAGGCACTATCAACCTCACCTTGTTCTACAAGAAAACTTCTACATACAAACTAAGTAGATACTGTGACTCTGATTATGCTGGAGACAAACTTGACAGAAAGAGCACAAGTGGAAACTACACATTCTTGGGAGATAATTTAATATCCTGGTCAAGGAAGAGACAAAGCACCATTGCCATGTTAACAGCAGAAGCTGAATACATTTCAGTAGCAGGATGCAGTTCTCAATTCATTTGGATGAAACATCAGCTAGAAGACTACAACATCATGGAAACCAACATCCCTTTATACTGTGACAACACTTCCGCCATCGACCTAACCAAAAACCCTATCCTACATTCTAGAACCAAACACATATAGATCAAACACCATTTCATCAGAGATTATGTTCAAAAAGGGACACTCAACATCCAGTTTGTAGACACTGACCATCAATGGGCTGACATATTCACTAAACCACTATATGAAGATAGGTTTGACTTCCTCAAGAAAAACCTTAACCTTATCTTCATCCGTAACCAAATAGCTTAGTTTAATTTTTTATGTATGTTATTTTATTTTTGTGTACTTTTATTAAAAAAAAAAGTTCAGAAGATGAAAAATAAAATCAAAGGATCTCCTTTCTTTCTTCAAACCTTTTTGTATGATAGCAAAGGGGGAGAAGATTTATTTGATAAAGTATCTGGGGCATTAGACTTAGGGGGAGAAAACTTCAAAGTAAAGCTAAGTCTTAGGGGAAGTCAAAGTCAAAAGAAAGAAAAATAGTTATCAAAAAATACAAAGTTTTGTCATCATAAAAAAGGGGGAGATTGTTGGAATCAAGTTGGTTCTTGCATTTAAAGTTTTGATGTTAACAAATGTATTTTATGAAAATTGTATTTTGACTTAGAAGAAAAATCAGAGGTTGTGCAAAATCAGAGGATGACACCACCCGAGGATACATCCAAAGGATACCAGAGGAAACATCTAGAGGATACCAGAAGATACCTCCAGAGGATACCAGAGGATATCATCTAAGGGAAGGAAAAATAACATCATTAGAGGATATCTTTCTTGGCCCAGATCAGAAGGAAGCAGAATCCAGAAGGAGACTTGGTCCATACCAAAAGGAAGCTTGTCAGAGGGAGACATGTTCCAGACTAGAAGGAAACATAAGTCAGACTTGGTCTAGACTTAGTCCCAACCAGAAGATAGCATGGTCGTGAACATAAGACTCAGTCCAGACTTGGTCCAGACTTAATCTAGACTTAGTCCAGACTTGGTCCAGACCAGAAGATAGCATGGTCCAGAACAAAAGACTTGGTCCAGACTTGGTCTAGGTCAGAAGATATAATTGCCTAGAACATAAGACTTAGTCCAGATTTAATCCAGACATAATCCAAAGTTAGTCCATACTTGGTCCATATCAGAGGATAAATGTCCAGATTAAAAGATCAATGGTCCATATCAGAAGATAAATGGTCCAGATTAAAAGATCAGTGGTCTAGATTTAAATATCAATGGTCCAGATTAGAAGATCAATGGTCCAGATCAGAGGATCACAGAATAGTACAAATCATATCACTTGGTCCAGAATTGGTCGAAATCAAAAGATCACAAAATGGTACATATCAGATCACATGGTCCAGAATTGGTCGAAATCAGAAGTTCACAGAAATTGTACAGATCAGATTACATGGTCCAGAGTTGGTCTAGATCAGAAGATCATACGGTCCAGATTTTAAATCATGATGCAAATTTGTGAAGACTTGATTAAAATTCGAAGAAGACTTTGATTTAATTTTGATAGAAATTTGATCAAAGTATTAAGGGGATTTGACTCAAAAATCACTGAAGACTTGAAGAAATTCGAATGCAATCTGAAGCTTAAAAAGATATGGTTTGAAATTAAATGAAAGAAGATTGGTCAACAGAATTTTCAAGTGCAATCTGAAGCTAAAAAGATACGATTTTAATTTAAGTGAAACACGATTGGCCAACAGAATTTTCGAAGGAAATCTGAGCAAGATTTATTTCGAACTTAAGCTTGGACAGAGCTGTATTTGTAGCTATAAAAGGAGGCTACAGGCAGCAGCATCAAGCATCGAAAAACACAGAACTCAAGTTTCAAATTTAAAGTTATCTAAGAGTTCAATAGAGAGAAATACTTGAGTGCAAAAGCAATATTTTCTAAGTGTTTTCGAGAGAGAAATTCAGAGCAACAATCAGCTTTCCAGAAGCAACAAAAGAGTGCAAGAATCAGTGCAGCAATCAGCTTTCCAAAAGCAAATTTGCAAAGTTCCAAACCCTTGTAATCAAACCTGATAGTGGTGTAGATTCCTTCTTCAATCTGGGGTTGTCAGATTGGTAGGAGAAGACTTGACATGTAGAGTCAACGTGTTGTTCTCGTTCCTCAAAAGTCTAGGGTTGTGAGGCTATTTGAGAAGACTAGCTTGGAGGGTCAGGTGTTGTAATTCATAGTGTTTTGAATTAGTGGATTAAAGCCTTCAGGATGAAGGGACTGGATGTAGCCAAGTTAGTGGTAGGATAAATCGTTGTGTTCTTATGTTGTTATTATCCGCTGCTAAGTCTGATTATTTATTCATCAAATAATTCGCATCAACATTCAACAAAAGAATTCAAGTTTGACAAACACAATTCAACCCCCTATTCTCGTGTTTGCACCTTCATTATGTTTGATAAGGTCTTTGTTGACCAAGCTTGCAATGAAGATACAATTCATAATTAAACAAGGACTAAATTAAATCCCTAATTTTATCTATAAATAAATACTCAAGGATGAAGAAGAAGAATATTGAAAAATAAAAAAAGAGTAGAAAATTTCAAGCTCAAAATTCCAAATTCATCTAGGAATTCAAATAGAGAAACACTTGCTCGAATGAGAAATATTTTCTAAGTGTTTTTCTTATAGTGTGATAGTCATTGTTATAATCATCTTGTTAGAAGCAACTACTCAAGTTCCAAACCTTTGTATTCAAACCCGATAGTGGTGTTAGTGTGCCTTCAACAATCTAGGGTTGTCAGATTGTATGGAGAAGACTTGGTTGGTAGAGTCAAGGTGTGTGTTCGTAAAATGTCTGGGGTTGTTAGGGTGTTTGAGATGACAAACTTGGAGGGTCAGGTGCTTTGTAGTTCAACTTGTTGAATTAGTATATTAAATCCTTGTGAGTTAATTGACTGAATGTAGCTAAGTTAGTGGTGAACCAAGGCAAATTTTTTGTGTCACTTTATTCCTGCACTCATTCTTTTTTTTATTGCTTCTACTTCAAGTAAATCATCAACTATGAATCAGTTTAATCAAATAATAAAAAAGTTATCAACTTAGTCAAACATAATTCAATCCCCCTTTTCGTGTTTGCACCTTGACATATTGGGCTTACATGATAGTTTTCTAAAATAAACTAAATATAAGGAAGCAAAGTATCTTCACTTACACATGACATCAACTAAATCTTTATTAAAACTATTACAAGTGAAAATTAAAGCAAAGTAAGAATTATTCAAACCTAATTAAAATAAATAAATATCATCTTGATTTATTAAAATATGGATGATCTTCATGCTCTTAAGATCTCTATCATTTACCATAACTGTAATTCCTCCTTTACTGAAAATTCCCAATGTCATTACACGATTCATTAAAATAATTTGTCCTTGATCTTATAGTTTAAGATACTTAATCATATACTTTAGACCTAAAATATCCTACATTTGAGTTAAGGAAGAGGCAAAGTTCACAATTTCGAAGGAATTTAAAGAAATATCTCAAACTATAATTTTCTTCAAAATTACTATTCGGTAAAGTCTATTAACGAAGTATCAAATGAAGTACAAAATATTTGTACATTTTACTAGAGATATTCATTTAACATACAAAAACAATGCAATCCATCCCATAAAAAATACAAAATTATTAAGTAAAGAAAAATCATGCATCAAGACTGATCCCAACATCACTATTCGTTACCACAATTGGTAAGATCTATAAAATAAATCTCCAATGATGTCCAAACATTTTGTAATTATTACTGGAGATAGCCATTTCACTACCAAAACAATTCAATTGGTCCCATATTAATTAAAAATCTCGCACCGAAGCTTTTATGTGAAGTGATTTGAAGGAATTCGAGTTTATCTTTGAAATTTATTTCTCTCCATCTAAACATATAAAAATCTCATATCCTCAACCAAACTTCGACTTTAATTCAGTAATAAATAATGTTAGAAAATAACTTATACCCATCAAAATCAAATCTAAAATCCACATGCAATTTGAAATCCATTTTTATATGCAACAAAAATTCATTTCTAATCCTCTATAACAACCTCTCAAATTCATTGATAGACTTTTTAGACAGTGACGAGAATACAAGAATACCATTAACAATAATCAAGAACAAAAACATACAACAACAACAGATAGTAAGAAGGACACATAACAACAACAATCTTGGTAAAAACTCAGTCACAGTAAAATCTCTATATAATCATTAATAAACCCTAAGCACACCCTACAGAGGTTTTAGAGTTGGAATTTTCTACGTTGCCTTAAACCTTTTAGGAATGAAATGATGAACCCTAGTTTTGATTCCATCAAGTTGATTTCTCCTCTATTCTTCAATCCTTTTTTACACTTACTCATGAGCTCACAATTTCATAGATGCAAAATAAAGGGGAGTATGGGCTTATATTAGGTTTCGAGAATTTAGGAATGAAGTGTTTAGAGAATTAGATGTAGGATTTCTTGAAATGACAATGTTGATCACAAGAAAGAGGAGGTTTGAATTGTGATGACTTAAAAATTTCTGCAATGTATTTTAAAACTCAAAATTGATCTTGGTTTGATAGAAACTTTAATATGTGATTAGTGATGTGCACATGATAATTAAAATTAAGATGAGATAAAGGAAATTCACACAGCGATGTATCCTGGTTCACCCAACATGGGCTACGTCTAGTCCTCTCAATCTTATGAGCTTTTTCACTAATATGGTCAAAACAAGATTGTTCCTGTTTTTACCACAAATCATCAATCTTGATATATTACAACATATTGTCTTTCACCTTGAAAGATATGTCATAGATTACTTCCCAACACTTGGAAGTGTACTTACACTTATCCTTTTTACACACAAGGATTTTACAATTTTCCTCACACTATCTTTAACTCTATAGTGTTTGTTGAGTATAGCAAGTGATTTGAGATGAGTTTGATTTGATCAGCAGTTACTCAACACTTGTTTGAGTGTCTTTTTTGAGCAATTAGATCTTTGAGTCTAATAACAGAAAACTGAAGCTTTGCTGGCTGTTTTTTGAACTTATGATACTCAAGAGTGATGTGATTAATGGAGATTGATTGCACTTGAATCTGATAATGTTTCCCTTGCCTTAGAGTTCCTTTTATAGGCATTTTTAGGGTCTTTGTCAGCTCATATAGCCGTTTGAAAACAAGTTGTAAAGGCTATGAGTTTATAGGCATGTGACATAATGAAACGAAGATTGTTCTTGCTGATCTTCATAACATTCTTTGTTTCCTGTTTTGGAATTTTTCTGATTTCTGTCAGTTCTTCTGTTGTTGATTAGTGCTTCAAACTTTTGTAAAACCCTTAATTTTAAAATGAAATTATGGATTTAATTTCAAGTATATTTTGGGATATTTGTAAAATATTTGATATATATATATATATATATATATATATATATATATATATATTTTTGAGATTGAGTAAAATTATTGGACGAAGGATTATCTAATTTAATTACGAGTAATTAAATATCGGGCAGTTAATTAAGATTTTATATGTCGACGTAATTGTGACGGGAGTAATTAGTTACTTGAGGGTCAAGTTTAATTATGATATATATATGAGGTGGCGAGAGTATGTGTCTGTATATATGTTTGCATGTGAGAAACAAGGAAAAAAAAGGGAAAAATAGAAAATCAGAATCAGAAAGAAAGAGAAAACAGTTTCTTTCCTTTCCCTCACCTACCCGAGCTGCTTTCTTCTTCTTCCTCTGTTCAGTTCTGTTTGTGTTGGTAGTGAGAAGGGATACTCAAAACTCAAATTACATGGAAATCCAAGCCTCGAATAAGAAACTGTCAAGAAGGAAAGTTATTCCTCTCATCGTTACTGTAAGACCCTTAAATTTAAATATTAATTTTGGAATTAATGTCAAGGGTATTTTGGGAATTTTTGTAAAATATTTAATATATGTATGTTTTAAGTGAATATATATATATATATATAAATATTTATTTTGGAAGAGGAATTAAAATTATTGGATGAAGAATTAAATTAATTTAATTTCAAGTAATTAAATTAATTGAACCATTAATTAAGGATTAGTGGTTAATTAAAGGATTAAGTGCTGAAATGATACAACATTATTTTATTAGTATTTTTAAGAAGGAATGCACTCAAGTAGTTCTATAAGTACACGGCAGGGGGACTGAGCTAAGACCAGAACTCACACCTCCCTATTTTGCATGTAATGAGTGATTGCATGTAATAGTAACTTTCCTCCCATTTCTGCCCCTGTTTTCTGAAAAACAGCTTCACGGTTTTTAAATTCAAAAGAGGGAATTCCTCCAAACACCATAAACTGAAGATCCAAACCTCAAACCAGAAAACCCACAATAGTAAAGTTAATCCCCACTTTATTACGAAGCCAAAGAACCCAGTTTGGTAGCAGCACACTCAGGCAGCAGCTTCCACCTGCTTTTGAACGCAAAAAGGGGGACGACGGCTGAAACAAGAGAAGTAGCAGAACACGCAGCAAGGGTAAGGGCACCTTCCATCTTTTAGCTGCATTAGGACCACCAATGTGTGTTATTTCAGTTCTGTGTTTAATAGAAAAACTGTTTTTCGAAAATGACATTTTGAAAGAAAATGCATTATGTTGATATATGATTATTCTGATGGTTGTTGCTGGCTGTTTTTCTAATAAAACATGTTGTTTTGCTTACGTGTGAAAGCTGAAAATGTTTGCATGTTATTTTAATTATGATTAAAATGCATGGCATAAAACTGTTTTGAAAATGGTCTTAAAATGCAAAAATGCATTCTGTTGGTGTTTTGTTGCTCTATGATGCGTGCATGTTATTCTGACGTGTTGTGAAAGCTGAAATACTGGCTTGTTATTCTGATGTGTTGTGAAAACTGAGTATTTACATGTTTCTGATGTTTGAGAAAAACTGAGCACTTGCATGTTTGTTCTAATGAGTGAGAAATCTGAAAAGTTGCATGATGTGCTGATGGTTTGAAAAACTGGATGATTCTGATTCTGTTGTGTCTCGTGTGATTCTGGTGATATTGATGATTCTGATTCTGGTTGTTTTGTGTGATTCTGGTGGTGTTGATGATTTTAAAGGAAAAAGGAATTTTAAATGAGGAAAGGGTTTTTTTGAAAAAGTGCAGAATCTGTTTGATATTTGGTTGTCATTTTTTTAAAGAAAACAGTTTGAAAAGGGTTGAACTTTCACTGGTTTTCGAAGGTGTATTCGACTACAACATGTGTGTATTCGAATACAACCTTCAAGGTTTCTGTTCTATTTAAAGTTTTCAAACCTGTATTCGAATACGAGCCCCTGTATTCGAATATAGAGGAAAGATTTTTGCTTCTGTATTCGCCTCTGTATTCGACTACGATCATGTCGTATTCAAATACAGAAGTGAAATTTTAACACTGTATTCGACTACAGGCAAGGACTATTTCTGCATCCCCCTGACCAAATCCACCCACATTCGGATTACATTGGTGGATTTCTTATAGTTGGTGCTGCTGTATTCGAATAGAAGGAATCTGTATTCGAATACAGATTTGTGTTTTTCCAGAAGCACTGTTTTTAGATTCTGTATTCGAATACAAGGAAGCTGTATTCGAATACAGATTCGTGTTTTCCAGAAAATCAAATTTTAAACTCTGTCAAGTAGATTTTAAAATGTTGAGAAAACTCTGGGAAGGTTTAAATGATTAAAAATGGAGTCTGTGAAATGGTTTTAAAGGGGAAGGGATGATGTTTTGAAAACCTTTAAGAACATGGGAGAAATGCTGAAATTTTTCAAGATTTGGTCTTCTGTATTCGACTACAGACATGCTGTATTCGAATACAGAATGTTAAAACTGCAGTTCATGCTTCTGTATTCGAATACAGGGGGTCTGTATTCGAATATATATTCGAGTTTACAGAAAATTCCAAGTTTTCAAGAGTGTTTTGTAAACCCTGAGTGTCGGGGAATACTAGGAATTTTGTGGTGAGTTAAAATGGAACTTTTGATGAGATTTTGAAGTAGTGGTGATGAAGTGTTAAAAAAAAACTTTACTGATGTAATGAAAGAGGTTGATTTATGCACTGAAATCTGTCTCTGTATTCGAATACTAGAGGGCTGTATTCGAATACAGAGAGTGATTCTACACTGTTTTTGGCTTCTGTATTCGAATACAGAAGAGCTGCATTCGAATATAGATTCGTAAATCCCAGAAAAATCCCAATTTTAAATATTGTAATTGAATGTTAGAGTCTGGGAAAAACATTTCCGAATGTTAATGAATATTTGGCTGCTTAGTCATGTTTGTGATGATGAGAATTTTGATTATGCTGAGATGTGTTAAATATGATTGGGAGGCATGAATTTCTTTTTTGTATGCTGTTTCTAGAGAAGTGAAACACTGCATCTTCCATGCATTGCATAGTCAAGTGGTACCCACGATGGGCCACAGAGTAACGCGCAACCATGTGCTGATCTGTTGAGCGATTGTACGAGTGTTGGACTGTTGAGCGTCTGCACTAGGTACTGATCTATTGAGCGATTGTACCTTGGTATATAAGTGTTGGACTGTTGATCGTCTGCACTGCTACTGGACTGTTGAGCGTCTGTACCCTGAAATGCGCAACCCCGTGCTGATTTGTTGAGCGATTGCACGAGTGCTGGACTGTTGAGCGTCTGCACTAGGTACTGATCTGTTGAGCGATTGTACCTTGGGTGATGTCAAACATGCTGGTCTGTTGAGCGAATGCACGATGTGCTGGACTGTTGAGCGTCTGCACTGGTGCTGATCTGTTGAGCGATTGCACCATGGTCATGAGGGCCGTTAAGATGTGCTAGTCTGTCGAGCGACTGCACCTTGGTGATTCCAAGAAAACTATTTACATGAGCATATATACATTGCATTGAGGGATTGATTGTTGGATTACATTTGATTATATGATGAATGAGTAGAAAATTGAATGTGAGTGAGTACTATCCAGAATCTAAAATTCTGATTTAATGATTGTGTTTTGCTGAAGTGTTGTTTGTACTTACCACATCATAATCATTGACTGCTGTTTTGAAAAGGCATGTATGTCATTAATTTTCAAATGAGCATTATTATTTTCCTCATCATCATATGTCATACCATGATTATAATTGTTGTTGTGCAATATATGCTATGTGAATATTCGTTAATTTCGGTCGGTGACCCTTGCTATTATATTGTGGACTTTGGGCTTTGCCCTCAGATGTTACCCGAACCCGTCCTATCGACGGATACACTAACGACGGAAACGTCGTTAGTTTTCCCTGATCTTTATGTACGAAGTCTACATGGACAACGCAGAGGGACGGACGGTTGGCTGAAGACGAGACTTATAGAGGATACGGTGGAGACCGTGCTACTGTAGCTTAGTGCATGATCAGTCTAGACTTTTGTATAGGGTCTTGAGTTTTCGGAAATGTAATTTTATTTTGGGAATTAATGTACGACTTTTTCCGCTGTATTATTCTGCACTCTAACATTGTTAACATTTTAAAAATGCCTTAATGTTTATTATTAAATTTCCCGAAATTGAGTACTTACTGATTTACGGAAAATTTATTTTAATTCCTTTCGAATTAAATCAGGAAAATCATTTTTATTATTGATTTAAAAAAAATGCACCCGCGCTGTGTTTTAAACTCGGGGTGTTACAGTTACGGTGTTAGAGAACCAACTTTGGTAGCGACGACGTGAGCGAGAGTTTCGCCGGTTTTAGTCGCGGTAACGTAAACGAACAAGAAAACGTAACGAAGGTAAGGGGCTCCTTCCAACTTTCTAGATTGCATATAGGGCTGTAAATGCATGTTTGATGGATTGATTATTATGTTATGTTGTAAAAAACCGGGGATGATCATTGTTATGTTGTTGGAGTTAAGATGCATGCATGTTTGTGGGGACTGTTGTTGTCTTGTTGCTGAGATATTGATGTCCTTGCATGTTGATGTGGATGATCTTCATTGTGTTGATGAGTAAAATCATTAATCTTGTGTTGAGGATGTTCTGGGTTTCAGATGGCATTGCATTTTGTTTTCACTGAAGAGAAAACATAGCATGTTCATGCATTGCATAGTCAGGTGGTGACCGCGATGGGCCACAGAGTTGATGCGGTGACCGTGATGGGCCGCGAAGATAAGTAGTAACCGTGATGGTTTATAGAGTAGTTCCGTGTGTATTAGACGGTCTATTCTATCCGGGTTTCAAAGTGTTTCCGCGTGTATTAGACGGTCCATTCTATCCGGACTTCAGACTGGTTCCGCGTGTATTAGACGGTCCATTCTATTCGTGCGAGGATTTAACTTCTGTGTATTTGGCATGTGAGAGGCTAATACAGGTAAATGTATTGACCGTGATGGGTTATAGAGTAGTTCCGCGTGTATTAGACGGTCTATTCTATCCGGGTTCAGAGTGGTTCCGCGTGTATTAGACGGTCCATTCTATCTGGGCTACGGAGTGGTTCCACGTGTATTAGACGGTCCATTCTATTTGGGCTACAGGGTGGTTCCGCGTGTATTAGACAGTCCATTCTATCTGTAAATCATGCTGGTCCATGAGATACTGCACGTGTGCTGGTCCGTGAGAGACTGCACCTTGGTAATTCCAAGAGTTGAGTATATTGACATATACATATTGCATTGGGATGGTTGACCTGTGAGTCATGATTTGATATGAATTGATGAGTGGAAATTGTAGTGTGCAAGTATTTTATGAATTCTAAGTGCTAAATAAGTTGTCGTGATTATTAATCGTATTTGTACTTGCAACCTGATTTATATGTAAACTGGCTGTTTTGCAAAGATGTAGATGTTATCCATTTTAGTAAGTGAGCATACTTATTTATCATTGTTGTTATAGCATTGAAATATGCCATGAATATAGTTGTTATCTTTGACATAACTGTTATGTGGTAATTGTAAATTTCGGTTGGTGACCCTTTACAATTATTGTGAAAAATTGTGTTTTTCCCTAAGATGATACCCAAACCCGTACCATCGACAGTTACATTGACGACGGAAACGTTGTTAGTTTTTCTTGATCTTTACGTATGGAGAATTTGTGGAGGACGCAAAGGGATCGACAACTAGGGTGAAGACGAGAGTTGTAGAGGATGCGGTGGAAACCAATTGCTACTGTAGCTGTAGTGCATGATCAGATCAGACTAGACTTTTTGTATAGGGCCTAGTGTTAATGGCTGTATTTATTTATTTTGGGATAATTGTATATCTTTTCCGCACTCTGATAATGTTTTGGTGGGTCCAGGATACAGTTTTTGATGTATTTTTTTTTTGGTATATTTTGAAGATCAATTTCCCAAAATTAAATTACTTTGTTATAATGATGATGTGGTTGTTTAATCACTTTTGTATTTTGAATTACAATGCAATACTATTTTTGAATGTTTAATTCATATTAAATTTTAATTATTTTTAATTATTTTGAATTAAGTCGAAATTCTTTTATTGATTGAAAAAAAAATACACTTGCGCTGCTTAAAACTCAGGGTGTTACAACTTTCATCACAAATTTTAGTGATTTTATTCCTCCTTTTGTTCAGTGTTGTGCTTGTTTATTTCAATGTCTCTTGATCTCTTGGATATTTAAGCTTTCCTCATTAAGCTTTTATGATCCAAACATGTTTGCTGATACTGATTTTGCTTTTTACAAATTCTAATTACAGCTTCTTTGCTTGTTCAGATTATGTTATTCAATTATGATATGTTTATAAGTCTTCTTCTATTAAGGTCTGATCATAAGTCATTTATTTGAAACATTTTATCTTTGAAAGGTTCAAGATCATTCTTGACATAGATGCAATAGTCTTGGTCTAGGCTGTTTCTTGATTTTGTTATGGCAATAGATTCTTTTTGATTCTTCTCTTTAACTTGTTGTATTTGAAACCTATCTTAGATTACAAAACACTAAAGAAAATACGTTAAATACTTTATGATTAGAATCATAATTATTCAATTAATTAACTTGATTTTGTTAATCATTAAAACACTAAAATGGGATTTTTTTTGTCTTAACAATCTCCCCTTTTTTATGATGACAAAACATGTTACTTTATCTTTAATTTTGATTCCAAACTTTTGCGATTGATCCCCCTCAGTTTATGCTAACAAAACCTGATTTTGGTTTACCAGATTCTTAATAAAGAATAACAGTTTGAAACCATTTTTCAGAGACAAAATCATAACACATGTATGTAAATCATATATGTGAAGCAGATAAATCAAATTAGCAAACAAAACCAGATTGAATTAAACCAGATTAGAAATTGTCATGTTGTGGCATAGCTAGAAGCAAGTCATGACAGAAGCAAAAACATGTTCAACAATATTACATAAAAAAAAATTAATGATCAAAATAAACATATTCTCCCCCTTTGTCTAATCAAAAAGTAAGGGGAGGCCTAGCAAGGTTAGGAGCTAAATAGACAAAGATAGGGAGGAACGCTCGGAGGAGGAGCACTGTTTAGGGAGGTCTGGAAAGATGGGAGAAGGAAGATTGGCAGGTGGATCAAGGCCCAACTTGGGTGCCAACTGAGTAGTGATCCATGTTCGCAAGAGAGCATTCTCCTTATGTTGATGGATCTGCCTATTTGTAATGATCTGGAGAGCATAAAAAATTGTCTGTGTTTGATGCGTGCTTTGCACTCTTTGACTTCTTGGAGGGGCGTGGTACATCGTTCTCAACTGAAGCATGGGACATATTTGGAGCTGTACAGAAGGTGGATTATGTGGCGAAGTTTGAGCTTATAGTTTGAAGGGTACCTGTAGAAAAATGTTCTGGACAAATAGATGGGCCAGGAGTATCAGGAAAATTCAAGAATTTACTTACTCCAAACAAGGATGAGTCTGTTTTATGTGGAGATAGGAAGGCATGAGACATAATGGAGAGCTTATGTTGTTGGAGAGGATTGTTCTGAGGATTCTGGAGTGGAGAAGCTGGTAGTGATTGAAGAGTGGCAAGTATGGTGAATGATAGAGTAGCTGGAACTAAACTTGGAGGAGTAGAGAGCTGAATGTTATTGGTGTTTTGGAGAGTATGAATGGATTTGCGAGAAAATCGTTTTCTTTTGGTTGAAATTGATGGAAACTCGATTGGATTGGAAGCCAATTGTTCACGTTTCATGTGAAATATGTTCTTGGACGAGAATTTTAAGATTTTGATGCTGGATTCTTCTGTTGCTAAGGGAATGTTGAAGTAACGAAAGATTTTTGTCAACATCATTCCACATGGAACAGTGTTGCGTTTGTAGTCTTTATTTACAGCTGCAATCATGTTCTGGATTATAAGGTAGGGAAGATTCAGTTTCTTGGTGTGAAGCAGGTGATGAATAACCTGAAGGTGCAAACACGAGAAGGGGGGTTGAATTATGTTTGACTAACTTGAATACTTTTCCTGTTTTTACACTTTTAAAACAAAACTTGATGTATGAATAAAAACAGAGTTAGCAGTGGATATAAAGTAAAAATAAAACACAGAATTTTTATATTGGTTCACTGTTAACGAGGCTACGTTCAGTCCCTTCACCTTGAAGGATTTCACTAATTCAAACCTTGAATTACAGCAGTTCTACTGACCCTCCAAGTCAGTCTTCTCAAACAGTCTAACACTCCTAGACTCTTGAGGAATACAGTACCTTTCTTCTCTTGCCAATCTGACAACCCCAGATTGTAGAAGGAATTACAACACTTTGAATCTAATTGCCAAGTAATCTGCTACCCCTTCTGACTCCCTCAGATTGTAGACTCTACTTCAACAACTTAGATCACACGAGAAAGAAAATAACAAGAGTGCTTGCTTCTTGAAAGCTGGAACTCACAATTGACCTCACTGAAAACTTGAGTGTTTGCTTGGGAAGTGTATGACTCTTTTGTGATTTTCGATACTAAGTATTCTGCCTTGAGCCTCCTTTTATAGATGCAGATTAGGGCCTCTTCCAAGCTTAATTTCGAGCTGAATCTTGCTGGATAACTTGACCAATTGGGCTTTATTTAAATAAAAAACATATCTTTTTTAAGCTTTAGATTTTCTATCAAAATAACTGGCCAATCAAGTCTTTAGTTTCTTCCCGCCAACAGCTCCTGAGTTCCACAATACTTCACTTTATTTTTGTAACAAATCTTTTTAATACTTTGATCAAAATAAATTAAAATCTCCACCGTTAATCCTCATGATTAATTCTGAACCATTTGATCTTTGCGCTAGTCCACATCTGGACCATACTAGTTGATATGTTGTGATCCTCTGATTTCGGCCAATCCTGGACCACACTTCCTAACCTTCTGATCTCGGCCATCCTAATCCAGCAAACTGATCTGATGTGATCCTCTGATCTCGGCCACTACTGGACCACACATTTTGACCTTCTGATTTTGGCCAATACTGGGCCATGGTCTGATCTTCTGATCTCGACCAACATTGGGCCAAATATTTAAAACTGAACCATTGATCTAGAAATCTTCCCTCTGATCTGGACCAATTTTGGACTTGGTCTGGATTAAACTGAAATTAAATCTGGACAAGTAATATTTCAGTCTGGACATTTTACCTTTGATTTTGGATTAGGTCTGGATCAATTCTGGAAATCATTTCTTCTGGTCTGGACTTAGTTTCATACCCTGAACCATGCTATCTTCTGGTCTGGGTCAAATTTGGATTAATTCCTTTGTTCTGGACCCATTAATTTACCCTTTGTTTAAGTCTGGATCAAGTCTGGGCTGTTTATCATTTCAATGCCAGGCCATCTTCTGGTCAAAATAACTTCTGGAATAAATCTGACATTTGACATCTTCTGATCTGGAACAACTCTCCCTATGGCAAGCTTCTTCTGGTCTGGTCCAGGTCTCCTTCTGACTTTGCTTCCTTCTGATCTGGGCCAGCAAAGATATCCTCTAGTAGTGTTTTGACATCCTGGTGTATCCTCTGGTAATTCCAGAATGCATTATGGATGCATTTTCTGCTTTTGTAATCTTCAATTTATGGCGGTATTTAATGTAATAATTCAAGTTACAAAATAAGATTACATGGAGTGCTTTTGTAAACATCAAAATCCTAAGTATTTAGAACCAACTTGGTTCCAACATAACCAACGTGTCGTTGTCTGAAACAAATTCATGACTTCCACAATGGGGTAAGATGGAGTGTTGGCTAATATGCTACTGAAATTCTAAAAAGGTTCAAAATGTACAACAGCAGGCCAATATCAAGACCTATTTTCCCTGGCACTAAACTATCAAAAGAAGGCAATGGCGGAGATGTGGATTCAATTAACTTCATGCAACTAGTTGGTTGCTTAATGTACTTGACAACAACTAGACTGGACTTGATGTTTTTTGTGTCATTAATCAGCAGATACATGGAGAAACCCACTAAATTAACTCTATAAGTAGCAAAACGAAATTTAAGATATGTTGTTGGCACAATTGATCTTGGAATTGAATACAGACAACTAGAAAAAGAAGACTTAGTGGCATACACAGACAATTATTATGCAGGAGATGTTGCTGATAGAATAAGTACATCAGGTATGTTTTCTTTTCACATCTAGAGTTGTATCCTGGTCTGCAAAATGGCAGCCAGTTGTGACCTTTTCCACTACAGAGGCTGAATTTATAGTTGTTGCCTTGTGTGTGTGCCAAACCATTTGAAAAACTTGGAAAAAAAAAGCATCAAATATGTTACCGTTACCTCGACATCAAATGTATTTTTAGCTAACAGACAGTGTTTGTTTAACTATTGGTGTTATGATAGTGCAAAGATTGAAAAAAATACATATCAAGATTTATCAACGACATTGTTAGAAGATATTGAAAAAATTGAATTTAAAGGATTGAAATCACATAATAAAATTAAAGGAACGTGTTATTGTGAGATAATATTATTTTTCTTAATTATCGTAATTTGATTAAGGGGTTCTATAGACATCATGCTCTTGAGAAAAGAAAAAAGAAAGAAGAGAGCACTACTTGAATTAAATTTCCCATACTCTTACACGAGAGCTTTTATGTTTTTTTTTATAAATTTTTAGTATTCACTATTATTAGTAATAATAAATTCCAAAAATTTTAAAATATTATTTTTCTATTTTTAAAAAAAATGTTATTTGGTTATTGTAATTTTTTTTTAAATTAAATAGTTTTATTAAATAATAACTCATTTATCCATCATTTTAAATACTAAATATACCCGTACACCTTGAATTAATACATATATTGTAGAAATCCTTCTCTTATAGATGACTTTCTAAAATATGTTTAAGAATTAGTCATAAAAAGATAGAGATATAATCTTGTAATACAAATAAATGGTTGATTTGTAACATCATAAGCTATTTATTTAGAAAATAACTTATAATGTAAACATGTTATAATACCACAGATAGTTCAGTACATGTTTTGTCTTAAAGTCTAATAATATTAAAAGTCTACATCAACGTTTCAAAAGTACAACCCCAAAATATAGAACTACTACATTTAAAGTTTAAGTACAAACTTCAAAAACAAACTTAAAGGAAATAACTAAAAATCATTGTTCAAATTCCAACTTCAAGCTCCTTTACTGAAGCTTTTTATCTGGAAAAAAAATATAAATGTGCCATGGGATTTCATCTCAATGGGGTTCCAAATAGTGGAATCTAAATAAAGTCAACAATTGATTACAAAGTATACTCATCTTCTAATTCACTTTCATTGTAGTTTATTATTAACTATATCTTCTATATCTAGTTATAGTTCTAACTAAACGTCTAAGTCATTAAGGGTGAGTAATCTAATGACTTAAATGCAAGATCAACAAGGATGTCATAATGACTACAAAAGGTTTCCCTAATGTTATAACTTGTTAGTAATATATTTTGGTAAGATTGGACATAATTAAGTCCGTAAGTAGTGTTAGTGCAAAAGTGGTTTTAGCTACAATCATCTAGTTAATGTTTTGATGATAACAAAAACAAACAAATAAAGAACAATTATCCTTTAATTGTATTTCCCAAGTGTGCAAATTAAGTTAGAAAACAAAGATATATATTATTGACTATCTATTTTAAGGTAGCATAAATTATTAGTTAGAGATAATAATTTGAGTGTTCTTAACACAAAATATTATCACCTAATAAACAAGTAAATATGTTTACTAATAGAGAAATTAATAATATAGCAATAAGAAGTATTGCTATATGAATTTGACGATCTACAGTACGAGTCAAAGCGGTAAAGACAAAAGAAATACAAGTCAATGATTGTTCCTCTGAAGACAAAAGAAAAGAGCGCTATAATGACTATCTGCCTCTAGCTAAAAATCATCTTGATCTCTGACTCAAAGATCAAAAGAAGAAAGTTCTAAGTAAAGTCTCTAATAAAGTCAATGTTCTAGTACAAGCTAGATCTTCTAATGAACAAAGAAAAGAGAATCTATTAAATAAGTTCACTGTAATTCTAAAGAAGTCGTTGAAGTTGTATTTGACTCTGATAAACGTGCTCTGAAACGTGCCTCTGGTGATTCTGTTTTTGCAAGTAATGTTCTCATTAGTCTAACTCTGATAACTGTGTTAAGCATATGGTTGTCTGCCTCTAATAAGTATGACACACATATGATTGTCTGCCTCTTATAAGTGTGACAAGCATTGATCCTCTGACTCTAATAAAAAGTCTATGCACCAATGTCCTCTACTTATCATAATGAACTTATCTTCTAACTGAAGAAGTGCATGACCTCCTCTGATAGTGACATCCTCCGAGATCCGTCTTCTTAATTGAAGATACATGAAATCAGTTATGAAGATATATATGGATATGTCTTAAAGACTTATTTGCCTTAAATGCTTATTTAAGAAGAAACTGGTCAATCAATCAAAAAAAAGAGAAAAATGAAAAAGGCAATCTGTTAAGAAGAAATTTGTAAAAGCCTAGACCACGTCAAAAGTAAATATTGAAAGAAAATTCCTCTCAATAGAGAGCTATTAGAATTGATGTAAATCAATCAAGTTGTTTGATACACTTGAATTGATATAGGATTTCAAATATAATATTCTCTCAATTAGAGTTAGAATCCTGCAAACAAACATTGTGTCAATTCATATACAAACTATAACTGATCGAAATCAGTTTGATAATGGCAACAACTCTTTCGTCCATAAGAGGTACCTGAAGACGTATAACAAAACTTATGAACCTCAATGGCAGGCTGCTAGAAATTTGAAGAAAGGTTCTAATGGTGAATGCTTGGAGAGGTTAGAGAAGAATACTCAAAGCCCGAAGAGGCTGAGTAAACAATACTTGTATACTATTATTGAAATAGTGTATTAGTTCCTCGACTGTTCTAATGTAAGGGGAGGGTTAGGTGTAACAGTAGACTGTTGCAAACTTGAATAAAAATCCCTGGTTCCTTCTCTCTCTGCTACACCTATATAAGTTATTTATGATTCAATTTTATTTTACTAAACCTGTTTTATAATAGTAAGTTGAATGATTTGATAAAGAACATAATTTTGTTATACAATCGAAGTATTTTTCATAAAAGTCAAAACACAATACAAACTCTCCTTTATTATGTTTCCAACACCTTAAAGTTGATCCCCACTTACGCTCATTTACACGTGAAGGTGCAAAACACAAGAAGGGGGGTTGAATTGTGTTTGACTAACTTGAATACTTTTTCTGATTTTGCAGTTTCAAAACAAAACTTGATGTATGAATAAAACAGAGATAGCAGCGGATATAAAGTAAAAATAAAAACACAGAATTTTATACTGGTTCACCGTCAACGAGGCTACATCCAGTCCCTTCACCTTGACGGAATTCACTAATTCAAACCTTGAATTACAACAGTTCCACTGACCCTCCAAGTCAGTCTTCTCAAACAGTCTAACAATCCTAGACTCTTGAGGAATACAGCACCTTGACTTCCTAAGTCAAGTCTTCTCCTACCAATCTGACAACCCCAGATTGTAGAAGGAATTACAACGCCTTGAATCTAATTGCCAAGTAATCTGCTACCCCTTTTGACTCCCTCAGATTGTAGACTCTACTTCAACAACTTAGATCTAACACAAGGGAAAGAAAATAACACGAATGCTTGCTTCTGGAAAGTTGGAACTCACAATTAACCTCACTGACAACTTGAGTGTTTGCTTTTGGAAGTGTATGACTCTTTTGTGATTTTCGATGCTAAGTATTCTGCCTTGAGCCTCCTTTTATAGATGCAGATTAGGGTCTCTTCCAAGTTTAAATTTGAGTTGTATCTTGCTGAATTCTCTTACAAAAATATCTTGACCAATCGGGCTTTACTTAAATAAAAAAGATATCTTTTTAAGCTTCAGATTTGCTTTCAAAAATAACTGGCCAATCCTGTCTTTAGTTTCTTCCCGCCAACAGCTTCTGCACTCCCATACGACTTCACTTTATTTTTGTAACAAATCCTTTTAATACTTTGATCAAATTTAATAAAATCTCCATCGTTAATCCTCATGATTAAATCTGGACTGTTTGATCTTCTGCTCTCATCCACCTCTGGACCATACTAAGTGATCTGTTGTGATCCTCTGATTTCGGCCAACCCTGGACCACACTTTCTGATCTTCTGATCTCGGCCAACCTGGTCTAGCAAACTGATCTGTTGTGATCCTTTGATCTCGACCAATGCTGGACCACACATTCTGACCTTCTGATTTCGGCCAACACCGGGCCATGGTCTGATCTTCTGATCTCGGCGAACACTGGGCCATATACTTAAATCTGAACCATTGATCTTGATATCTTCGCTCTGATCTGGACCAATTCTAAACTGGGTCTGGATTGAACTGAAATTAAGTTTGGACAAATAATATTTCAGTCTGGACATTTTACCTTCTGTTTTGGATCAGTTCTGGATCAAATCTGAAGATCATTTCTTCTGGTCTGGACTTAGTTTCATACCGTGAACCATGCTATCTTCTGGTCTGGGTCAAATCTGGATTGATTCTCTTATTCTGGACCCATTAACTTATCCTGTGATTAAGTTTGGATCAAGTCTGGGCTGTTTATCATTTCACTGCCAGACCATCTTCTGGTCAGAATAACTTCTGGACTAAGTCTGAATTATGATTCCTTCTGGTCTGGATCAAGTCTCCCTCTGGCAGGCTTCCTTCTGGTCTGGTCCAGGTCTCCTTCTGACTTTGCTTCCTTCTGATATGGGCCAGCAAAGATATCCTCTGGTAATTCCAGGATGCATCCTCTGGTACCTTCTGGATGCATTTTATGGTGTCTTCATTTTCTGTCTCTGGAAACTTCATTTTCTGGTGGCATTTAATGTTATAATTCAAGGTTAAAAATAAGATTACATGAAGTGCTTTTGTAAACATCAAAATCCTAAGTACTTAGAACTAACTTGGTTCCAACAATCTCCCCCTTTTTGATGATGACAAAACCTTAACTTATTTTGCTATAACCCGAAGTGCTGAAATACTCCCCCTCAGACCAATCTCTCCCCCTAAGTCTAATGCTGTTTTTTTTCTTCTCCTTTTCAACTCCTTCTTGAATCACTCTTTCTTTTCTTCTCTTCTCCTCTCCTTTTCAACTCCTTCTTTTTCATCTCTTTCTGATTTATTTTTCTCTCTCCCTGTTTCTTCTCCTTTTCAACTCCTTCTCTTTTCACTCTTTCTTTTTCTCCTTTTCTTCTTCTCCTTTTCAACTCCTTCTCTTTTCACTTTTTCTTTTTCTCCTTTTCTTCTTCTCCTTTTAAACTCCTTCTCTTTTCACTTTCTTTTTCTCCTTTACAAAGTACAGAAATTAAAAACAAAAAATAAAAGTCATAAAATTAAAATTACAAGAAAATTAAAAAAAACTCCTAAGAAAACTACTTGAGCTAGTGAGATATGGAGACAATGTTGAGATGCTTCTTGATGAACTCGAACCTATCTTCTGGTAATGCTTTGGTGAAGATATCAGCCCATTGATGATCAGTGTCCACAAACTGGATGCTTAAAGTCCCTTTTTGAACATGGTCCCTAATGAAATGGTGTTTTATTTCAATGTGTTTGGCGCTAGAGTGTAAGATCGGGTTCTTGGTTAGGTTTATGGCTGAAGTGTTATCACAGAACAATGGGATATTTGTTTCAAAGATGTTGTAATCTTCAAGTTGGTGTCCAGATTAAATGTGAGTTGCATCCTGCTGCTGATATATACTCAGCTTCGGCTGTTGACATAGCAATGGTGCTTTGTCTTTTGCTTGACCAAGAGATCAAATTATCACCTAAGAAAGTGCAGTTGCCGCTTGTACTTTTCCTTTCCAGCTTGTCTCCAGCATAGTCGGAATCACAAAAACCTCTGAGTTTGTAGGTGAGGGTTTTGTTGTATAACAGGGTAAGGTTGATGGTTCCTTTAAGGTATCTCAAAATTCGTTTGACAACAGTTAAATGGGATTCCCTAGGGTCAGCTTGAAAACGGGCACAGACACAAACACTAAACAAAATGTCAGGTCTAGAAGCAGTTAAATAAAGAAGGGATCCAATCATACCTCTGTATGTTTTCTGGTCTACCTTTTGGTTGGTTTCATCTTTCTCAAGTGAGCAGGTTGGGTGCATGGGGGTGGCCATAGGCTTACATTCACTCATTTTGAACTTTTTAAGAAGTTTTTTAGTGTATTTAGATTGGTGAATGAGTATACCTGATTGGAACTCTTTCTGCATTAGGTCAGAAAACTCCTTGCACAAAGTGCCATTAGTAGATCCAAAGATGATATCATCAATATAAACTTGAATAATTAAAATATCATTTTTAATGTATTTCCTAAATAGAGTATTATCAAACTGACCTCTATCAAATTCATTCTTAAGCAGAAAGTTACTAAGTCTGTCATACCATGCCCTTGGTGCTTGTTTTAAACCATATAAAGATTTCTTAAGTTTAAAAACATGATCTAGAAAATCAGAATTTTCAAATCCAGGGGGCTGTTTGACATAGACTTCCTCACTTATATAGCCATTTAAGAATGCACTTTTAACATCCATTTGATACAGTATTATATCATGATTAGCAGCAAATGATAAGAGAATTCTAATTGATTCTAACCTGGCCACTGGAGCAAAAGTCTCAGTGTAATCTATACCTTCTTGTTGATTGTATCCTTGAGCTACTAATCTGGCTTTGTTCCTTACCACTTCACCTTTTTCATTGAGTTTATTCCTGAACACCCACTTGGTTCAAATAATGTTTTTGTTTGGTCTAGATACCAGATCCCAAACATCATTCCTTTGGAATTCATTCAGCTCTTCTTGCATTGCAAGTATCCAACCTTCCTCTGCCAAAGCCTCATTAACATTGTTTGGTTCAATTGTTGAGAGTAAACCAAACAGACTGGTTTCTCTACTTGATGATCTGGTCTTTAAAGGTTCTGCTGCACTGCCAATAATGAGAGATTCTGGATGTGAAGACTTGTACTTCCATCCATTATTTCCCTCTGTCTTGTCTTTAGAGTCAGCATGTTCTTCTTCATCTTGATCTTTCTCAGATTCTGCTGCTGGTTCAGCTTCTGGTTTCTGTGCCTCTAGTTCACCTGCAATTTCCTCATCTTGCTTTGACTTTTCAAAGTCAAGCTGTTTATCATCAAACTTAATGTGGATTGATTCTTCCACAGTGTTAGTTTCATTGTTAAACACTCTATAAGCTTTTGATCTCTCAGAGTTGCAATAAAGATACACTTTTGAGATCTAGAATCAAACTTAGCTAGGTTATCTTTAGTGTTCAACATAAAATGAATGCAGCCAAATTGCTTAAAGTAGGAAATATTGGGTTTCTTACCTTTCCAGTTCATAGGGAGTTTTATTTAAGATGGACCTAATGTAGACTCTATTCTGAATGTAGCAGGTTGTGTTGACAGCTTCTGCCCAAAGGTAGGTGGCAACCTTCATAACATTCAGCATGGTTCTGGCCATCTCCTGCAGTGATCTGTTCTTCCTTTCTACCACTCCATCTTGTTGAGGTGTTCTGGGGGATGAGAAGTTGTGAGAGATGCCATTCTCATCACATAATTCTTCAAAATACTTGTTCTCGAATTCACCTCCATGATCACTTTTGATGGTTATGATCTTAATACCCTATTCATTCATAACTTGCTTACAAAAAGAAATGAATACTCTGTGAGATTCATCTTTGTTCTTTAAAAGTTTTACCCAAGTCCACCTTGAGTAATCATCAACAATTACAAAACCATATTTCTTACCACCGAGAGAAGCTGTTTGAACCGGACCAAACAGATCTAAGTGAAGCAGTTCAAGTAGTTGAGAGGTAGAAACACATTTTTTAGTTTTAAAAGAGCTTTTAGTTTGTTTTACCTCTTTGACATGCTTCACACAGAATCTCAGTTTTGGAACTTACTTTGGGAAGCCCTCTTATTAACTGGAGTTTGCTCAATTCGGATATAAGCCTAGGGTTTGCATGCCCTAACCTTTTGTGCCAAATCAGATTCTGCTCACTCACACACAATAAGCATTTAACCTGTTGCTTAGCAAGACTGAACAGATCAATTTTGTAAACATTATCCTTCCTAGTGCCAGTAAATAAAACCGACCCATCAAGTTGACTAACAGCTTTGCAAGTTTTTTTATTAAAGATAACATCATAATTGCAATCACTTAATTGACTTATGCTGAAAAGATTATGTTTTAGCCCTTTAACTAGCAGAACATTTTTAATAGACAAGGAAGAAGAAGTGTTACCAACAGTTCATGTACCAATAATCTGACCTTTCTGGTTTCCTCCAAAGGAAACTTTGCCTCCATTCTTCATAGTCAGATCCAGAAACATAGATTTGTCTCCTGTCATGTGTTTGGAGCATCCACTGTCAAGATACCAAGCTTTGTGTTGCTGATCAGACCTTGCCTTTTCTCTGTCAGAATCAGAGTCAGAGTCAAACTCAGATTAAGACTTAGCTTTTGTTCGAGCCATTAGAGCCAATTCTTCTTCTAGCCTGTTTGAGCAGTTTCCTTGATTCTGCTTTGGTTGATAAACCATGTTCCTCTGATGATTCTGGAACATGTTTTGATTCTGGTAATTTTGGTGAATCTTGTGATTCTGATAACCTTGATCATTCTGGTGATTTGGGTGAATCTGGTGGTTCTGATGAATTTGGTAATTCTGGTAATTCCTGTTCTGATTCTGGTTCTGGTTCCAGTGTTGATTCTGATTCTGGTTCCAGTACTGATTCTGATTCTGGTTCCAGAGTTGATTCTGGTTCCAGTTCCTGTTCTGATTCTGGTTCTGGTTGAGTTGACAAGACCTTCTTCCATCAGACCCAGATTGCCTTTGTCTTGTTGTAGCTGGAACATAAACCTTCTTCTGCTTGTGCATTGCCAACATCCATTGTCCAAGCACCATTTTTGGTGTCTCCTTCTAGTTGCTCAGAATATCTGTAACATAGACAATTTGATGTTTTGGTACCCAGAACTAATTGGGTCCAGGTTTGTTAGTCTTAACAGCTCTCTAATCTTGTTCAGATTTTACCATTGGACAAGATAGTTCAGAGTAACCTTTCTTAGCATAAACAATACATAAAACATCAGAATGAACAGTTTTAGTTTCAATAGTTTCTGTATAACCAAGATCTCTCTTTCCAATGTTACTGTTTCCATAAATCATAGATGCATATTTACTTCTTTCCAATCCATTAGAAATAAAGTTTTGAAAAAATTTCTCATGCATATCAGATTCACAAACAGTTTTGGAAGTGGAACAAATATTACTTTTGAGAGTTTGGTTTTCAGATTTGAGTCTTGCAACTTCAGTTTTAAAATCCTTGTTTTCAGTTGCATACTCAGAATTTCGATTCTTTAAAACTTGGACTTCTTTGGTTAGATTTTTCTTGTCTTCCCTAAGAGTTTTCAGTTTTAAAGACATCTTATTGTTTGCATTTAAAAAGTCTTTTAAAGCCTCAATTAATTCAGATCTAGTGAGATCAGAAAATACCTCACTGTCTTCATCTTTTGATTCTGTTCTAGAGCTTGAGCCGTATCCAGAGCTTGAGTTGGTATGAGTCATCAGAGCCAGAATTGCTCCCTCTGATGTGCTTCCAGACTTGCTTGAATGATTGCTTCAATCATTCTTCCTTCTGCTTGCTTTCTTTCCTGAAATTGTGCCTTTATGAAGTCCAGAGGCAGACCTGATGTGTGCCATCTTTGTTGTTTCTGCCTCTTCTTCATCAGAAGATTCTTCCTTTGATTCTGATGCATCCCAGGCTGCCATCAGACCATTCTTTCTGAATTTGGAATTCTTCTTGTGCTTTTTGCCTTTTTCCAGATTTGGACATTCTGACTTGATATGTCCAGGTTCATTGCATCCATAACAGATGATGCTTTTCTTGTCAGATTCTTCTTTTCCTTTGTTGTTATGTTTCTTCTTGAAGCTTCTTCTCTTCCTGTTTTCCCAGATCTTAACCATCTTTTTGGTTAAGTAAGCCATATCATCACAGTCACAGTCACTATCCTCTGATTCTGATGATGCCCTTGCAGCTTTCTTCTATTTTGACTTCAGGGCCAGATTCTTCTTCTTCTTTGGTTCATCTACTTCTAGTTCTATTTCATGAGACCTGAGTGAGCTGATCAGATCTTCAAGTTTTAAGTTGTTCAGATCTTTGGCTTGCTGAACTGCAGTAACCATTGGTCTCCACTTGGTTGGTAAGCTTCTTAGAATCTTCTTGACATGATCTGCTGTTGTGTAGTTTTTCCTCAAGACCTTCAGTCCAGATATCAGAGTCTGGAATCTGCAGAACATTCCATCAATGTTTTCATCATCTTCCATCTTGAACATCTCATACTGTTTGACCAGTATGTTAGCCCTTGCTTCTTGAACCTGTTGGCTTCCTTCATAGGACAGAACCAGACTGTCGAATATGCTCTTTGCTGTTTCTTTATTTGTGCATCTATCAAATTCCTTGAATGTGCTGGCACAGATCACGAGAATGGGGGGTTGAATTGTGTTTGACTAACTTGAATACTTTTTCTGTTTTTGCAGTTTTAAACCAAAACTTGATGTATGAATAAAATAGAGTTAGCATCGAATATAAAGTAAAAATAAAAACACAGAATTTTATACTTGTTCACCGTTAACGAGGCTACGTCTAGTCCCTTCACCTTGAAGGATTTCACTAATTCAAACCTTGAATTACAACAGTTCCACTGACCCTCCAAGTAGGGGTGGGAATAGGCCAGGCCAGGCTTTGAAAGGCCTGAGCCTGGCCTACAATTAATTTTTCAGGCCTAAGCCTGGCCTACGGCCTATCATAGGCTTTTTTTTCGGCCTGGCTTGGCTTTTTTAAAAATCTGGCCTGGCCTGAAAGCCTTTTTAAAAGCCTTATTCTTATTAAAATATTTCAATGTTATATTTTACATTTTTTTAAATTAGAAAGTTTTATATAAGGAAAACTAATAAAATTATAATCAAATCTAATATAATAAAATAATATTAAAATAGCCTAATTGATAGGCTTTAAAATAGGAAACAATAATATTAATAAATAACATTAATAAATAATAATATATATATATACATATACTTTAAAATAGGAAACTATAATATTAATAAATAATAATAAAAAATAACATTAATAAAATATATATATAGATATGTATATATATAGGCCGGCCTGTCAGGCCTAATAGGCGTTTATATAAGCCTGAACCTGATCTATTTAAAAAAATAGGCTTTAAAAATAGCCTGAACCTAGCCTTCTTATTAAACAGACCAGGCTATAAGTAGGCCAGGTCATAGGACCCTGTCGGACGTCCTAGCCTATTCCCATCCCTACCTCCAAGTCAGTCTTCTCAAACAGTCTAACAATCCTAGACTCTTGAGGAATACAGCACCTTGACTTCCTAAGTCAAGTCTTCTCCTACAAATCTGACAACCCCAGATTGTAGAAAGAATTACAACGCCTTGAATCTAATTGCCAAGTAATCTGCTACCCCTTCTGACTCCCTCAGATTGTAGACTCGACTTCAACAACTTAGATCTAACACAAGGGAAAGAAAATAACACGAGTGCTTGCTTCGGGAAAGTTGGAACTCACAATTAACCTCACTGAAAACTTGAGTGTTTGCTTTTGGAAGTGTATGACTCTTTTGTGATTTTCGATGCTAAGTATTCTGCCTTGAGCCTCCTTTTACAGATGCAGATTAGGGTCTCTTCCAAGTTTAAATTCGAGCTGTATCTTGCTGGATTCTCTTACAAAAATATCTTGACCAATCGGGCTTCACTTAAATAAAAAGATATCTTTTTAAGCTTCAGATATGCTTTCAAAAATAACTGGCCAATCCTGTCTTTAGTTTCTTGCCGCCAACAGCTTCTGAACTCCCATACGACTTCACTTTATTTTTGTAACAAATCCTTTTAATACTTTGATCAAATTTAATTAAATCTCCATCATTAATCCTCACGATTAAATCTGGACTGTTTGATCTTCTGCTCTCATCCACCTCTGGATCATACTAAATGATCTGTTGTGATCCTCTGATTTCGGCCAACCCTAGACCACACTTTCTGATCTTCTGATCTCGGCCAACCTGGTCTAGCAAACTGATCTGTTGTGATCCTCTGATCTCGGCCAATGCTGGACCACACATTTTGACCTTTTGATTTTGGCCAACACTAGGCCATGGTCTGATCTTCTGATCTCGGCCAACACTGGGCCATATACTTAAATATGAACCATTGATCTTGATATCTTCCCTCTGATCTGGACCAATTATGAACTGGGTCTGGATTGAACTGAAATTAAGTCTGGACAAATAATATTTCAGTCTGGACATTTTACCTTCTATTTTGGATCAGTTTTGGATCAAATCTGGAGATCATTTCTTCTGGTCTGGACTTAGTTTCATACTCTGAACCATGCTATTTTCTGGTATGGGTCAAAATCGGATTGATTCTCTTGTTCTGGACCCATTAACTTATCCTCTGATTAAGTCTGGATCAAGTATGGGCTATTTATCATTTCACTGCCAGGCCATCTTCTGGTCAGAATAACTTCTGGACTAAGTCTGAATTATGATTCCTTCTGGTCTGGATCAAGTCTCTCTCTAGCAGGCTTCCTTCTGGTCTGGTCCAGGTCTCCTTCTGACTTTGCTTCCTTCTGATCTGGGCCATCAAAGATATCCTCTGGTAATTCCAGGATGCATCCTCTGGTAATTCCAGGATGCATCCTCTAGTAATTCCAGGATGCATCCTCTGGTACCTTTTGGATGCATTTTCTAGTGTCTTCATCTTCTGTCTCTGGAAACTTCATTTTCTGGTGGCATTTAGTGTAATAATTCAAGGTTCAAAATAAGATTACATGGAGTGCTTTTGTAAACATCAAAATCCTAAGTACTTAGAACCAACTTGGTTCCAACAACACGTCCCTTCGTTTATAGAAGGAGAATTGATCTACCTATATTGAATCATATGATTCTCACCCTAAATATATACATATATATATATATATGTACACATGTGTACTAAATTATTTAATCACACAAGTCATATGAGTGAACCTTCAACAAAGAACATGTATATACTATTTACAGCAGTCATAATAATCAATTATATCAATCATCAATGTAAATACACTAATGATACATGAGAAAATGATGAAAATAGAAATACACATTAAATAGGGTCAAAACATCAATTCTAACAGTCGAGGGCGCTTCTCCTAGTGCCAAGCACCCTCTGGAAGCATCTGAGCCAACACTAGGCGTAAGATCTCTAACTTGCAGAACACCAGGCCACTTTGTGTAGTGCTAGGCACTTGCTTTAACTTGACAATACATACTTTTGTGAATTTGATAGAAAAATACATTTCAAAAACACTACTTTTCTTCATTTTAAAAGGGAAAACAACAAGGCTAACATGACCCTAGTTTATACAAAATTTACAACTGCAATTTAACATGCATGCTTCACAAAATCGGTTCAAAATGGATTAATTCCATTTTATATCCTATTTTACTAACTCAAGGGCATGCATCATCAAGACATAAAGAAAACAAAAAACATTAACAATGGATCCTAGCATTCAATCATCTAAGTGACATCAAGTGGTACAAATCATAACATGAGTAATTTCTCGAACTTAACACAACAATTTCAACAAGAACCATCAAAATTACATGCATGACACATTTTGATGAAATCATTCAAAACTCTTCAAAGAATCACAATAACTCACTCTCATTTCAATTCCTAATCTTCAAATCTTCCATCTACAAAATTTTATTACCTCACTCATATGCGCAAGGGGAAGGAAGTCCACCTTTGAGATTTTTCAGAAAAATGGAGATGAAGGAGATGGTGGTTTTTTGCCATTTCTTCCTTAGCCTCTAACAAGAAACTCTTCCAAATCTTTCTCTTCTTCCCTTCAGTTTCGACAAGATTTTTCCTCTCTTCTCTTTTCCCTTCTATGTGCCCATTTTTTTTCATTCTATGTGTTCTTTCTTTCTTTTGTGAAAATGTGTTTTTGTTTTCTTTTCTCCCTAAGAGCAAGAGAGTCTTTTGCATATGTAACGTGTGTGTAGAGGTAAGTGGGAAGGGAATAAATTGTTGACTTTTGATCAACTATTGGTGTTAATATTTTTTATTAGGCCATCTTCCTATACGCAACATTCTACTTTTCACAAATTATTATTTTATACTCATACGTAAAAAAATTAATTGAATACTATAAATTATTTAAGGTAAAGAGGGGTGATGCATGATTCATTTCTTTTGTCATATTTATTTCATCAACGCCATTTTTATTATGATTTTAAAGTTTTGTGCTTAATTTTTTTTCTAAAATTTAAATTATCTTTTACAATAATGAAAATATTATTATTCAATTGGACCGTGCATCGCATAGGAAAATAGTAATACAAATAAATACTAGTTCCATTGGGAGCAACAAAGTAATGTTTGTTTAAATAATAATGCTAATAAGTGATAAAAAAATATTGCTAAGAATGGTTGGTTTGTTTATTTCGTTGATATCTAATATAAACGAATAAATTGATTGAATTTTTTATTCCATGTTCAGTTTATTTGCTATTTTATTTTATTAATGTTCTTTTGGATTTAAAGATGAGGATGAGATAAAAAGGAAAAAATTAAAAAGAACTTTTTTATCAATTTTAATTTTTAAAATATGACATTTTAATAACTATTTAATATTAAAATAAATTATAAATTAAAAATTTAGACTTTCAATCTATTGAATTTCGGAATCCGTCCTTGATAATAATAATAATATTGAATTTTCAGAATTCTTAATAATAATAAAAATAATAAAAATAAAACTCAACAAGAATATTAAAATCCTTCTTATTTTCCTTTAACACCTACAATAAATAAATAATGAAACATAAATATAAATAAATAAAGTCTATCGCGCTCTGAAGTATACATAGATCAAATCGTAGTAATCATCACTATATGATAAAACACCGCAACAACTAATATGTGTGTTTTGTGCAGCAGAACAAAGTCAATTATATTTCCACAAAATCCACAAGAAAATAAGTGGGTTCGTCTTGTTCTCAGTTCTTCAAGATTGCAAACATTGACAACAGGATTGAAACTCCGATCATTGCCACTGAATTTGAAATAGATCCGGCAGCTCCAGCATCGGGACCTAATGCCGGAGCCGACGAAGGACTAAGGTCTTGTGCTGAGGCTACAGCGGCAACCAAAAAGAAGGAAAATAACTTCATTGTAGTAGCTGATGACGCCATTGTGAAACTAAATAATAGAGAAAGTAGGAAATTTAAAATTAAAATAGTGAAGAAATATTGTGAATTATGGAGAAGTTGTGCAGATTGATTGTTGAATTGGTAATGAAATTGTGTGGGAGTATTTATAAAGATTAGGGAAACGCGTGGGGCCTGCAGAAAACGTGGACAGCTGGAGTTCACTGAGAAACAAAACATATGAACCGACGTTGTATCATATTTATGAACGGGTCGGGCATTTAGATGTTTGTGTACTTTGTGCGCTATGTTTATGTGCTGTTCAGTTTTGTTAAACAACCGATTAGAATGATTGTTTTTGTTTTCCTAATTGATTTTTCTTTGAAGAATTGCAACCGCCATAAGGACCTACTTTAATTTTTTTTTTACAAGAAGGACCGACGTTTTTTGTTGTGATTTCTTTTTTGACAATTGCCTTGATGTACATTAAAAATTCAAAGTTTGGTGATATATTTGTGTGGAACAAGTCAAATAATAATGGTTGATTGTTTTTTTCATACCAATAGAAAGGTTGATTGTTGATTTTTTTAATAAATTATTATAAAAATTAATTTTATCATTTCAACTTTTGAGTAAAAAAAATAGTTTACGCATCCTTAAGTAACAATTTTCTTAAGAAATAATTTAGTTATTTATCTTTCTTTTTTATTTGATTTTTTATTTAATTTTAAGTAATGATTTAATCATTTATATTTTAAAATAGGTTAAATAGCACATTTGAGTTTTGAATTTGATGAAATTTATATTATATTGAAGAATATAATTAATTTTATGGGTTTTGGTTGAAAATTTTAATGAATTTTTGTAAAAAAAAAGGATAACATTGTTGACATTTTAAAACATAAAAGATCAAATTGTCACTTAAAATTAAAATAAATGACCAAATCGGGAAAAAAAGAAGATAAAGGACTAAAACGTTAACTGAAATTATGTTAAGGGACCAGAAGTGATATTTAGCCTTTAAAATATCAAGAATATTTTTTTTTTATATAAAAACTCAAAATTAATTACCGTCTTCAAATAAAACCCAGAAAATTCATTATTCATTTCAACAAAATTCATATATTTATTAAATTCGTAATTCAAATCATCAAATAAACTTGTATCTTCATCTTCAACAATATGAAATCCATCAAATAAAACACTCACACTTTAAGATTTGATCTTCAAATCAGCAAGACAATATCATCTTCTTCTTTCTATTCTTCTCCAAATCAAATCCCTAACCTAAATCTTAAAATGTGAATTCTTTATTTGATGAACTTTATGTGGTTGATGATTGATGAAGATAAAAAAAAAAAGTTTATTTGATTATTTGAGTTATGAATTTGATAAAAATATGGATTTTGTTGAAGATAATTATTAATTTTCGGTGTTTTTTTAAGATGGTGATAAATTTTCTGGATTTATGTAAAAAATGATAATATTGTTGACATTTTAAGACAAAAGATCAAATAGTTACTTAAAATTAAATAAATGATCGAATAAAAAAATAAATAAATGACTAAATCGTTACTTGAAATTAAGTTAAAGGGCCGCGAAAGATATTTTGTCAAAACAGATTCATTTCATTTTTTGGCAGATTTTTTTATTTTAATTATAAAATAATTTTAAAAAAATTAATAAGCACATCTTTCATTAGAAATATTCATAAAATTCTAAAATATTTCACACTTCATCAAAATGTTAACACGTTATTTATCGTGAAAAATGATATTTCAACATATACATTTTAAACAATATTTAATATTGTATGTATTGTTCTCTGTATTTATACGGTGAATAGTATTTATTTTCAAATTTTTTAAAATTTTATTTCAATAATTGAAATATTTTTTGTGACACATATATAAGTTATACTGTTGATCATTTTAAACATTTCATTAACCACTAAAATATAAATAATTAACCACTTATTTAACGTATATCTAATTAACCACTAAAATGCAATACATTAACCAATAACCCATAACACAATTTTATTTTATTTTAAAAAAAAAATATACATTTTTTAAAATGCTCACTCTGACTCTAATTCTAAAAATAAGTGTGTTGATGAAGAAATTGAGGTATTATCTTACCTATCTCAAAATGAGTTTCTAAATGAAAATCACAATGTTTCTTCAAAACTAAAAACTCTTGGAAAAGCTCATGTCATCTTAACAAATAAGTACAATACTCTTGAAAAAGATATTGAAAACCTAAAAAAAGAGAAAATCTAACTCTAGAAGAAAATGTTTCAAAAATCTTAGAGGATAGAGTCTGTATTTCCATTAAGTATGAAAAAGCCTTTCAAAAATTTATTGTAAACGACATAAACAGAAGCAAACAAGCCTATATGATATATAGTTTTAGCAGAAACAATAAACGAGGTATTGGTTTTGAAGAACCAAACGATTTCCTAAATTTAACTTACCTGATACTGCTTGCTTGTATTGCTTAAAGAAAGGTTACAATAAAAGAACTTGTCCCAGGCAAAAAACATGGAAAAACAAGACACCTTTCAGAACTAACATACCATAACCCAACCAAGGGACCTAAAAATAAAATAATATATCTTATAGTCATGGTGTAAGACCCTTAAATTTAATATTAATTTATGGAATTAATATTAAGGGCATTTTGGGGATATTTGTAAAATATTTAATATATGTATGTTTTGGGTAAATATATATATATATATATATATATATAAATATTTATTTTGGAGGATGAATTAAAATTATTGGATGAAGATTAAATTAATTTAATTACGAGTAATTAAATTAATCGGGCAGTTAATTGAGGATTAGTGGCTAATTGCAAAACAATTAAGTGCTGAAGGATCCAGCATTATTTTAACATTATTTTTGGTGAGGTGGCACCACAAAAGCCTATAAATAGGAGTGAGAAGGATGGTGAAATCAGAACACCACCCCTCCTTCCTCACTGCCCATACTGCATGTAATAGTGCTGCATGTAACAGCACCCTTCTCTCCCATTCTGTGTTCTGAATTCTGTTCACGATTACAAAAGGAAAAAGAGGGAGTTCCTCAAAAGTGTCATTAATTGGAAACCTAGGCACCAAACCAGAAAACCCCCAGTACAAAAGTTATTCCCTACACCATTACGGAGCTAAAGAACCCAGTTTCGTAGCAGCAAACGCAGACTGCAGTTTCACCGGTTTTTGGCGCGAAAACAAGAACGACAGCAGAAACGAGAAAAGTAGCAGAACACGCAACAAGGGTAAGGGCACCTTCCACTTTCTAGTTGCATTTTAGGACTGTAAATGTATGTTTGAGGTGTGATTATATTCGAGTTTCTGTTTTGAAAAAGAAACTGTTTTACATGACATTTTGAAAGATGAAAGAAAATGCATTATGTAGAGGTTTTAAAAATCTGCAACATACTGTTTTGGGTGATTATTCCAATACTGTTTTGTTTATGGGGAAAGCTGAAAAATGCATTGCATGTTATTTTGAAGAGGAGTAAAAAAAAACATATTCATAAAACTGTTTTGAATATTGCAAAAATGCATTCTGTTGGTATTTTGCTGCTATGTGATGCTTGCTGTTTGACTGAATGTGTTAATGTTGTTCTGATGTTTGAGAAAAGTTGAATGCTTTGCATGTTGTTCTGATGTTTGAAAAAGCTGAAATGCTTGCATGTTGTTCTGTTGATGAAAATCCGGTGTTGCTGATGATTTCAAAATAAAAGGGGTTTAAAACTGATGAAAGTGTTTTCTTCTGGAAAATCTGGTTTGATGTAAAAGTATGAGTTTTGTGGTTTAAAAGAGTGATAAAACTGTTTTGGAGTTGTGCTAATTTTTCAAAAGAAACAGTTTGAAATGTGTTGAAGTCTCAGTAAAATTTCACTGATTTCGAAGGTGTATTCGAATACAACATGTGTGTATTCGAATACAGCCTGTCAAGCTTCTGTTTTACTTAAGTTTTCAAACTTGTATTCGAATACGAGCCCGTGTATTCGAACACAAAGGAAGGATTTTTTCTTCTGATGATTCTGATGTAAATCATCCTGTTTCTACTTCTGATGATTCTGATGTTAATCATTCTGTTCTGCTTCTGATGATTCTGATAATCATCCTGTTTCTGTTTCTGATGATTCTGATGTTAATCATCCAATTTCTACTTCTGATGATTCTGATGTTAATCATCCTATTTCTGCTTATGATGATTTTGATGTTTATCATTCTGTTTCTGCTTCTGATGATTCTGATAATCATCCTGTTTCTACTTCTGATGATTCTGATGTTAATCGTCCTGTTTCTGCTTCTGATGATTCTGATGTTAATCATCATGTTTCTGCTTATGATGATTCTAATGTTAATCATCCTATTTCTGCTTCTGATGATTCTGATGTTAATCATCCTGTTTTTGCTTCTGATGATTCTGATGTTAATCATCTTGTTTCTACTTCTGATGATTCTGATGTTAATCATCCTGTTTCTGCTTCTGATGATTTTGATGTTTATCATTCTGTTTCTGCTTCTGATGATTCTGATAATCATCCTATTTCTACTTCTGATGATTCTGATGTTAATCATCCTGTTTCTTCTTCTGATGATTCTGATGTTAATCATCCTGTTTCTGCTTCTGATGATTCTGGTGTGAATCATCCTCTTTCTGCTTTTGATGATTCTGGTGTGAATCATCCTATTTTTGCTTCTGATGATTCTTGTGTGAATCATTCTGTTTTGCTTTTGATGATTCTTGTGTGAATCATTTTGTTTTGCTTCTGATGATTCTTGTGTGAATCATTCTGTTTTGCTTCTGATGATTCTTGTGTGAATCATTCTGTTTTGCTTCTGATGATTCTAGTGTGAATCATTCTGTTTTGCTTCTGATGATTCTGGTGTGAATCATTCTGTTTTGCTTATGATGATTCTGGTGTGAATCATTCTGTTTTGCTTCTGATGATTCTAGTGTGAATCATTTTGTTTTGCTTCTGATGATTCTAGTGTAAATCATTTTGTTTTGCTTCTGATGATTCTGGTGTGAGTCATTCTGTTTTGCTTTTGGTGATTCTGGTGTTAATCATTCTATTTTGCTTCTAATGATTCTGGTGTGAGTCATTCTGTTTTACTTTTGATGATTCTAGTGTGAATCATTCTGTTTTGCTTATGATGATTCTGGTGTGAATCATTCTGTTTTGCTTCTGATGATTCTGATTCTGGTTCTGTTTTATGATGTTCTGGTGTTGATGATTCTGATTCTGGTTCTGTTTCTGATGTTCGGATGTTAATCATTCTGATTCTGGTTCTGTTCCTGATGTTCTGATGATAATCATTCTGATTCTGGTTCTATTTTCGGATGATCTGATGTTGATCATTCTGGTTCTGCTTCTGATGTTGATCATTCTGGTTCTGCTTCTGATGTTCTGATGTTGATCATTCTGGTTCTACCTCTAATGTTGATCATTCTGGTTCTGCTTCTGATGTTCTGATGTTGATCATTCTGGTTTTGTCTTCTATATTCGACTATAGGCATGCTGTATTCGAATACAGAATGTTAAAATTGCAGTTTCATGCTTTTGTATTCGAATACAAGAGTTCTGTATTTGAATACATATTCGAGTTTTCAAAATTTCCAAGTTTTTAAGAGTGTTTTGAAAACCGTGAGTGTTTGGGGAATGTTGGGATTGTTTGGGGAATTAAAATGGAACTTTTGGTGATATTTTGAAGTGGTGGTGACGAAGTTTTTAAGACTTTACTGATGCAGAGAAAGATGTTGTTTTGTGCACTGAGACTGCCTCTGTATTCGAATACCAGAGGGCTGTATTCGAATACAGAGTGTGATTCTGCACTGTTTTTGGCTTCTGTATTCGAATACAGAGTGTGATTCTGCACTGTTTTTGGCTTCTGTATTCGAATACAGAGAAGCTGTATTCGAATACAGTTTCGTGAAATTCCAGAGATCCCCAGTTTTAAACACAGTATTTGAATTTTAAGAGTTTGGGAAAACATTTCAAAATGTTAATGAATATTTGGCTGTTTAACCATGATTGTGATGATGATAATTCTGACTGTGCTGAGATATTTCAAACATGATAAAAAGCATGAATTTTCTGATTTTGCATACTGTTTCTAGAGAAGTGAAACACTGCATATTCATGCATTGCATAGTCAAGTGGTACCCGCGATGGGCCACAGAGTAATGCGCAACCACGTGCTGATCTGTTGAGCGATTGCACGAGTGATGGACTGTTGAGCGTCTGCACTAGGTACTGATCTGTTGAGCGATTGTACCTTGGTATATAAGTGTTGGTCTGTTGAGCGACTGCACTGGTACTGGACTGTTGAGCGTTTGTACCCTGAAATGCGCAACCACGTGCTGAACTATTAAGCGATTGCACGAGTGCTGGACTATTGAGCGTCTGCACTAGGTACTGATCTGTTGAGCGACTGTACTTTGGTATATAAGAGTTGGTCTGTTGAGCGACTGCACTGGTACTGGACTGTTGAGCGTCTGTACCCTGAAATATGCAACCACGTGCTGATCTGTTGAGCGATTGCACGAGTGCTGGACTGTTGAGCGTCTGCACTAGGTACTGATCTGTTGAGCGATTGTACCTTGGTATATAAGTGCTGGTCTATTGAGCGACTGCACTGGTACTGGACTGTTGAGCGTCTGTACCCTGAAATGCGCAACCACGTGCTGATCTGTTAAGCGATTGCACGAGTGCTGGTCTGTTGAGCGACTGCACTAGGCACTGATCTATTGAGCGATTGTACCTTGGTATATGTCAAACGTGCTGGTCTGTTGAGCGATTGCACGAGTGCTGGACTGTTGAGCGTCTGCACTGGTGCTGATCTGTTGAGCGATTGCACCTTGGTCTTGAGGGCCGTTAAAGTCAAACCTATTATGCTGGTATGTTGAGCGACTGCACCTTGGTGATTCCAAGAAAATTGTAAACATGAGCATATACATATTGCATTGAGTGATTGACCGGTGAGTCACGTTTGATTATATGATGAATGAGTGGAAATTGAATATGTGTTTTGCTTAATGATTGTGTTTTGCTGAGGTGTTGTTTGTACTTACCACATAATTCATAATAATATGCTATGTGATTATTTGTTAATTTTGGTCGGTGACCTTTGCTATTATATTGTGGACTTTGGGCTTTGCCCTCAGATGTTACCCGAACCTGTCCTACCGACGGATACACTAACGACGGAAACGTCGTTAGTTTCCCCTGATTTTTCACATACGGAGTATTCGTGGTCGACGCAGAGGGGCAGACAACTGGCTGAAGAAGAGACTTGTAGGGGATACGGTGTGGAGACCGTGCTACTGTAGCTTAGTGCATGATTAGTCTAGACTTTTGTATAGGGTCTTGATGTTTTGGGAAATGTAATTTTATTTTTGGAATTTATGTAATGATTTTTCCGATGTATTCTTCCGCACTCTGAAACTATTTAGTGGCTACAGGCCGGGTGTTCTCTTTTGAAATGAACTGATGAAAATCTTATTTTAATTCCCTTGAATTAATTCGGAAAATTCTTTTTTTGATTTATTTTATGTGAAAAGAAAAAAAAATACACTCGCGCTGTGTTTTAAACTCGAGGTGTTACACATGGTGCCTAGACAGTGGATGCTCACAACACATGATGGCGAAAAGTCTATGTTCTAGGATTTGGAGGAAATTAGAAGGGTAATATCATAGGGCATGGCACAGTAGGTAATGGTTGTCTTTGTAAAATGAGAAACACAAGTAGATGAGCCTATTGATGTGGTTGTTAGTATATTTTTGGATCGATTGCTCTTGACTTTCTAAAGTTGTAAGATCCACAAGTAGATGATCTAAGATGTTTGTCTTAAAGCTATAGAGTTTTGGGAAGCCAGTTGTAGAGGATGAACTTGACGCTATTCAAGCAGAAGAGATTAAGGGAGAACATGAAGTTCATTGGTTTGCAAAGAATGAAAGTGTGGGAGTTGTGAAGGATTGTGAGTAATAAAAAGTGTAAGAGTCAAAATAGTTGTGTTTTCTAAGACAGTACTAGATGCACCTAGGAGATATTTGTCAAAGTATCACACCATAATAGAAATAAACTATTCATATTCAAGATTAATTGAGTTTAGATTAACTAGAGGCACAAATAAATTCAATATGATTAGAGGTAGAGAAAACATATGTTTAGCCATTCACTCTGTTTTACTAGAGGCAAGACATACAGAGGATTAAACATCATTCTTTAATAAATAGAATATTTAGATGTTTCTTTGTAAGGATGAATATGTCCTCAGTAAAGGGTTTTGTGAAAATATCAACCCACTGATGATCAGTGTCGACAAATCCAATGTCTAAAATACCATTGTGGACATAATCCCTTATCAAGTGATTTTTAATCTCTATATGTTTCACTCTAGAATGTAAAATGGAGTTTTTGGTGAAACATATGGCGAAGGTGTTATCATAAAATATAGGAATGTTACTATCATAAATTTTGAAATCGTATAGTTAATGTTTCAGCAACAACAATTGAGTGCTGCAACTAGCTGTTGAGATATGTATCTGGTTCCTCTAAAATATGTAGATCTGCAAAGTCTTCGTCTAGCTTTGACTTTTATGGCCGCACTTTTATCCATCAAACATGGCATGGATTGATTCCTCAACAATTAGTGTTTCTTTGTTGTATACCCTATAGGCTTTAGACCTTTCAAAGTATTCCAAAAGGATGCACTTTTGAGATCGTGAGTCAAACTTGCCAAGATTGTCTTTGGTGTTCAATATATAGCATATACAACCAAACTAATGAAAATATGAAATGTTGGCTTGTATTCCTTTCCACAGTTCATAAGGATTCTTATTGAGAATAGGTCTAATATATATTATATTTTGAGTATAGCCTGCAATGTTCACTACTTCTCCCCAAAAGTGTTTCGCAATGTTCATTTCGTGAATCTTGATAAGTGTCGTCGCTTGATGAGATCTGTTTTTCTTTTCTACAACATTGTTTTGTTGGGGTGCTCTATGAGAGGAAAAGTTATGCGACTCATGATCACTACAGATCAATGTTATACAGAAAACTTTTTCATTTCGCACTTGTTTACATAAGGTAGTGAAAACCTTATGTGACTCATCCTTGTGTTTTATAAACTTTACCTATGACTATCTGGAATAGTCATCAACAATAACGAGTTCATACTTTTTCCCAGTGACAAAACCAGTATTTACAAGGGCAAATAGATTAAGATGTAAAAGTTCAAGTTGTCTGGCGGCGGAAACAACGTGTTTAGAAGAAAAAGAAGATTTTGTTTGTTTCCCTTTCTCACATGCCTCACAAAGAACATATGTTTCGTACTTAAAATTTGGCAAGCCTCTGATTAATTCAAGTATTTTCAATTTTGAGATTAACCTCTAATTGGCATGTCCTAATCTTTTGTGCCATATCAATCGTTCCTTGCTTACAGACATAAGACACTTGACTTCTTGTTTGTTTAACTCAGATAAATTTATTTCATAAATTTTGTTTTACATTTGGCTAGTAAATAGTATGGATCCATCTGTTTGACTTATAGCCTTATAATACTTTTGATTAAAGCGACATCATAACCATTGTCGCTTATTGATAGGTTATGCATTAGTCCGTTTACGGGTAAACCATTCTTAGTAGAGGGAAGAGAACCATTACTATTGTGTCGTGCCCAATTATCTTACCCTTCTGATCACCTCCAAATCCTATTATCCTCCGCTCTTGAGGATCCAGTCTTGCAACATAGTCTTCTCTTCAATCATGTGTCGTTAGCATCTGTTGTTCAGGTACTATGAATGGTGTTTCAACTTTGTTGCTAAGGGTATCTGCAAGATAAATTATTTTATTCATAGGTACCAAATTTTGATTGGGTCCTAGTTTGTTAGTTCTAAAAGGTAACTTTTCTGTGCTTTCATTTCTTCAAAGTGTATGCCACATTTATAGTTTCTACTAACACCATAGATCACATAAGCTTCTGTATCCTCTAAAGTCTTTGAAACATTTATTTTATAGTTACATTTTCCCTTTTTAGGTTTTTAAAATCTTTTTCAAGGGAACTGCATTTGTTTGTCAAGATGTCATGAGATTTTCTAAGAGATTTAAGTTTTGAAGAAACCTTATGATTCTCATTGAGAAACTCATTTAACATAGTTATGAGTTCCTTACAAGATAGGTCAGAGAATACCTCAATTTTTCATCAGCATATTTAGAGTCAGAAGCAGAGTTAGAGTGAGTATTTTCCAACAAAACTATGTTTGCATGCTCTTCATCTCCATCAGATGATTCATCAGACTCATCTCAAGTAGCCATAAGACCTTTTTTCTTAGTCTTGAAGTCTTTCCTCTTCGATTTTTCTTTCTCAAGGTTTAGTACATTATGATTGGAAATGACATGGTTCCATGCATTTTTAGTAGGTAAGGTTCTTCTTGTCTAACTTTTCACTTGCTTCTCTACTATTTTGGGACCATCTGAAATCTCTTTTGGGAAAGGATTTCTTTTTTTTCTTCCACATGCACTTGATTTTTCTTGCAGAGCCTTAAAATTCATCTTCTTTCCTTGGGATTTGAGGGCCAAGGACTTTGACTTCTTTTTTGGCTTATCTTCAACTAGTTCAATCTAATGGGATCTGAGTGAACTTGCCAGCTCTTCGAGAGGCAGTTTCATTAGATCCTTAGCCTTTTAAATAGTTGTTACCTTTGATCTCCACTATCTGGGAAGACTTATGAGGATCTTCTTGATGTGGTTGGCAGTAGTGTAGCTCTTCTAGAGAACCTTCAGTCTAGAAACCAAAGTTTGGAATCTAGAAGACATTTTTTCAATGTCTTCATCTTCTTCCATCTAAAAGAGTTCATACTTTCTAACAAGTAGAATTGTTTTGACTTCCTATACCTCATTGTTTCCTTCGTAGTTAAGAACTAGAACGTCAAATATACTCTTAGTTGTTTCTTTGTTGCTGCATTTTTCAAACTCCTTGAAGGTGATAGCCTTCATCATGAAGGTTTTGGCTTTATGATGCATTTTTTATTGTTTCTTTTATTAGCGTTGAAATTATTTCGACATATTTCAACTCCAATAGCACCTTTTGAACCCTCATAGCCATCTTCGAATATGTCCTAAAATTTAGGATCGTGAGAGATGAAGAAGCTTTTGAGTTTATCTTTCTAGTACTCGAATCTCTATTCATCAAATAGGTGAGGCCTGTTAACATTTCTACCTAGAACTTCTTCACTACAGTTAGCCATAAAAAAAATCTTTACTCAAACACAGTTAAGTGCTCAACTTTGAGACCAAGCTTTTGAAGGTGCAAACACGAGAAGGGGGGTTGAATTGTGTTTGACTAACTTGAATACTTTTTAGTTTTAAAACAAAACATGTTAAAACAGAGTTAGCAGCGGATATAAAGTAAATAAAAACTCATAATTTTATAATGGTTCACCGTTAACTAGGCTACGTCCAGTCCCTTCAGTTTGAAGGATTTCACTAATTCAAAAACCTTGAATTACAAAGCACCACTGACCCTCTAAGTCAGTCTTCTCAAAAAGTCTAAAAATCCTAGACTTTTGAGGAAAAGAACCTTGAATCTAATTGCTAAGTAATCTGCTACTCCTTCTGACTCCCTCAGATTGTAGACTCTACTTCAACAACTTAGATCTAACACAAGGGAAAGAAAACTTAGAGTACTTGCTTCTGGAAAGCGGATACTCACAATTGACCTCACTGAAAACTCAAGTATTTTGCTTTTGGAAGTGTATGACTCTCAAGTATTTTCGATGCTAAGTCTTTTGCCTTGAGCCTCCTTTTATAGATGAATAATTAGGGTTTCTTCCATGCTTAAGTTCGAGCTGTATCTTGCCAGATTCTCTTGCAAAAATAACTTGGCCAATCGGGTTTCAGTTAAATAAAAAACATATCTTTTTAGCTCCAGATTTGCATTCAAAAATAACTTTGGCCAATCCTTTTCTTGATTAATTCTGGACCAAATCTTTCTTCCGACAATAGCTTCTGAATTCCCATAAGACTTCAATTTATTTTTGCATCAAATCCTCTTAATACTTTGATCAAATTTCTATTAAAATTTAATCAAGTCTTATTCGAATTTAATCAAGTCTCCACTGATTATCATCAATATTAAATCTGGACCGTATGATCTTCTGATCTCGACCACATATGGACCATGCAATCTGATCTGCTGTGATCCTCTGATCTCGGCCAAAATTGGACCACATGTTCTGATCTTCTCATCTCGGCCAATCACTGGACCAGATGATCTGATCTGGACTATTTTATGATCTTCTGATCTCGACCAACACTGGACCATGATACTTAAGTCTTGACCATTTTTCATTTATCCTTTGAAATTTATTATTTAATCTGGACATGAATTTTACCTTTTGATCTTGACACTTATCCTCTGATCTGAACATGCTATCTTCTTGTCTGGATTGAATCTGAATTAAATATGGATAATCATTTGTTCTGGTTTGGACTGAATTTTATAATCACTGCCAAGCTATCTTCTGGTCAGAATAAAGTTTGGACCAAGTCTGACTTGTGATTCCTTCTTGTCTGGACCAAGTCTCCCTCTGGCAAGCTTCCTTCTGATCAGGACCAGGTCTCCTTCTGGACTCTGCTTCCTTCTGATTTGGGCCAGTAAAGATATCCTCTGATGATGTTTTGACATCCTCTGATATCCTCTGGAGGTGTATCCTCTAGTGCCTTCTGTATGCATCCTCTGGTATCTTCTGGAGGTGTATCCTCTGGTAACTCATCTTCTACCTCTGGTGACTTCATCTTCTGGTGGCATTTAATATAATAATTCTAAGTACAAAATAAGATTACATGGAGTGCTTTTGTAAACATCAAAATCCTAAGTACTTAGAACCAACTTGGTTCCAACAGCTTTGATGGCAATTGTATAACGAGAAACACAAGAAAATTGAGGGGGTTTGAATTGTGGTTCCTAGTTAAAATATTTTTCGCATGGCTACATTATAGTAATGAAAGTAGAGCAAGTAAATAAAAAAAGAGCAGAAAGACCCAACCGATTTAGACCTCGTTCACCACCAACACAATAACTATGTCCAATGCCTTCAACTTGAAGGATTTAGTCCACTAATTCACCCTGGAATCAAACTTACACTTGAACACCTACTAGTCACATTGATTGAGTTCAATATTCTCAATCTTCTAGCTTAGTACAGTCAGGCTATTGAGGAAGGCAGCTACCATTGAGCTAGGTTACAAAAGAAAAGGTTTGGGTTTCTCTGAATTAGCTCTTGTAGAGAGTGTTTACAAATTTTTTCTTTCAGAAACATTTCTCGACACTAAAGTGAAAAAGAATGATTATGAGCAAGAGTGCATATGTGCTGATAGCTTGTGCGTTTCTTATATTTCCAGTGAGGAATGCACGTCCATTTATAGAGATCAATTACGGTTTCTAACTATTGTTCTGATTGCAAGAAATCAACATAATTCATGAAGTTTCGTATTGTATCTTTTGAGATTGATTTTCCATAGAAACTTTCCAAAAACGGATCTTGTAATTGATTTAGCGTATCTTGTTTAAAACAGTTGGGAGGTAGAGGATACTATGGTCCGAGCATGTCTTAAGATCTTTAGACAAGTAGTAGATTTAGGATGTTCATCAAAGGATGCGCAAGTGCTTTGTTTTCTTTGGAGCGTTGACTTTATTCAAAGCGATGACTTCCATCAGAGTATAAGTTAGAGTCATATGATTAGATGCTTGGGATTATGTGATTATCATAGGTAGACGACCACTTGTATGTTAAGCTTATCATTGGCAGACAATTAGAGCATAACTGCATTTAGAAAAAGCAACTGAAACAGAACGTATCAAAGCATTCGTTGCATTATTGGATTATAAATTATGTATCACTATAGGCGCGTGATTTATAATGCTTATCGGATTCAACCAAAACATTGGTTGCATTATCAGATTCAGCCAACATAGAGCGCTGCTTGCGTCACTGGAGGCGCGTGTCAAAGCGGTTGCATTAGACTAAGAAAGACGGAGTGAAGCGAAGTCTTGTTTTTCCTTTACCTTCATCCAATTATCAACGGGTATTGCTTCTTCTCGCATTGTTTCTTTCTTTGAAGTGATCCCAAACAAGAGAAGTTTTCTTTCTATTAGCCTTTTGAATAACATCGTTGTTGTTCTTGATATTTACTTCATTTCAAGTTGCATCAGCTGGTGCTCCTTCATTTGTTAGTGGTCCTACATTTTCATTTGTGTTTGCATTTTCATCTAAATCAATTGCGGAACTAGATGAAATATCTACAATAATAAAAACTTTAGTGTTATAAAGTAGAAAATGACCTGGGGATATAAATAGGTAAAGCAAAAAATAAATAAACAAAAAAGTAGATATCATCTAGGATTCACACAAACTATGAAAATCTTGACAGTAATTTATAATGAAGATAAGATGAGGAATAACAGGAAAACCTTACTATTAAAAGAACATGTGCAAATAAAATAACACCTTGCAATTAAAGAAAAGGAATAGAACAAATCAATATTTTGTTCTTGAACAAGAAAAGTACAAACACAAACACGTTACTAATAAAAGAGCATATGCAAATTAAATAATAAAATTGATTAGATAAGAGAAAAATAACAAAAATAGGTAAAGCTACCATTTTTGGGGTCATAAACAGCATCAGGATCAAGAATCTCAAAATAAACACACCTTAATTCTACTCTAAATTACTCAATAGTCAATAGAGGAACACCACTAGAAGGGAAAAATTAAATAAATAAAAAAGCAGTATAAAACATAATAAAATAATTAAATTTGAAATTTAGAAAGGAAAATGAAGGAGAATTAGAGATAATAAATAATAAAGATAGTACAGGTTGACAAATCAAAGCAAGATAAAGATAGTACAGGTTCATCAGAACCAAAGGAAGCAGAAGCAGAAGCAGAACGAATGGTTTGGCTGTATTGAGTTAAATTTTAACTTATTTGATTTGCATTATGTAAAATGACAAACTGCTTGATCTTAACAAATCAAAGCAAGATAAAAATAGTGCAGGGAGCAGAAGCACAAGAAACAGAAGTACCTAGAAAGGTAAAGGATAAAAGCAAGTCAGCAACACATGACAAATCTTCAAAAGATAAATCTGATCAAGTCAGAAACAGCCAAGATAAGTCAGAAGAGAAATCTGGATATTTACCAGAATCTGAAGCTGTTACAAATTCACCAGAACCAGAAGCTGATTTATCCGAATCAGAAGCTGTTACAGATTCACCAGAACCAGAAGCTAATTCATCAGAATCAGATGCTGTTACAGAATCAGAAGCTGATGCGAACCAAGCAATGTTGATGAAGTTTTGGTAGAGGAAGGTTGGATACTTGCAATGCAAGAAGAGCTGAGGAATGATGTTTGGGATCTGGTATCCAGACCAAACAAAAACATTATTGGAACCAAGTAGGTGTTCATAAACAAATTCAATGAAAAGGGTGAAGTTGTAGCTCAGGGATACAGTCAATAGAAAGGTATAGATTACACTGAGACTTGTGTTCCAGTGGCCAGGTTAGAAGCAATTAGAATTCTCTTATCATTTGCTGCTAATCATGATATAATGCTGTATCAAATGGATGTTAAAAGTGCATTCTTAAATGGCTACATAAGTGAGGAAGTCTATGTCAAACAGCCCCCTGGATTTGAAAATTCTGATTTCCAGACCATGTTTTCAAACTTAAAAAGTCTTTATATGGTTTAAAACAAGCACCAAGGGCATAGTATGACAGACTTAGTAACTTTCTGCTTAAGAATGAGTTTAATAGAGGCCAGATTGATAATACACTATTTAGGAAATCCATTAAACATGATATTCTGATTATTCAAGTCTATGTTGATGATATCATATTTGGATCAACTAATGGCACTTTGTGCAAAGAGTTTTCTGACCTAATGCAGAAGGAGTTCCAAATGAGCATGATGGGAGAACTTAAGTTCTTCCTGGGAATTCAGATTCATCAAGGCAAATCAAGTATACTCATTCACCAATCAAAATATACTAAAGAACATCTCAAAAAGTTCAAGATGAGTGACTGTAAGCCTATGGCCACCCCCATGCACCCAACCTGCTCACTTGAGAAAGATGAAACCAGCCAAAAGGTAGACCAGAAAACATACAGAGGTATGATTGGATCCCTTCTTTACTTAACTGCTTCTAGACCTGACATTATGTTTAGTGTTTGTGTCTATGCCTGATTTCAAGCTGATCCTAAAGAATCCCATTTAACTGCTGTCAAAAGAATTCTGAGATATCTTAAAGGAACCACAAACCTTACCTTGTTATACAAGAAAACCCCCACCTACAAACTAAAAGGCTTTTGTGATTCTGACTATGCTGGAGACAAGTTGGAAAGGAAAAGTACCAGTGGCAACTGCACATTCTTAGCTGATAACTTGATCTCATGGTCAAGCAAAAGACAAAGCACCATTGCTATGTCAACAGCAGAAGCTGAGTATATATCAGCAGCAGGACGCAGTTTACAGTTACTCTGGATGAAACACCAACTTGAAGATTACAACATCTTTGAAACCAATATCCCTTTGTTCTGTGATAGCACTTCAGCAATAAACCTAACCAAGAACCCTATCTTACACTCTAGAGCCAAACACATTGAAATAAAACACCATTTCATTAGGGACCATGTTCAGAAAGGAACCTTAAGCATTCAATTTGTGGACACTGATAATCAATGGGCTGATATCTTCACCAAGGCATTACCAGAAGATAGGTTCGAGTTCATTAAGAAGCATCTCAGCATGACCTCGATATCTGACTAGCTCAAGTAGTCATCTTAGGAGTTTTTAAATTTCTTGTTATTTTAATTTTTGTCTTTTATTTTCTGTTTTTTACTTTCTGAAATTTGTACAGAGAAAAACAAAAAATACAAAAATAGCAGGACCACTTTTTGGCTGATGACAAAAGGGGGGAGAAAGAGAGAGAGAGAGAGAGAGAGAGAAAAAGAAGAAATAAGTAGAAAAGGAGAGACAAAAAGAGAGAGAAAAAGAAAGAATGAATTCAGAAGGAGTTGAAAAGGAGAGGAATCAGAGAGAGAGAAAAAGAAAGAGTGAATTCAGAAGGAGTTGAAAAGGAGAGGAATCAGGGAGAGAGAAAAAGAAAGAGTGAAATCAGAAGGAGTTGAAAAGGAGAGGAAGCATAAAAAGAGAAAAAGAAAGAGAGAATAAAGAATGAGTTGAAAAGGAGAGGAGAAGAGAAGAGAAGAAAAGAAAGAGTGAAAAGAAGGAGTTGAAAAGGAGAGTATCAGACTTAGCGGGAGAGATCGGTCTGAGGGGGAGTAATTCAAAGTTTTCGAGTTATGAGTTAGCAAAATAAGTTAAGGTTTTGTCATCATCAAAAAGGGGGAGATTGTTGGAACCAAGTTGGTTCTAAGTCTTAGGATTTTGATGCTTACAAATGTACTCAATGTAAACTTATTTTGTACTTTGAATTATTAAGTTAAATGCCCCAGAAACTGAAGGAATCGGAAGCAGTGATCAAAGTATTCCAGAAAAATGAATTCTGGAATGTCAAAAATATGACCAGAAGATATATTTGATGGCCCAGATCAGAAGGAATAAATTTCAGAATGAAACATGGATCATATCATTGGAAAACCTGCCAGAAGGAGAGTTGATCAAGACAAACATGAATCAAATATCAATTTTATTCCAGAAGTTATTCTGACCAGAAGATGGCCTGGCAGTGAAAAATTACACAGTCCAGACTTGTTCCAGACATGACCAGAAGGTATGTTTATGATTCCAGAACAAGAGGATCAATCCCGATTTGGCCCAGACCATAAGATGGCATGATTCAGGGCATGGAACTAAGTCCAGAACAAAAGAAATGAGTTCCATAATCAACCGAGACCTGGTCGAAAATCAAAGGTAAAATGTCCAAACTGAAATATTTTTTGATCAAGTTTATTTCAGTTTGTTCCAGACCAAATTCCAGAATCTGTCCAGATCAGAGTAAAAATATCCAGATCAATGGTTGAGAAATAATTTTTTTGAGTCCTGTGATGGTCCAGATTAGAAAATCAGACCATGGCCCAGTGTTGGCCGAAATCAGAGGGACAGAATGTGCAAGTCCAGAAATGGCCGAGTCCAGAAGAATTCAGCATATCAGGCGCGCATCCAGGTTGGTCGAAATCAGAAGATTAGAGGGTCAAGAAGTGTGGTCCAGGGATGGCCGAATTCAGAGGATCACAGCATATCATTTAGCTTGGACCAGATGTGGACTAGCGCTCAAAATTCTGATGGTCTAGAATTGATCAACGATCGAGATTGCAATTTATTTTAATTAAAGTGTTAAAAAGATTGGTTATAAAAATAAAGTGGAGTAGCATGGAATTCAGGAGCATTGGCGGGAACAACCAACAGATTTGATTGGCTAATTATTTTGAAAGAAAATCTAAAGATATGTTTTTTATTTAAATAAAGCCCAATTGGTCAAGTTATTTTTGGAAGAGAATCCAGCAAGATTCAGCTCGAATTTGATCATGGAAGAAACCCTAATTTTCATCTATAAAAGGAGGCTCAAGGTAGAATGCTCTGAATCAAAAATCACAAAAGAGTCATACACTTCCAAAGCAACCACTCTCAAATTTTCATATAAGTCAATTGTGAGTTTCAGCTTTCAAGAAGCAAGTACTTAGTTATTTTCTTTCCACTGTGGCAAATCTAAGTTGTTGAAGTAGAGTCTACAATCTGAGGGAGTCAGTAGAGGTAGCAGGTTACTTGGCAATTAGATAGGGTTGTATCTAAGTTGTTGAAGTAGAGTCTACAAACTGAGGGATTCATAAAGGGTAGCAAGGTACTTAGCAATTAGATTCATAGTGTTGTGAATTCTTCTACAATCTGGGGTGTCAGATTGGCTAATGAACAGGAGTTGTTTTTCTTCAAAGAAGTCTAGGATTGTTAGACTATTTGAGAAGACTGACTTGGAGGGTCAGTAGCAAGGTTGTAATTCAAGATTGAATTAGTGAAATCCTTCAAGGTGAAGGGACTGGACGTAGCCTCGTTAACGGTGAACCAATATAAAATCTGTGAGTTTTTATTTTTATTTTTATCCGCTGCTAACTCTGTTTTAATTATACATCAAGTTTTGTTTTGAAAGTATTAAAACAGGAAAAGTATTCAAGTTAAGTCAAACACAATTCAACCCCCCTTCTCGTGTTTGCACCTTCAATAGAAACTATCCCGGGAGAAGGGGTAACAAGCGGTCATTTATAATTTGGGTTTATGAATTTTTAGAAATTGTAAGACACAAAACTATTGTTCAAGAGAATGGTGGTATGAGATGTCCGTGTAAGAAATGTTATTGTACAAATATTAAAAATAAAAATATAATTAAGGATATATTGTATAATGATATATTTATGTCAAATTATTCTATTAGGACTAATTATGGTGAAACAACACCTCCACAAACTGTCAATGTTCAAAATAATCCAACAATTGCTTCATCTAGAAGTATTGGTCCATCAATTGCTTCATCTAGTTTGGTCCATCAATTGCTTCATCTAGTTTGGTCCATTAGTTGAGCCTCATCAAGAGTATTTTGCTCAACGACAAAATATGATTTCTAATGCTCTTGGGGTAAATGAATCTTTTGTTGAACAAGAATAGGATGTCGATGTAGATGAACTCCCCAATGAAGAAGCCCAAAGATTTTATAATCTTTAGACAGAGACAAATAAACTTTTATTTGATAGGTCTCCTAATTCCATGTTATCCATGTGTGTTAGACTTTTAGGGCTAAAGTCTCAATTTCATGTTCCAAACTTGTTCTTAGGTTTTATGACTAGGATGATGTGGATGCAACACCAATTCGGAGTGATACTTTGCCAACAAGCTATTATGATGCTAAAAAGTTAATGTCAAAGTTGGGATTAAATATGAAGAGAATAGATTTTGTGTTGACGGATGTATGTTGTTTTACAAAAATGAGTTAGGTACAAAAGATGTTGCCCCATTTAAATGTAAATTTTGTTAACAACCAAGATATCATGCGCAGAAAAACACGACAAGAGGAGAGAAAATGATTCCAAGGGAAGCAATGTTTTATTAAGATTGTAAAAGATGTTTTCATCAATGCAAGTTGCTGGAAAAATAAGATGGCATTATGAAAATAAAAAAAGTTCAAATGATAAAATGCAACATTCGTCATATGGTATAGCAATGGAAGCACTTTGATCAAGTACATTATAATTTTTCATTAGATTTGCATGTACAATTAGGATTTATGCTATGATAGTTTCACCCTATATATTCAACATTCATCTACACCTTATTCTTGTTGGCTTATTATTGTCACCCTTTATATGTTTTTAGCTTTTATAATACTTGGACCATCTAATCCTGCATCAGGTATTGATATGTATTTACAATCATTGATTGATAATTTAAAGAGCTTGTGGCGTGGTGTTTTAACATATGATATTGTTTAATAATAAAACTTTATTTCTAAAGCAACTTCGATGTGGACCATTAATGATTTCTTAGCCTACGGGATGTTGTCTGGATGGGGAACACACTTAAAATTAGTATGTCTTATGTGTATAAGATAGTAAAACATTTACATTGAAATTAGGTGGGAAAGCATCTTGGTTTGACTTGCATCGTAGGTTCTTACCTTACAATCATCCATTTAGGAGAAATAAAAATCATTTGTAAATGGTGTTATTGAAAGTCGTGAACCTTTCGTTCGATGGGCATCTGAACATGTTTGGGATTGAGTAAAAGATATATCGAAGGTTGAAGTTATAACTGATGTTGTTTTGAAACCTCTTGATTATGGTCAATTGCAAATTGGACACAGTAGTGTATTTTTTGGGATCTTCTTTATTGGAAAGATAACTTTCTAAGACATAATCTCGATGTTATGCATATTCAGAAAAACATTTTTGGCAATATATGTAACACGGTGATGAATATCAAAGAAAAAACTAAAGACAATGACAAAGCTCAGAGAGACTTTGATCTTTAATACAAACAAAATGATTTGTTGTTAGTGGAACAGTCCAACGGTAAAACCTTAAAATCACGAGAAAATTACACTTTAATTCCTAATGAAGTAAAAGTTGTGTAGGTGGATAAAAGAACTGAAGATGCCAAATGGTTATTCTTCTAATTTGGCAAGATATGTTGATGTGCAAAATGGAAGGATGGATCTAATGAAAAGTCATGATTGTCCCATATTTATGGAATGTTTACATCTTGTCATATATATTAGATCCACTTGTTGAAGTGAATCCATTTTTAAAAAATTTATGTTCTTCAACATGGAGATAGGACAACTTGATCGGCATGGAAAATTAAATGTCGTTGATACTGTGCAAGTTAGAGGGAATACACCTTGGGTTTTTTTGATTCTACGGAACATCTCTTAGTGCATCTTGCTTAAGAAGCCAAACTTGGAGGGCCTGTTCAATACGGATGGATGTATCCATTTTAAATATAAAGTTGTATACGTATAGATAGATTTAATATACATTTTAATATAGTAATGCATGTAATCTCTATTTGGTTGTTGTGCTGGAAAAGAGTCCACGTATTGGCCAAATGAGAAAAGATTTCATTTAACACAAGTTCATGTATTGATCAATTGCACTGAAGTTAAACCTTACTTAGAGTAAATTTAATTTAATGAATTATTGTTATATTAAATATATATATATATATATATAATATATATATATATATATTATTAAATAAGTGCAAATAAATCACACACACACTTTATTTATTGTTAAATAAATTACTCTTGTTTATTATATTAAGAAATTTGGACATCTGAGCAAATAAGTGAACAACAAGCTTTTGTCCAAATATATTCTAATTTGTCACAATGGTTTAAACACCAAGTTTCTCTCATGCCTCCGATTCCTTTCAATGTACACTTGATGAACTTATATAATCACTGTAATTCATCATTCAAATCATGACACACTTACTATGTCAATGGGTACAAATTTCATACTCAACCTTCGACAGAAGGGCGACAAACAATAAATAGTGGAGTGTGCATTGCCTTCGTCACTGAAAATGGTAAAAGTTGTATCTATGGCATAATTCAACACATTTATGAAGTATGTTACCTTACTTAAGCTTATTCTAAAAAAGTAGTGTTACTTTATTGTAATTGGTTTGATCTGTCCAATAAAGGTTAACTCAAAAACTAACATTGTGGACATACAAATGAATAAAAGGTATCAAATGTTTGACCTTTTTGGGATAGCCCAAAATGTTATACAAGTGTATTATGTCTCATATCCGTCAACATGACTAGACAAATGGGATCTTGATTGGAAGATGAAGCATACCAGTTAGATAAAATGTCCAATAATGTACATGACATGATAGAAATTGAGCCACTAAGTCGATTATGTAATAATTTATCAAACACCAGTGAAGAAGTTCATGAAGATAATGATGAAGAAGGAGGCGAAGAGGATATTTAAAATTATGTTGATTTTGATGAGTATTAATTGATATTATTGAATAATAATAATTTATAATTTTAAAATAGTAATTTCTCTCAATAAATGACAATTTATTTTATAGTTATATTAATTTCTATTTATGTTTATATATATATATATAGTCACGGCATCAAGAGGAGGATCTTCGTTTGACCCACCACCAACTGGTGGTGAAGCACAAGTACCAACTAGTTGTGGAGCCGACAAGGGAAACAAGTTATTCACCATCATAGGACGCCTATTCGCACTCTTTTCCTAGACCCTACTTTGGTGCCTCCACTGTAGGCTAAGATGTCGTCCACAAGTGAGGCTGACACAACATATCATCTAAATGTATCCGGAGTTGCTCACACAATAGATCTTATTAGTCCTGATGTGGTATATGTTGATCGCCTTAGTCAAATTGTTGTGACCGGTTGATAAGGGGTAAGTATTTAATTAATTACTTTTGTTAATTATTATGATTTTTTTCCCATAATTTGTTATGTGATTTAAATAATTTATTATAAATATTTTATTTTTACAAGTTAATTCTTATATCAATTCTGCCACGACTATCACCACTGCATTGAAACAAATGTATCAAAAACCTTTTAAAACGTTGGGAGAAGTTGGAAGGAGTAAAGAGAATTGTTGGTATCAAGTTTTTGAAGCTTATAAAGTAAGTAATATACTTAATGAAATATGTAATTTTTTAATTTTACTTATGTTGTGTCTTTTAAATATTGTTTTAATGGAATATCTTTTTTCTATAGAATATGTGTACATGAAATGTGGATCATGAGCTTGCTGTGATGGACGTTTTTAACAAAAGATGTACGACTCGTCTCCCATATTTTTATAAGGATATGCACAATAGTGGAAAATTGTCCAAATGGATTGGAGAGTCCATTTAAAAAGTGTTGTGCAGATATTGGAAATCAAATGATATTAGAAAAATCTCTGGGAAAGCAAAGAATAATAGGGCATCAAAGAGCAGCAAAAATACTCCCACAAAAGGAGGCATGTCTTTTCTAGAGACAAAACTACGACTGGTATAAAAATTTAATTTATTAATTGTTTATTTTGTAACTTAAATTATTAAATTATTTATTTTTGCTTATTTCAAATAATTTTAGGAGTATGAGCTTGAAAGGCCGGTTCAAAAATACGAGGTGATCATTGAAAACCCACAAAAATAAGGGGACACAAAATTTTCTTTCTGATCAAGCCAAGAATACCGATGTATGTTTTTCAAATTTAATTTATATATGTAATTACTTTTATTACAATATCTTTACCATATATATAGGTAGGATATGTGTTTAATTTTGAATTATATTTTATTTACACAAGAATCATATAACCGAGCTATGGATGAACTTCTCAGAAGTATTGAGAACACCAAGTGGGTTGAGGTAACAAAGGGAAGAATAGAGGTCGGGTGTATGGTACTAGTGTCCTATCAGGTGCATTGGAAAAAGGTTCATCAGGATTATTCGCCAAGTCTTCATCTAGCTACATCAGCACAGTGCAATCATACCATGATACTATACATGTTGTAATTGAAAGAATTTAGCGAGAGATGGAGCAGAAACATCTAGAGAGTCAATGATTGATGCGACAAGAACATGAGGAATCAATGCAGAGAGCTAGAGACTATTTTTAAGATGGAGAGAAAAACAACAAGAGTTTGAGAGACAAATAAGGGAGGACATCCGTAATTTTCATCAAATGCAAAATCAACCTTCTTCATAGTATAATTATCAACAAGAGTAAATGTCATTACCTCAATATAATTATCAACAGCATACGCCATAACTGCCTTCTCATTAATTGACATCGTACCAACCTTCTTCTCAATATCTACTGGGAGGATATTATTGGCCAAATATGCTAATGTCGTTGAATGGTTATAATCGACCTGATTTGAATCAACCATCTATGAAGTAGTATTTTCCAGCGCAATCATTAGCTACTCCACCTCAGTTTTCAGTCAACCTTCTGACCTGATATATGAACCATATTTTTTTCTATTGGTGGTATCAACCCCTTGAATATTGACCAGGATAACTTAATGAGGGTGGGCATGTATCAGATTACTAATGGGCAATTAATTCTTTTGTGTTTTGACATTATTTTTTAATTGAATATTAGGATATTAATCAAGGTTATATTATTTTGTTTTATTATCAAATTTGTTTATAACTTATTAATCATTTTTGAATAATTTAATTCTAATTTAAATATAAATAATATTTCAAATAATTAAAATAATTAAAAAAAAAACCTTTTTTTTTATTTTTGATTTTTAATGAAAACGAAAATTCATTCAACTTTACATAAATAATTTAAAATAATATTTTATAATTATTCAATTATATATTTAATAAATATATAATTAAATTTAAATGAATTCTTATTATAATTTTTAATAAATTAAATTAAATAATGTAATTATTTAATATGAATTTAAAATAAATTAAATTTTTTAACTCTGGGATCATTTCATAGGGCTTTAGCCATGGGAAATGATATGACAAACGATCTTTTGCCCTAGTTACATTGCGAGGGTCTGTGTCCTAGGTTGTTTCCGAGGACTTTGGCCCTAGGTACCATTCTAGTTTTTTTAAAGGTGTTTTGCGAGGGCTTTAACCTTTGGTATTTCAGTTCGACCAGTGTTACAACTAGGGCCTTTCAGCTATCAGAGCTTTTTAGCATTTCTTTGGGCATTTGACCCTAGCAAAATCACAAAATTCTTGAACTAATGAAAAAAAGAGATAGACAATATGTGGTGAGGGTTAAGGGTTTAGGATGTGTGGTTGGTTGCGTGGGGTGTAGGAGTCGTGTTATCAGTCACATAAATTATCATCTACAATGCTAGGGGTTTGGGAGGTGTAGCAAAGCTAAGAGAAGTGAGGGATATGATTTCAATAAAAAAGAAAACCAGATATTATATGTACTCAAGAGACTAAAATGAAGAGGTTAATCCTATGTTTTTCTTATCAAACATTAGTGGGTCTGTCTATTGGTCTACTAACTTTATGGGATAACTTTGTGTGAGTGGCTAAATATTCAATTAATATTCCACATGCTTTAATAGTGTTTGGGAGATGGAAGATATGAGGTGAGGTTGGATTGGTGGTAAATGTGTATGCTTCTTGTGACACAAGAGGAAAGAAAGAAGTATGGCCTCAAATGGATCAAATGATTTCTAATAGGCATAGCTGTAATTGGTGTGTTTGTTGGGATTTTAACTCTATTTGATCTGCAAAGGCGAGAAAATGTTGAAAAAAAGTAACAAGAATGGACAACATGATGAATTTTAATAAATTTACTAAAGTTTTTTTGTTGGTAAATATACCATTTCAAGGTTGAAGATTCACATAGACGAGGATTGATGGTTCAACCATAAGTCGATGGGACGTGCCTTTATTACTAGAGGAGTGGTGTAGGGTTTGTCCTATGTGAAGAGAGACTCATGGATCCTATGTAGAGAGATTTCATAACATTATTTTTTTATTGTCTCAAGTACATTCTTTATTGCGTGTGAGGCTATTATATCTAAATGAAGGTAATGCCAATAGAAAATGGGAATATTTTAAAGGGGGTTTTTGGAATCAAATAAATTTTTTAAGAGCATTTTGTTAATCATTTCAAAAAATTTGAGTTAATAAGACTTGGGATTGATAATTTCTAGTTTCAAACTATTGGGGATAGTTTCAAAAGTTCTGGTTCAGATGAGAAAAATTTCAATTTTTTAAAAGATTTTTGGAAAGTGATAAAAGGAGATTTTATGCATTTTATGACTAAATTTCATGCACATGGTAGATTGATAAAAGGCTCCAATTGAACCTTTATAGTCTTGATACCCATAAAAAATAATCCCCAAAGGTTTTCTAATTTTAGCCCTATATATACCATTAGTCAATTGTATGCATAAGGTGTTATCAAAGATTCTTGTAAATTGAATGAAACAAGTTATAGCCAAGTTATATTAGAGAATCAATATGCTTTTGGGAAAGGTAGGTAGATCTTGGATGGTAATCGTAGATGAAGTTGTTGATGATGCTCAAAAACGGAAAAATGAACTCATTATGTTTTAAGTGGATTTTGAGAAGGCGTAGGATTCTATGGATTAGGGTCACATGGAAGCCGTAGTGCTGAAAATGAATTTCCCAAAAAAATGGAGCAAACAATGGAGTGTCTTGCTTCGACATCAGCATCTGTGTTGATTAATGGATCTCCCACTAATAAACTTTAGTTTAGGTGTGGACTTACGCAAGGGATCCTCTGTGGTCTTGTTTATTTTTGTCAATTCTTGAATGGCTTATTTCTTTATTATTAGCTTTAATCAATGCTGCCATTTTAATAGGTATTTAGTTGGTCTCGATGATGAACTTAAACTTTCTGATTCTCGATGTGTTGACGATACATTGATATTGAGGACAAGGATTTGGTCCAGCATAACAGCCATAAAAGCCAACCTTCTCTTATTTGAGCTACTCTCAGGGCTAATGGTGAATTTTCATACAAGCTTATTGGTGGGGTTGAATCTTAATCCATTGTGGTAAAATTCCCTTTAAATATTTTTGGGTCTCCCAATTGGTGGAAACCCAAGAAGGCTGTCGTTTTGGAACCTGTTGATTGAAAGTATTAGAAAAATGTTGTTTGGTTGGTAAAGTCATAATTTATCCGTGGGTGCCGCCTTTGTCCTTCTCATGTTAGTCTTTTCCGCGTTCTCGGTTTATGCCTTTTATTTCTTTAATGATTTGTTAAGTACAATTTCTTGCATTTAGTGTATTTTTTAAATTATTGGCTTAATTTTAGTTTTAATCTCCTATTTTAAATATATACTACAATTAAACCTACATTATTTTTATTGGGATGGAGGGTGGGAGGTAATGAGGAATCTCATAAAATTCATTATCTAAAGTGAGATAAGGTGTATCTTCCGCGTGGAAAGCCGGGGTGGTGAAGGGATTATTTGGTTTCATAGTCGTTTGTATAAACTAGTGGGTAATGGTGTGGTACTTCTTTCTAACGGATTAGTGGCGGGGGGGAAAATGGTATGTACTTCTTTCTAAAGGATTAGTGGCTAGGGAAAAGTCTGTTAAGTAAGAGATTCAATAGATTGCTTTGCTTGGTTAACGATAAATCAATTTTTATGTATGAAACGTTTAGGCTGGCGAGGGGGTTGGGAGGTGGTGTGACGTCGGCAGAGGAATATGTGTGTTTGGGAAGAAAATATAGTTTTAGATTGTATTACTTTGGTGGAAAATGTAGTGTTCTAGGAAAATGTGTTGGATATGTGGGTTTGGAAGCATGATCATGGTGCTTATTATTCTGTCAAAAAAGCTTATGATTTACTAGGAAATGATCCAACTATTGCAGATGGTCCTACGTGAGTTATCATATGGAATAAATAGAGACCTCTAAAAGTTTTTCTTTGTGTTTGGTCACTAAATAACAAGTTTTTCATTAAAAATAATTTATTTAAACGTGTCTTGTTCAATAATTTGTCTCATTTGTGTGTCAGTAAGTGTGCAAAAGAAGAATTGCTACAACACTTATTTTTATAAAATTATATTTTTTTTTTCGTGTTTGAACATATTTTTTTATAATTAGGTATCCAAAGTACATTACTTATTGATGCATATATTTGAGTTTAACAATTTGAAGGTTAATTAGTTCTCCTGCAACAAAAACTAAACAAAATAAAAATTATAGGTTTTTCGCTTGCCATGTAAGTGTTGACGATTTTTAAAGCTAGGAACAATAGTCTGTTTCAACAATCATGGGTACTTGCAGCTCATTAAGTGGATCGTGTCAAGGTTCAATCGTGGTGGTAGCTAAAATCTAATGTTAATAGATTTCATTTCGAATTCAATTAGTGGTGGAAAAATCAATCTGCTTGTCTTGGTCTTTCATGACAGCATTTTTAGGATGGTTAAGTTTTGAGTTTTAGATGGAATCCTTTGAAGATACTTCTAAAATGGTTATAAGTGTTACTTTAATTAATGATAATAATCTTCCCCTTACTCCCAATTATTTTTTAAAAATCATATTGTATAGATTCTGTAAAGAAATTTTTTAAAAAGTTATTTTTGATTTTTTGTGTGACAATGAACAGCTGAAATGATTTTTTATATTGTGCTTTGAAAATAATAAAATGTCCAATTATATAGAATATAAATTGTTAGATATTTTTTGGTCATATATATATATATATATATATATATATATATATATATATATATATATATATATATATATATATATATATTATTAAAAAAATTGAAATAGAGATGAAATTCTAACACATCAAAGACAAATTTATGGATAATTCAATCGCCAAGTATTTTCGGCACTAAATTAGATAAACTATCTTTTTTTTTCTCTCTACTTTATGCCGTTATTTCCTTTTTACTGGTAACAATTTCATAATATGAAACTAGGTAAAGAGAAATTTTGATTTGTAGATGTTAAGATTTTTTTTTTTCTTTTATGAAATGTTAAGATATCTTTAACTTATAAGTAAAACAGATATATCTTTAGTTTAGGATATGTAATTGTATAGTTTTTATGATCTCCTTTATTTATTACATTTTGATAAAAAATTTACAATTTTAATTTTTATGCATTGAATTTTTATATTAACATTTATAATATGTAAATTTACCCCGTCAGTTGATATATATGAATTCATCCATGGTACTAAACAAACATATGTACAAGTGTATTTTATTAACAATTTTGTGATTCATGCATTATAATTATCTTTTTCTATAAAACATTATATTCATTGTCTCTATTTCACGAAATTATAATTATTGTTAATGAATATAATCATGTCTACATTTTTTTTACAAAATCACTTTTAGCTTTGTGTTATGAAATTATAGTAAATAATAGAACAATAGAAAGAAAAGAGAAATATAGAATAAGAGAGTAAAAGTTCTATTATACTTTTCAACATGTATTCTTTACCATATTACATGAGTCATATTTATATGACATACATCTTGTAACTTACAAATACATCAATGGTTTATCATAATGATCCATTAACAATCTACTAATATTAAGGGTTCCACTAACATCAATGATTAAGACTTTAACTCATAGAAATTAAAAGGGACATCCACCAAATATTCATAGCACTCCCCCTAGGATATCCAATAAGGATATGGCTCATTAAAATCTTACTAGAAAAAACACAATGGAAAAACCCTTGTGAATGAAAAAGAGTACAATATCCCTTCTACGGGAATTGCCTCATTAACAACTTTACTATAAAAACTCAGTGGGACAAAACTATGATGAAGGAAAAAAGAGTGCAGAACACAACGATTTCTTCCCCTAATGGAGGCAATTATATCTGAGACAGTGAACGTCAATTAATTTTTGGTACTGATTGCTCAAAAGGTTCACTTGGTCGTGACTTTGTAGAAATATTTGTTATATCCACTACGCCAAAAATGACTTTTTACAGCGCGCATTTTAAAGCGCTTAATAACCAAAAGCGCTGTTGTATAATATTTTAAAAATAATGGAGTATACAACAGCGCTTTAATGACAAACGCTTTAGCAAAAGGACTGTTGTAGGGTCATGAAGGGTTTAGGATTTATAGAAAAACGCTGTTGTAGGGTCATAGCAATTTCACATAATGTTTACAGCGCTTTTAGAGAGCTTCGCGTAAAAGCGCTGTAAAATATAGCGCTCTCATATAATGTATACAGCGCGTTTAGAGCGCTACATTTACAGCACTTTGTATAAAAGCGCTGTAAACTCTGTAAATGTTTTAAAATTTAATTTTTAAAAGCCGTTTACAGCGCTTTCGCACATAAGCGTTGTAGAAGGATTTAAAAAAATAAATTACAATTACAAGAGAAAAACATTTACAGCGCTTTTGCCCATAAGCGCTGTAAATGATTTCAAAAAAATAAATTACAATTACAAGAGAAAAACATTTACAGCGCTTTTGCCCATAAGCGCTGTAAATGGTTTCACAAAAATAAATTACAATTACAAGAGACAAAACATTTACAGCGCTTTTGCCCGTAAGCGTTGTAAAAGGATTTAAAAAAATAAATTACAAGAGACAAAACATTTACAGCACTTTCACCCATAAGCGTTGTAACATTCTTTACAGCGCTTATGGGCAAAAACGCTATAAATTACAAGTACATAAATTACAAGTATAAAACATTTACAGCGCTTATGGAAAAAAGCGCTGTAAAATGCAAAATAAAATACAAGTACAAAACATTTATAGCGCTTATGGTAAAAAGCGCTGTAAAATGTTCATATAGCGCCTTTTATATAGTGTGTGTGTGTATATAAGCGATGTAAAATACTATTTAAGGCGCTTTTATATACTTTTAAAGCGCTCTTTGAAAAAGCGTTGTAAAAGGGTTTTTTTTTATAATATTATGTAAACTGATAATATAAGAAATCGCCTCTTCATTTTCTTCTTCATTACGTATATTCTCATCCCTACGAACTTGACAGTGTGAAACCCTTATTCATTACGTACTCTCTATACGAACCATTCTCCATATACGAACCATTCTCCCTAGTGCGAACCCTTCTCTCTGTCCATATTCATTACGTACTCTCTGTTTTCATTATTCTCCATTTTCACTACGTTCTATCCCGACGACCATAAAAGTTTTTAAGGTGCTTTTTGTTCAGTTTTTTAAAGCGCTCTGTTGAACCCTAGTGCTATCTTCTCGTTGCACAAGACATTTCTATTTGTATTTATGCGACGTCGTAACCTAAACTACAGGTATTGTTATTCATATCTCGTTGTCACTAAACTTATAGTGCATGTTGTATTTATTCAATCTGTTGTTGTCACTAAACTGCATGTTGAACTTATACTGCATATTAAACTTATATTGTGTGAAATGTGTAGATAAATGGATTCCAACAGCGATTTAGGTCGTCAAAATGACGAAGTTGTAAACACTGACGTTGTAAACAATGAAGCTGTCAACGCTAAAGGCTATGAAGGCAAAGTGAAGCGTGGGGCAACTATAATGCAAAAAGTCATTATAGCAAGAAGTACTGGAATAAAATTTGAGGTATATATACTATACTTTTTGTTTAGATTTTATTTTTTTTTCTTTTTTGAAAGCAATCACTTACACTCTAGCTATGAGTTTATTAGATGGGATGGAATGAAAGTGGTCAGCCGATTGAGCCCAACAGTTCAATGATGGTAAGCTACATCGGTGTTGTTGTCCGCTAAAATATTCCAATAACAATCGATGACTGGAGAGACAAAGCATTGAAGGATGCTAAAGACATAATGTGGAGTGATGTACAAGTAATTAATTTTTTTACTCCACTTTTTTGTTACTTAATTATAATTTTTTCCATTGAAATACTTTTATTCAAACTCTATTTATTTGGTTTTTAGAGCGCTTTTAACATTGAAGATGTGCGTAAAAATTACGTACTTGGAGTTGCCGGTAAAATTCACAGAGGATTTAGATCTCATCTATCGAATTGTTACCTAAGATACAAGTGTGGAAATGTGAATGTGGAAGCTCCAAACATTTATAAATACTACATAACACCTGAAGAGTGGACCTCTTTTGTTGCTAAACGCTCAGACCCCGCATTTGTGGTAATATTTATTTTATTAGTATGTGTGTTTTATTCATATTCATATGTTATATTTTTTGCATGATCGTTATTGTTTTTATTTATAAGTACAGCAAAAGATTGCGTATGAGGTATGCGCGTTTAGAGCAAAAAATTGTAAGTAAACATCACTTTTATACATTGTGGTAGATTATAAACTATAGTTTATAACTAATATTTTGTTTATGTCTTAACGAACAGCTGCAAGAGACGAAATCCGATCAATCATTGGGTCGTCATATCTTGTGGAAGGAGGCTAGTGTAAATAAAGATGGAATAGTGGATAACGAAAATGTTCAACAAGTTGTTCAAGAATGTGTAAGTATACTATCACTTTAATATTTTTTAATATTGCTTTTTAAAAATGATATTGAACTTATCTTTTTAATACTACATGTATTTTAGGAAAATTTGGAACAATGTCTTGAAAATCAAGATGGAAATAAAGAAGTTAGCTGTAGGGACATTCTCGGCAAGATATTCAATGTTCCTGAATATTCTGGCCGTGTAAGGGGTAAGGGATTTGGCGTGACTCCCAAAATTTATTTTTCACATGAGAAGCGCACAAATCCCTCAAATGATCGAGTATTAGAAGCACTGAAAACCCTATTGGAGCAAGCTGCATACTTGGTTAAAAAATATAAGGAAAAGCAACTTCAACGTGAAATGCAAATAGAAAGTGAAGATGGAAGTTGTAACATTGGTCATAAAAGTCTACCGAAGGTAATTAATTACTTAGCGAAATAAGAAATTCATTCAACCTAATTGTTTCACATACTTATGTATTAACCGTTGATTTAATTTAGGGTGTTTCACGTTGCTGCCTATACTTGTCTTCCCCTACCCGCATGGTTGGGAAAGGAACATCGTACAATACTTTGGGAGAAGTATTGCACAACAAAGATGTCTCTGTCGACCATGTTAAAGTGTCACCTGTGGTAGCTTTAGAACCACTTGCACCGTTGCCTATCCCCGACAACGACGGAGATATGAAACTTTTGGGAGAAACAATAGGTAGCTATGTGGCATGGCCGAAACATCTTGTTGGCACTGATCAAGAGGTATGTTTTAATTGCTATGTATGTTTAGTTGTATGATTATGATTGATTATATGTAATTCCTTATTTTTCTGCTTTTATATTTCACATTTATTTAGATTATTGATAAAGGGAATGATAATATCCCTCGCAACGAGTCTGTCACTTCACCAGAAAAGGGACCAGAAAAGGTTTGACATATACATCAATTCATTTATACGAAATGATTAGCTTACTATAATAACTAACAAACTGATCAACCTCATTTTTTTCAGATTAAACCAAAAAATAAACCCGCTGCACCGCAGGTGCAGGTCCGTGGTAAAAATAAACCTTCCAAAATGCAAAAACTAGATCGAGGAAAATCAGTTGCTCTTCCTAAAATAAGTCAACCACACATTGCTCGATTTGGGTCGTGTCTTGACACAACAACAAAGATGAATATGAAGAGCAACAATTATGCACGTATGCTAAAAATGGAAAAAAGTATATTCAAAAAAGAGTATTTAGAAATACTTGGCAAAGAACAAATGTATGAACTTCTCGATCATAAAGAGCTGAGTGCTAGTGTAATCAGCATATACATCAGGTAATATAAATACTTTATTTAAGATAAAAATTACCTTTTAATTGCATCACTGCCACATTAATTTATTGATATTATAATCTAATTTTATATTTGAAGGTTTTTGTACGAGAAGTTGGTGTGCGCGCGCAAATTGTCAAGTAGATTTTCATTCTTATCTCTGCATAAACTACCCATGTTTAAACTCGATCTAGATAATGTAAATAAATATGAAATTGATAGACTTATAGAAAATAAAGAAAATGACAAGCTATTTCTGGCACCATACAATTCAGGGTACGTAATTAGATACTTTATCTATATCTTTTTTAATTTATGATATTATGAGTTGTGTAAACAAATTTGTCAACCAAATTTGTGTTGTTGTTGGCAACATTGGGTGTTGTTTGCCATAAATGCGACTGCTGAAATTGTATATTATTTAGACCCATTGCACGGTCATTTCAACAATCACCCTGATATAAAGAACATCTTCGACACATAAGTAGTAATAATTTATTTCTTACATATATAAATAATGTGTTTGGTTATTGAATAATAATCACATTTATTTGATAGTGCTCTGCAAGTTTTCCGCGCTCAAAGGGGTGCTTCAGTGTCGAAGAATAAGTCAAACAACATCACATGGCTTCTAGTAAAGGTTTGAAATTTTTGTTATAGAACATAATTATATGCCTTTAAATTTTCATTTACAATCAATGCATAAATATTTATTGGCGTACATGTTTTATTTTCTAGTGTCCGCATCAAACTAACAACATAGACTGTGGATACTATATAATGAGGTTCATGAAGGAGATTGTTGATCTGAATCAACATATAATTCCAAAAACGGTACGTTATTTTCATTATATTTTGATTTTCATATATAAACTATATACATATATTTGATTCTAACTTATTTTGCTTCAATATTTTGACAACTTCAACCCAACTAACTCTGAAAATGATCTCAAAGAAATGAAAGAAGAATGATGTCAGTTTATCCTTGAAATGCAAGTTATATAATTTGTAATTAATTTGTTGATATACTATCATGATGTAATTTGTTATGTGAATATGTAATTCATACTGTGAATATCTTGCTACTGTCATGATATAATTTGTTCTGTGAATATGTAATTCATACTATGAATATGTTGAATGTAATTTGTTCTGATAATATATATAATTCATACTGTAATTTATTGTAATTTGTTGCTGTGAAACACTTGAAATTGATATTTTTGAATGTGAATATGAATTTGTTGTTGTGATGTGAATTTTAATGTTGAAAAGAAGAATCTGAATGTGATATTTGATGTTCATAATATGTAATAAAAAAGACAGCGCTTCTTTAAAAAATGCCATAAAAATTCCTTTTACAGAGCTTTTTTAAACGTTTTACAACATTTTCTTTAAGTCCTTTTACACCGCTTTTTTGAACAAGCGTTGTAAATGTAAGTTAAATAACTATATATGGGACCTATTACAGCGTTTTTTTTAAAAAGCGTTGTAAATCTAATATAAGAAGCGCGCTATATATGGACCAATTACAGCGCTTTTTTGAACAAGCGTTGTAAATCTAAGTTAAATAACTATATATGGGACCTATTATAGCGCTTTTTTGAAAAAGAGCTGTAAATCTAATATAAGAAGTGTGCTATATATGGGACCAATTATAGCGCTATTTTGAAAAAGCGCTGTAAATCTATTATAAGAAGCGCGCTATATATGGGACCTATTACAACACTTTTTTGTATTTTCAATAGCGCTGTTGTATTCTTTTACAGCACTAGATACTATAGCACTGTAAAGGGCTTAAAAAAAGCGTTGTAAAAGGAAATTTTTGGCGTAGTAATCTTCTTTATTATACTTTTCTTCAAATTAGTCGTGCATGTGATACTATTTTCAAATAAAAATATGTACAATTAGAAAGGTTCCATTTTGTCTCCAAATTGAACTAATATATCGTTTTTCAGGATCGATTATTTCTTTGTCATTTTCTCAATTTCTAAAATCAATCTTTGCTCATATCTAGTGACCTTTGAACCATTGGAGTACACAACAAATATGATTTATCTATATAGAACCATATTAGTAATTTAGCTATATAAGCTTCACTATTTACTCAAATATTATTCTTCAAATATTCAATCAAAACAAATATTTTCCCTTCATACATATTTCATCTCAAACTTTTTGTTTAATCTATTTGATATCAGAAGCTTTTTGGGATTTTTGATAATATTTATATCAAATTCATTTTTAAATATTTTCTTAAAAATAAGCAAATGATGTCATTCTCGTATCCCTCATTTTATAATGTTCGCTAATAATAGTATACAACATGCATTTATATTGTTTGAGACCATAAAAAGACTTACTTTTTTTTATTAAGCAATCTCTTCAAAAGCCCAAGTTGTACGTCTTACAAAAATAAATTATATCGAATTAGCTTCACATCTTCAGTTGTGCTGACTTCAACTCCAAAAACCTTTAGCTTTGCAAAGTTATTGCTTCATTATATTTTCCAAGCTTTTTAGTATATAATTTTTTAGTAGACTTTAATTCATGATCCCCATTGTCATAATCACATATAGCGCTATATTATAATGCAAAAATATTGTCAATGTTGATTTCTTTTCAGTTCTATCATATTCAACTTATTACATAATTTATTGCGATCTCTTTATTTTCAAATTTCAGGTACCTGACCAGTTCTTCTAGAACTAAAAATCAATTATGTAAAGTTACTTTTTAGAATATTCGTATCCTCACTTGAAATTTGAAAATTGATCCTCAAACAAGAAAAAAACTCATTTGGAATTAACGTGTCTACCACGCTTCAGACGTAGTTGAGACTCATTTACAATATTAGATTCCCAACAGGAACATCAATTTTGATGGAAGCATTAGCAGCTGATAATTGGCTTTTTAAACATTACATATGAATTATCTTTTGAACTTCTAGTTCAAATTAGTTTATATGAGGATCAAGATAAGATAAAAATATATTTCAATAATCATTTTTAGTTGCTTATTCTCTCCTCCTAATATTGAGAATACTAATTTATTAAATGATAATCAACAAACGCATTTGTAAACAAGTCTCCAATTTCTTTACTCAATATATTGTATTATAAGTGATGATTTCATATCCAATATTTTCTCCAGTATTCTTTTTCGACCCATCCTAGTGCGTTATATTGGAGCACTTGAAACATACACAACACTCAAAAAATCTCTTAGATGGTGAACATTAGGTTATCAACCAAAAATTGATTGTAAATTAAGGGAATAACTTTCATATATTAACCTGGTGTCTTAATGTGAATCGATGTCTCAGCATACATGATTGCACGTTCCCAAAGTAAAATTTAGAAGTTATGATCTCATAAGGATAGTTTCTAAATTAACTATAAAAGTCTAAAGAATGGACCTTTTCTATTTTTGTGGATGAACATATGCTACATGATGTTCAATGTCAAATCCTATAAACATTTAAAACTTTTCAAATTCTTTCTAGATAAAAGAGATCGCTTAGTCAAATTAGTTCATACAACAATCTCACAAACTTTTAGTAGTAAGTTGACAACAAACATACATGTTACTATTTAGTTTATGATTGATGTATTGATCTAGGTGATTCACACGATTAGTGTACTAATTCACAAATACAACCTCAAATATGTTCTATAAATATGAGAGACTCATTCCCTCAAATTTTAAACTTCTTTCGTGAAATAATAAACCAAAAAGTTATTGGGTTGAAGAATCTTCTGGCTCTTCAATACATGTTGGCATAAAAAAATTTAACTATTTTTCGCATCGTAATAGTTTCAGGTAGGTTGGCTCAATCAATCTTTCCAATAACAAACTTTAATACGATTTATAATTTATTCTAATCTGTTTGATTCAATAATAAATAATCATATCTTTCAACAAAATTACTCTAAATAAAACTTTATATAGAGATTCTAAATATTGATTTACCTTTTGTACTACCATATACGTATATCAAATCCGACCTTCTGCATACAAATAAATGAGAACACAAAATAAAACTTAATAAATCAAAGCTACATATTTTATTTAAATAGATATAAACTATAAAAAAGAAATCAAAATAAGATAAAATATTTATTTGCTCATTTGAAATTGTTCAAAATATACACATGAAATGAAACTTGAGAATTTCAAGAAAATGATTTAGCAACTCATATTATCAATAAAATTTATTTCTAAATACAAGGATGTCAACAATGCATATAAAAGATTGAAATTACTTAAATAAATTCCATAATGAATATCTAAATATTAAATCATATAAAAAATTATAGATTAAAATAATTAGACTAAGAAGACTTAAAATAATAGTTCATATATTACTACTCATGGCTTACATGTAGAATATGTTGGACAAATATTTTATTTGTAATTCTTATTAAAATTTGGACATAAAACTAATAAGTATTACCAACATCATCATTTTGTACTTGGTACAAGACAACAAGAAGAATAAGAAAAACAAACTATGTAATTCTTTTTATTTTTTCTCTCTACAAAATAATATCTTAGAGTTCAAATCATAAGTAAGAAGATAAGTACTTTTTGAAATGTTAAACTAAAATAAGAACATAAAATGATCTAGTTCTTTAAGAATTAACCAACAATACCAATTTTTCTCTTAACCTTTATTCCCATGAAATGATGTTTCTATGTACATAAATAATTGTTTTCATTTGAATACATTTGTAATCCTTAAAAGAAATTGATCATATAACATGTGTAATCATTATTATTTCATTTATATATCATATAAAGAGAAGAAAATGAAAAGCAGTGACAAAGGGAAAAAAGAACATAAAAATATCTAACCCTTTTAGGAACTAGCCAAACATATCACATGTTCTTCCTCGATCTTTCTACAAATAATTATAATCATATCACATGATTATATGTTATGTTTGAGATATTAAACATCACCACAATATGAGTTAATATTTTATTATACTCATAACAATTTACTTCATCACTTTTAAGAAAAATAAAAATCATAACAAGAAATCATACTCATGGAATTTGTATCACTTTCACATGTAATACTTCAATATCACATCAATAAAAATCGATATAATTTCCATAACCACAATAATGGTATGTATAAAAAAAGTATCATGTGATCTCCATTTTTTTTAATCAACAACTAATTTTTTGTTCAATGACAAATATGATTAATCTTTCAAATATTCTTAAAATATTTTTCTCAATCTTGCTACTTCAGAAACATATTCGAGTGGTATAAAAATGTATTTATTTTCTCTTATTTTACTTTGTTTCAAATTCTATTAATATCAAATAGATTTTGTAGACTTTAATCATGGTCTAGTTCTTCAAGAACTCAACAACATATCTTCAATAACAATATTCAAGAAAACTCATTTTCTGAGCGACCCTTTAGTATACTTTAATCACAAATCATTATTCTTAACCACAAACCATTCTTTGAGCAACCCTTCTAAGATGCTTTAATTTTAATTTGTTTTAGTTCTTCGGGAACTATATCACATGAACTTCATAAACAATTATCAAGAAAAATTATAATTTGAGCATTCCTTCAGGGATGCTTTTAGTGTTAAATTCTTTACAACAATAAACAAAGAAATATATGTCAATTATAAAGTCAAAGAAATTTCTCAACAATATTTATATATATAAATAAATAAATTGACATGAGAAAAATATGAGAGCAAACATAGTAACAAGATTGGAATTTTTGCAATATAACCTTCAAAAAAAATTCCCCATTTATAAGGTAGAGAATTGTGTTGATAATGTGTTACGAAGTTATCCAAAACTATTGCAAAATATAGAACAACATAGAGAAAGAAGAAAAATAGAACGAGAGAGTAAGAGTTGTATTATGCTCTTCATATATCCTTTATAATATCACATGAATTCTATTTATAGGACATACATCTTATAACTTACACGTACATGAATGGTCTATCATAATGATCAATTAGCAATCCACTTATATTAAGAGTTCCACTAACATAAAATATTAAGACTTTAACTCATGAAAATTGAAAGAGACTTCCACCAAATATTCATAACCTTGTGAATATATTACTTAATTATACCGGTCCCTTTAGAGAATTGGTCAAACTACACCATTGTCTCCACACAATGAAAGTTATATATTAACTATAATAAGTATGATTTTAAAAATATAATAAATTATAACTAATATAAAAAAATAGTCTTTCAATAAAATTAAAATTGTTGCATCCAAGATTTTGCTTAAAATACGTATAGTCAACTTAGCTGAAAAAAAAAAGAATTTGATTGAAGACTTATAGTTAATCAAATTAATTAATTATTAGTTAAATAGTCTAATTTGTATTTTGAATATATTAGTAGTTATTTTATATTATTATTTTTTTTATAATGTTCTTATAGCTTTTAAGATTATGCGACACGGATGGTTAAAATTTATTTAGAAAAGTATATATTAAATGTATTGTCCCATTTTAGAAATCACCCAAATGAATAAAGAAAATAATGTTTCTTTATGTTTTTAGACAGTTTAATCTATTAATTTTTTTCTTTTTTGATTTTAGAATACTAGTTTTGTTAGTTTATGTTGGATGGGCTCACTCGTTAAGTGGAACCCACTAAATTTTATTATTATTATTATTATTATTATTATTATTATTATTATTATTATTATTATTATTATTATTATTAAAGTAAAAAAAGAAAAAAAATAAATAAATAAAAAAGTAGGGTGATTTTTGGACTTAACCATGTGAAGAAATAAAAAACGAAAGGGATTTTTAAATCCCCAAGTCAAAAAGAAAAAGAAGCCGCACAAACAAAAGGAAAAAAGAAAAAGAAGTTGCACGACGACAACAAGAGGAGAAGGAAATTGGTTTATGGTGGTAATAGATGTGTAGCAAACTTGCTCCATTTCATCTACTATTTTAGTATGCTATTTCTACTACTGAGTTTATTATTTTAATATAGAGTGTTAGTAGTTTTATCATATCTAAGAGTTACTTTGAAATATCCACTTTAGTAGAACATTGTTTATTATTTATTTGGTTTCTACCCTTTGGTGATGGCTATTGTTGGTTGATGTTTTTTAGTATTACTAAGAAGAATCTGGTGTACCCATTAATTATTATAGTGAAAGGTTTTATTGAACTAGCTCCTATGGTTTTTATTCTCTCTTTTTGAGAGATGATTTCCATGTTAAAAATTGTGTTTGTCTCATATTTAATTTTTTGCCAATTGTTGTTGCTCTGTGGAATTGTATTTTCTGTTTGGCCATTTATCTGCACAAGTGGAGAAAAAATATTCTACATTATTGGGATAATTATCTCAGTTTTCCCAATGAAGTGGTATCTAGAGCTTGGTTGGTTTGGTTTGTGCATTTAAATGGAGGAGGACAATAAAAGTCCGAATACGATTCAGTTTAATTCTTCTAATTACAGACTTTGGAAGACTCTCAAGGAAGACATGTTGTACATTAAAAGATTTGTATAATTCCATTGAGGGTGATACTCTTAAACCCAAAGATAAATTTGACTCTAACTAGATGAAGATGAATAGAAAGGCATTGGCCTTGATCAGACAGTGGTTGGGTTTGAGTGTATATCCACATGTTGAAACTAAATTAGATGCTAACAAGATGTGAGAGAAATTAAAAGAGTTGGATGAACAAAATAATGTGCAAAATAAAGCATTCTTGATTCAGAAGCTGGTGAATATGAAATTCAAATATGGGAATTCAATGGCATAGCATATGGGAATTTTCAAGAATATAGTGAATCAGTTGACAACGACATATAATAAAGGAAGAAGTGAATGCCATTGAAGATGCCCCTTCTGATTTACGGCGTATGCATCTTGGTCACTTGAGTGACAAAGGACTCAACACACTTGCAAAGAAAAGTTTTCTTCCTATGAAAGGTACGTCTCTAAAACCTTGCACTCATTCTTTTGTTGGAAAAACAACATAAAGTTTCTTTTCATAATATTGATCCTCATAAGAGGCAAAATATTCTTGATTTATTTCATACATATGTATGCAAAATGGATAGTAAATCTCCTAGTGGTGCATCGTATTTTCTTACTTTTATTGACGACCATTATAGAAAAATATGGGTCTTTCCTTTGAAATCTAAAGATCCGGTGCTAGGATTCTTCAAGCATTTTCATGCAAGTTTTGAAACACAAAACGAAAGGAAATTGAAATGTATTCGATCAAATAATGGTGGTGAATACTGAGGTCCGTTTGAAGAGTATTGTAGAGAACATAGAATTAGGCTTGAGAAAAGAGTTCCAGAGACACCTCAGCGTAATGGTTTTGTAGAGAAAATGAATCATACGATTAGTAACAAAATCAAATGTATGCTCTCTCATGAAAAATTATCGAAATCCTTTTGGGGTGAAGCAATGAAAACTGTAATAGATTTGATCAATCATTCTCCATCTATTAAACTTGATGGTGGTGTTCCAAATAGAGTGTGGACAAATGTCTCTTATCATCATTTGAGAGTGTTTGGTTGTAGATGTTTTGTTCATGTTCCGAGATATGAGAGGTCCAAGTTTGATAGTTAATTCAAACAATGTGTGCTCGTCGGTTATGGTGGTGAAGAATTTGGTTATAGATTGTGGGATCTGGTTGACATGAAAACTATCAGAAGTCAAAATGTGATATTTCTTGAAAACCAGACTATTGAAGATTTTGATAAAGCTGAGAAACAAAAATCTAATTCCATAAGTTACATTGATGTTGTGCCTAAGCCCCCTGCAGAGACTTTTGTTGGTAGGGAAGATATACAAGTAGATGATGATAATGTAACTAATGATCATGTACCTCACCATGATGAGCAGGTTCTAGCTGAGCCACTAGTTGAATTTGAGTTGAGAAGATCTACTAGAGAACATCAACCTTCTCAAAGATATATTCCACATGAGTATGTGATGATCACTGATAATGGAGAGCCAGAGTACTATCAAGAGGCTATTACAAATGTTGATAAAGAAAAGTGGTTGAAGGCCATGCAAGAAGATATGAATTATTTGCATGAGAATCAAACGTTTGAGTTGGTAAAGTTGCCTAAGGGCAGAAAAGCGCTAAAGAACAAATGGGTATACAAGATAAAGGCATAAGATAATATTTCTCAACCAAGATACAAAGCAAGATTGGTTGTGAAAAGTTTTAATCAGAGAAAAGGTATTGACTTTGAGAAAAAAATTCACTTATGGTGAAGATGTCCTCTATCTGAGTTGTGCTTGGGTTAATAGCTAGTTTGAACCTAGAAGTTGAACAACTGGATGCGAAAACTACATTCCTTCATGGTGATTTGGAGGAAGAGATCTATATGGAGCACCAAAGGGTTTCACAGTCAAAGATAAAGTGCAACTTGTGTGTAAATTGAAGAAAATCTTTTATGGGTTCAACCAAGCACCCCGACAATGGTACAAGAAATTTGATTCTTTCATAGAGAAACAAGGGTACAGTAAAACTACTTCTGACCATTGTGTGTTTGTCAAAAAATTATTTGATCGTGATTATATTATTCTTTTGTTATATGTGGATGACATGTTGATTGTTGGTCATGACACTAAAAAGATTCAATCTCTAAAGAAAGATTTGAACAAGCATTTTACAATGAAAGACTTGGGTCCTACAAAGCAAATTCTAGGCATGAGAATTACTTGTAACAGGAAAAATGATAAATTATGGTTGTCTCAACACATTTACATTAAGAAGGTATTAGAGAGGTTTAACATGAGCAATTACAAACCTGTTAGTACTCCACTTGCTACTCATTTCAAATTGAATTCTGATCAATGTCCTATAAGTGAGAAAGAAAAATAAGAGATGAAGAAGGTTCCTTATGCATCTGCAGTTGGTAGTTTGATGTATGTTATGGTATGCACAAGGTCAGATATTGCTCATGCAGTTGGAGTTGTTAGTCAGTTTCTCTCTAATCCTAGTAAAGATCATTGCAAGCAGTGAAGTGGATTTTCATATACCTTAGAGGAACTTCCAAAGTTTGTTTATGCCATGGAGGTGGTGAACCTATGTTGGATGGTTACATCGATGCAGATATGGCAGATGATCTTGATTCTAGAAAATCTACTTATGGTTATATGATGACGTTTGCAGGGGATTTGTGTCTTGGCAATCAAGGTTACAAAAATATGCTGCTTTATCCACTACTGAAGTTGAGTACATTGCAGCAATTGAAGCTTCCAAAGAACTTTGGTGGATGAAGAAATTCCTACATGAGTTAGGCCTCAAGCAAGATAAGTTTGTATTATTCTGCGACAATCAGAGTGCGATCCATCAAAGCAAGCATCCAACTTTTCATACAAAGACGAAACATATTGAGGTGTGGTATCATTGGATATGAGATACATTGGAAATGAAGTCATTTTCAATTGAAAAGATCCATACCAATGGGAATGGTTCATATATGATTATGAAGGTCTTGTTGTGTCGAAGATGATATGTTGTTAAAATAAGGTCGGAATGGTTGAGCAGTACCTTCCCACTTGAGTCGTGAAGGGTAGATTTGTTGGATGGGTTCATTCCTCAAGTAGAACCCACCAAATTTTACTAGTATTAATATTGTTATTATTATTAAAGAAAGAAAAGACACAAATAAATACATAAATTGAATAGGGTGATTTATTGCGTTTGGCCCATGTGAAGAAAAAAAGAGGAAGGGATTTTACTAAGTCAAAAAGAAAAAGATGTCGCACAAACAAAAGGAAAAAAGAAGAAGAAGTCGCACGGCAATAACAATAGAAGGAGGAGGAAATTGGTTTCCGTTGGTAATAGGTGTATAGCAAACTTGCTTTGTTTTAGTATATTATTTCTACCACTGAGTTTGTTCTTTTAATATACAGTGTTAGTAGTTTTACCTTCTCTGAAAGTTACTTTAGAATACCCACTTTAGTGAAAAGTTGTTTGTTATTTGTCTAGTTTCCACCATTTGGTGATGATTATTGTTGAATGATGTTTACTAGTGTTACTATGAAGATTCTGGTGTACTCATTAATTATTATAGTGAAAGGCTTTACTAGACTAGGTCTCGTTGTTTTTATTCTTTCATTTTTATTCCACGTTAAAAATTATATTTATCTCATATTTAATTTTCTGTCAATTGTTATTATTCTGTAGAATTGTATTTTCTATTAGACCACTACACATATGAGAGAAAAATATTTTACATTATAAATTGAGATAGTTATCATGATTTTTTCAAAAAGTTTCTTTATAAAAAAAAATAATATAGCAGAATGTTAGCAACAACACTTTATATTACCATAGAAGGACTCAAAAAATTATTTTCATAATGTATATGTATAAGTATTTCCCTTAGAAAAAAGGTATACCCTGTGTTTCGTGATGCCTTTCGGTGGGAGCTTTTCCATTAGTAACGGCAACTTCAAAAGAGAATCCTATAGCCACAAACTTTTTGTATATGCACAAAAAGCGAAATAAAAAGCAATAAAGTGAACGGGGAAAAGCAGAAACAAATCTCTTGGTCCTAAAGCAAGATCATGTTAAGTTTCTTTTTTTTTTTTTACAACTCACGTTAAGTTGTTCACAATTATTTGTACTTTTGTTTAAGACATTAACAATTTCTATATACTCTATATTTTCCTTTTGTTTCAAAATAACGATTATATTTGATAATCTTAACACATTAAAAAAATAATAAATAATAAAAATAGAATAATGATTTTACTTTATTATCTTTATTAATTATTAATGTAATTTTTTTAATCATAGATGAAATTGTAAAGAAATTCGCACACTAAGTTTGAACTCAGGATATACTATCTAACCTAATAATTTTTATATTTTTACCCGTCGAGATAATTTGTCTTACGAATAAAGGTGGAAATTGGTTGGATAAGGCTATACATTAGTTAAATAGATTTGACTTGTTTTGAAACTTTGAAGTTTGAGCTTGACCTTATTACATGTCATATGTTATTTTTTGAGGTTTGGTCTGACCTTTTTAAAAGCCTATAATGGCCTAAAAATATATTTAAAAGTCTATATTTTTATATCAAAACATGTAAACATGATTATAATTAAATAGGCTAAAGGTCAAGGGACTTGTCAATCTACAACTATACAAAATGTAAGTCCTCAATTAATTTTCTATATGTAATAAGGCATCTGAAATTAAAAAATAATACAACAAAATAGACGTTAAAACTTAAGTTAATAAGCGGATTTAATAACATTATAACAAGATCATATATTTTAAATAAGTAAATAGTCTATCAAATCCAATCATAATATACATTAAGTCTTACATAAGTCGATTGAAATAGCAAAACAAATAAAATAAACTTCATTACATATAGAGGTTGGTCTGTCAGACTTAATATATTTGTTGAAAAGCTTAAGTTTGACCTATTTAAATAAATAAACTTTTAAAACGTCTAAGTTTGACCATTTTATTAAACAAGACGAGCCAAGCTATACCTTAAATAGGTTAAGTCATAGGCCCCTGTTAGATGCTATGACTTACTTCGTGTCCTACTTAAGGATATCATTAATGTATTTCTATTATCACGAATGCAAATTAAATATTAATAACTTGAGAGTGTTGCAAATAACATTAACTAGATGGTACAACTACAAAAAAATTAAAATTATATTAGAAACTTAAAGTGATGGTATTTTTAGGACAAATATATATGTTTCAATAATGATATCAATTTTATATACTGTTATAGGAGATATTTTTATTTCTATATCCAATTAAAAATTATTATTTCATCCATCCTACAATAAATTACCTATTTGTAGAAAATTTATTTCAAAATAAATGACTCTTTTCAATATAACGTGTAAAGAATTAATAAGTAATATTGAAAATAAGTATAACGTGTTTTATTGCATAATAGTAGCAGTTTATTCATATATATTAAAAATAATATAAATAAATAAATTAAATATATTTTTTTGAAAAAATAGGTTCTATATTGAAAAATTTCTTCACAAGCATCTTGATACATAAGAGTACTCTGATAAACTTTGGAAATATTTTCCGTTTGCGTCGCTGACCAGGAAACTTGATAAAAGTTGATTGGTAGTATCTAGAAGTCTCCTTTAATAAACTTCTTATTAGGTCCCAAATTTTAAACCCTTCTTAATGAAGGTTTTTTTTTTTTTTTGCCTCAACCCTCTATTTTTTAGTTTTTGTAAACCTAGACCGGAGGGCCTATGGCCTATTCGAGGAATGGTTCGGAAATTTGCAATTTTGCTGTTAGTTTGCTTGTTGCACTTATTTTCGGTTTTCATCGGTTCACACAACTCTTTACCTCTTTTTTGAGTATTTTCATCAACTTTTTTAGTTTTTAGTTTTTACCTTTTATCTTTTTAAAATACGAAGAAAATCTTCCGTGCCAATTTGTTCTAGAAGTATTTTGTTTTAAAAAATGACAGCTATTTATCTTATACAGATTATATATTTCTATAATATTCATTATGATTTAATTTATATATACAGTTATTGTATTACATTCTCAATTAATATAATGATTTTTTAATTACATTAATAATATAATTATTAGACAGGATCGTCTCAAATATTTAAAAAATTTGTTCTATTCTTAAAAATTGAATCTTTAATAAAAAAGAAATATAATATTAACAATTAAAAAACGCTAAAATAAATTTTAGTTCCTATAAAATTTAATTTTAGTCTTCATAAAAAAATTCTGAATTTTTAAGTCTCTAAAATTTTTTGTATTCACTTTTAATTGCTATTTTGAAAAGTTTTTTTACAAAAAAAATGATTTTTTAGCCTATAAAAAGGTCTCTAAAATCAAAGTAGAGATTAGATGTGAATAAATTTTTTTACGAACTAAACTTAAAATATATTAATTTTGTAGCGATTGAAAATATATTTAACAAAAAAAAAATTTAACTAAATAAATTGTTAAATTTTTTTTTTAACAAATTACATCAACAAATGGCTCATTTACTTTGCTTACATATTATTATGGTACTAGAATTCATAAATCAACTAGTGATGATAAATTTATTTGTTTGTATCATTCCCCTCATAAATACTAAAATATACTATTTTGTTTAGTGAAAACTCATAAACTTGTATGAAGTAGTTGTTGTCATATCATATATGCTAATGATATGCTTTATTAAACTTTAGATGAGGATATCATAAAAATCGAAAGAAAAAAATAAAAATAAAAAATTGGAAAAAAATTTAATATTTTTTATTTCAAAAAAATAATTAGTTTTTTCAATGGGCCTATAGGCTCTGTAAGCCCACATAACTTTGTGAGCTTTTTATATTGAGAGCTTTCTTTTAATGGGCCTTTTTATTATAAAGTTTTTTAGCCCCCTCAAACATGTGGATTGGGGTCAATATAGAGGAAGTTTGACAAATTGACAGCTCTAATAGTATCTATAAAGCTTTCTAAAAGTTTTTTAATGAGGTTCTGTATCGACAAATTTTAAAAACGTTTTCTAGTAACTTAAAAAACTTTGGTTTACCGGAAAATTTGGCGTTTCAGTTTGTAAAATAGTAAAAGTGAAATGGGTAAAGTTGGATTTTTTTTCAAGTATGTGGGGCACAAGTATAAAGTGTGGGAGTATAATTGTACAATGTAAAATTTTCTACGCACAAGGGGGCCAAACCAACTTAAATTGGGCTCAACAATTGGGGACGGAGCCAAGAATTAAGCATAAGGTAACCAAATTTAAAAGTACAATTTAGTAAAGAAAAAATAAACTTTGAAATGCACAACATATATAAGAAGTTATAAGATGTATTAAAGTTAATTGCCAAATAAATATTAAAAAACTTAACGTATACATTTGAAGTTATGATGGTCCTTGTTTTATAGAGTTAAAATTATCAATTATTATATTTGACGTAAAATTTTCAGCAATCTCATTTTTAATATAAATAATATTATAATATCTGAAAACAAATATAATCTATCTTGTTGCGTAGTCTTATTTTTATAAATCACCAATGCAAGTCGTACAACCCTGTCAATTAATGGATAAGAACTTAATTTAACGATTTCAATTAACTTTTGACATAATTTATCATTAGTGAACAGTCAAAATTGATATCTTTTAACACATCAACTCATATTTGAGTGGAGTCTTTTTCTTGAATAGAAAAATCTTAAAGAGTAAAATTCTTCAAAAAAATGTGTTTAAGGCCCAATATATTCAGTTAAAAAATTTCCATTATAAAATATCACATAAAATTCACAAAGAAATATAGAGACAAAAAGTTATAATATCTTACTGGCATTAAAAATATTTATAAAAGTTTGGAGGGACGATGACCTCTACTGTCTCCCTTCTAGCTCCATCAATGTCAACAATAGTCCACCAAGCTAATAGATGGGCGACACAACAATAGATCTGTTTGTTTCTGATTTTTAAAAATGTGATTTTAACTTTATATTTTTAAAAATGATTTGTATGAAAATTTATTTAAAAATATTAGAAGTTATTTTAAACTTATTTGTTACTGATTAAAAAATAATAATTTTGATATTCAATGACTCAGATATTCATTATTAAGTATTTTAAAATGAGAAAATTCAATTTTTTTAAACAATGACATCTCTCAAAAATGATTTTTATAAAAAGATTCTCAATATAGCTTATCATTTTAATATTTTTTGAAATTTTAGTATAAAAAAAATTGTAAAAAATATAAAAAATATTTAAAATGATATTTTAATATAAACTATTTAAATCAATTTTTCATTTGAGACTTTATTTTTTTAATTTTTATAAATAAAAGTTATAAAAAGAAAGATATAATATTATCAAAATCAGGTTACAGGGATCTAAATTAAATATAACTAAGAAAAAACTAATGACCAATTATTTCCTTTTAAAAAAAATTTAAATATATTTTTTATTCTTGTAATTATAAATTACTTATTTTAATTTATTATAAATTTTTTTTTATTTAATTCACATTTCTACAAATATAGTTTTACTGGAGTGTCATTCCTCGTGCTTTCAAAGAAGGCATTTGATAAATGACTATCATAATCTCCCACTCCTCGGTGCGCCCATTCATCTTCTTTGGCGATGACATAATAGTTACCAAAACAAACTTCTTGAGGTCAAAAAATGGAATGGAAGGTGAATTGAATCTGGTGTGAGAATCAAATCGGTGAAAAACATCTCATGATTGCTTGAATTGGCAAAGGCTTGTGGTTTCATTGTTCCTTCTTCAACAAATGTTCTCAATACAATAACAGTTGCACAAACACTTCCTCAATCTTAGATGACTACTTATGGTTAAGGATCGAACGAAATCATCGGAACCAGATGTATCAATATCAATATTTGGGTTGTCCGAGTTCTCAAATTTGCCAAAAATATTACGCAATCAAGAACATAGGCTTATGGTTCTTGAACGGAGGCTTACGTTTAAACATAAATTAAATTATATTGAAAGTTTATTTTTTAGTTAAAAAAATTATATTTAAATTTAAAAGTGTTACAGTTTTTCTATTCAATTTTTATAATAGAAGTTAAATTTAAAAACTATTTTAAAATTAAATTATATTTATAATAATATAAATAAAATAAAAAAATTTATGAGAATCAAAATTAAAAAAAAATTATAATTACAAAGATTAAAGATATATTTAAACCTAACAAAAATATCAAATCACCAACCATGGTTGTTAAACTAAAACTAAAACAAAAACGAAACACTTGTAAAAAAAAAAAACAAAAACACTACTACACAGACACAGCGCAGAAAAACAACGCTACTTCAGGAAAGATTTCCTCTATAAAATATTTCGGTCTAGCTAAGGAAGATAGCGCTAAAAATATGGCACAAGTACAGAAAGGCCAATAGAAAAATAATAAAAAATTATTTTCTTACCTTTAAATCTTTTAAAAAATCCAAATTTTTATTTAAGTTATCTAATTTAAAAATATATTTTACACATTTAAATTGATTAATCTAAACATATATTTTATTTTTGTGTATTTAAGAATATTGCAAAATAGGAAAAGAAACACCTAGATAATAAAGCTTCAAATATGCCTAAAAATAATGCTACATCGAGAAAGCCACATCAACTTGGTATGGACCTAATGATGTCATAAATGTCTTGGATACAAATCTTTGGGGAATCTATTTCACACCTCAACACTTAATCTTTCAACCTCTACAAATCTTTGAAAATTACAAAATAACCCTACAAATCTTTTAATATTAGAATAAAACTAAAATTTTTATGATTTTTGAATTTTTTAAAAACATAAAATACGACATACTAAACTTTTAAAATACTAAAAATACGGAACATTTTTTGTTGAAATTCGGCCAGTCCAAGTAAACTTCGATGCTACTGAACAACTTACAGTTCCAATATAAGTTTTCTATAGAATAAATTAATTTTATTATTCAGAATTCTAAATATTTTAAAAAAAATTTCGATTTTTATTTTCGGAATTTTTATTTATTTTAAAATTTTGGAAAATACTTCAGGTTTTGAATATTTTATCTTTTCAAATATTGGGAATTTTGAATTTTATGAAATTTTCAAAATAAACTTATGTTCCAAATTTCTTAAAATAACAAAAATTCATAATATCGAATTTTTGAAAACGATGAAAAATTCGGAAGAATTTATGATTCATTTGTCAAAATATTAATGTTAGTCTCGGTAAGGCCTACCAAATTCAAAATACTACCACTGCAGAACCCTACATGTTTTCAGGTTTTTAATAAAATGTCAAAGGTAACGTGGGCTAACCGACGCTAATATGTTTAGTTTTTCAAATATCTTTAAGTGTGAAGTATTTGGAGTTCCAAATTTTTTTATTTTTGAAATATTCAAAATATATTTCTTTTACTTAATATTTTTTAAACATACAGTAGATGGCAAAATTGAAATTCAATATAAAGGTAGGGATGTAGTTTCTAAATATTGAGGATGGCTAGTAGATTTCTCCAAATCTTCCTCATAAAAGACAATGTGTTGATGAGCTCATTGCAAGACATGCTTTGAATTCTCAACAAACCATCCAAGGAGTTGAGACCAAAGGAAACATTGTAAAACCTCCCAAACCTCTGATTTTCCCTTTTTTTTGTCGGTTTACTTGTTCGTTCCCCTTTTTGTGAAAGAACGGTTTTCATGCTCGTTTGGATTGGACACAGATCTGATTTCCTGGTTCAACCGGTTGAATTGGCCAATCGAATCCGATTTTTATTACTTTGATTTATAGGCAAATTTGAGTAGGTGTGTGGGACCCACATAAAAGGTGAACAATTGGTGAAACGGGTCATAGAAACTACCATGCTTTTGGCATTCTTCACATCCTTTAGCAAATTCGAAACAATCTTTGGCCGTGGTTGGCCAAAACAAGTTTTGTCTCTTCATAACCCACTTCATTTTCCCCCTGCTTAGTGAGCCCTACAAATAACTTCATGTACTTTAGCTAAAGCTATATAAGCTATCAAATAGTTGTTTGTACAACTCATCTCCATGTATAGTGTAAAATAAAGTTTTATATTTTAATTTTTTTATCATGATTCAACCTAGGATTTTTCAAATATTCTATAATCTCTATTCTCCAATCCTCAAGTTCGATTTCATCTATGTTCATAACATCAAAATTGCATTCAATAATGGCTCTTCGAACTTTTATGATCTTATGAAAATGTTTTCTTAAGATCATATAACCAAATGCATTTTAAGCCAATTTATTTGCTTGAAAGTTCTCGATTTGAGGAATGTATTCTAACACTGCTTAATCAAATTTCATCAAGAATTGAGTAGTGGTCTCAAAATACTTTAACAAATTGAGACTCTCAAATTTCTAATTTTGATTCAACTGATTGATCACCAATTGGGAACCCCCTTGAATAACCAAATTCTTGGCTTTGAATTCCAATAACAATTCAAGGCCTACAACTAAAGCTTTGTATTTTGCTTCATTATTCGAACACTCGATAGACAATGTGTACACGAACTTGGTTGAATATCTCTTAGGAGATATAATCAACATTGCAATTCCACTGCCTTTACTATGACAAGAACCGTCAAAATATTATTTCCATGAGACCAAACCTACATAGTCTTGTTCAAAATTTTCATTATCATCAACAATATAATTTTACAAAAAATCAGCAATTACTTGGAACTTTCATTGCCTTTAATGGAACATAAGATAATAAAAATTGAATTAAATATAAAGCCCATTTACAAATTTGATTATGCAAGATAGGTTTGGACAACATGTGTTTTATTAACCAGTAATGAGAAATCACAATCACCTCAAAAGGCTTTACATAGTATTTCAATTTAGTACATGAATAGTATTAAGCCGAACAGAGATTCTCAATATCATTCTACCTAGTTACAAAATCTACTAGGTGATTTGTTAAATAATAAATGGTTCTCTCATTGCCATTTGAATCTTCCTGCCTAGCAGACTCCCAATTGTTTCCTTCGAAGCAATAACATATAATTTGAATGGTTTCTCTTTTATAGGTGGAATCACGATCGGAGGACCGGTCAAGTACCTCTTTATTTCTTTGAATGTTGTTTCATGATTTGCATCCCATCGAAATTCTTCTACTTTCTTTAACTTCAGCAAAGGCATAAATATTATTGTTCTTCCTAAAAGGTTTGAAATGAACATTAGAAGGTAATTTACCTTGCTAAGCATTTACAGGAGTTGCTTTTTGTTCTTTGGGGGTGGACTTTTAAGAATGGCTTTGGACTTGGTGGAATCTATTTCTACTCCTTTTTCTTGATTAAGGAACCCAAGGAACTTCCATGTAGTTACACCAAAAGCACATTTAATTGGATTCATTTTTAATTTAAACTTTCTCATTCTCTCGAATGAAGTCCTCAAATGTATTAAATGGTCCATTTTTTATTTAGATTTGACGATTATTTCATCAATGTAAACCTATATAGAGTCACCAATGACGTCATGGAAAATCAAATTCACTATTTGATAAGTGTCTTATGTATTTTTTAATCTAAATGACATCATGTGTTGGAACCAAGTTGGTTCTAAGTACTTAGGATTTTGATGTTTGCAAAAGCACTCCATGTAATCTTATTTTGTACTTAGAATTATTATATAAAATGTCACCAGAAGATGACGTCACCAGAGGCAGAAGATGCCACCAGAAGATGAAGTCACCAAAGGCAGAAGATGAGTTACCAGAGGATAAAATCAGACCAGAGGATACACCTCCAGAAGATACCAGAGGATGCATACCGAAGGCACCAGAGGATACACCTCCAGAGGATATCAGAGGATGTCAAAACATCATCAGAGGATATCTTTTCTGGCCCAAATCAGAAGGAAGTAGAGTCCAGAAGGAGACCTGGTCCAGACCAGAAGGAAGCCTGCCAGAGGGAGACTTGGTCCAGACTAGAAGGAATCACAAGTCATACTTGGTCCAGACTTTATTTTGACCAGAAGATAGCTTAGCAGTGATTATAAAATTCCGTCAAGACCAGAAGAAATGATTGTCTAGATTTAATTTAGATTCAATCCAAACCAAAAGATAGCATGTCCAGATCAGAGGATAAGTGTCCAGATCAAAAGGTAAAATTCATGTCCAGATTAAATGATAAATTTCAGAGGATAAATGTAAAATGGTCCAGACTTAAGTATCATGGCCCGGTGTTGGCCAAGATAAGAAGATCATAAAATAGTCCAGATTAGTTGATATGATTCAGTGTTGGTCGAGATCAGAGGATAATAGAAGTGGCGCAGATCAGATTAAACAAGTCTAGAGTTGGTCGAGATCAGAAGATCATACGGTCCAGATTTAATCATGATAATAATCAGTGGAGACTTGATTAAATTTTAATAGAAATTTGATCAAAGTATTAAGAAGATTTGATACAAAAATAAATTGAAGTCTTGTGGGAATTTAGAAGCTATTGGCGGGAAGAAAGATTTGGTCCATAATTAATCAAGAACAGGATTGTCCAAAGTTATTTTTGAATGCAAATCTGAAGCTAAAAAGATATGTTTTTTATTTAAGTGAAACCCGATTGGCCAAAGTTAAAACTAAAAAGTATTCAAGTTAGTCAAACACAATTCAAGCTCCCCTTCTCGTGTTTGCACCTTCATCATGGTCCATTGGAACGTTCCAAGTGAGCCCAGACATATAAATGCAGTTTTTAGAATATCTTCCTCAGCAATAAAAATTTGATTGTACCTTGAATAGATATCCATTAAGCTTAAAATATCATTACCACATGTAGAATCTACTAATATGTCAACAACTGACATAGTGTATTCATCTTTAAGAGCTGCACCATTTAAATCTCTAAAATTTATGCATACTCTTAAAGCACTGTTCTTTTTCATTACATGGACTATATTAGAAATCTAGTCAACGTACTTGACATTCCAAATTAACTTAGGATTTTGCTTTATTGGTTTTTTTCCTAGGTGTCACATGTAATTAGTGTTCCACTAAGCTTTTATCTAAACATTGCATGTCTTTATACTCTCACGTAAAGAAATCCTTATATTCATGTAAGATGTTTATTATTTCTTTCTTTAAATTTTCATCGAGTAAAGTAATTACGTATGTGGGTTTGGATTTTTCACCTTCCTCAGCTAGATTCACTTTTTCAAGAGGATTTTGAGCTTCAAGTTTGCCCACCTCGTCTGACCAACCATTCTCAAATCTCAAAAAGGGAATCATTAAATATACAATCAAGAGAGTTATCTAAAACATTAAATTCGAGATTTTCTTCTTTCTAAGATTCTTCCACTTCATTGATTAGAGGAGCTTTTACAACATCATCTTAAAGCTCCTTCAAACTTGTTGCCTTTTTTATTGTCTCTCTTGAATATTGTACAGTCAAATTATTTATTTGTTTTTTCTTCATAAAAAATGGATGTAATAGCCACCTCTTCTTTTACAACTTCGAAAGTTGTTCCTACTTTATTTTCGGCCACATACGCCGAAATTCAAGCTATAAAGCTCGAGACACTAATACTAAGATCCATTTGTTGAACGAACTGTGGCCATGATCTTCCTTTTGTTCAATGTTGTTCAACTTAAATTCATCATGAGGTTTTAACAACATATTCACAAGTTCACAGCACTTTTTGCAGACTACTTTTTGCACTGCTCAACCATTTTGATCTTACACAAACCTGCACCTTTCGTTATTTTCTCAACATTTAAGATGTTATTTTCACCTCTTTTCGATGCATGCTCGTCAGCTTCGATACGTTCCTCGTATCCTTCTTCATCCCATATCACCATAGTTTGATGCACAATTGATGAAATTGCCCCTACAACCTTTATCCATTCACGTCCAACCAATAGATTATAATTTGCCTTCGAGGGGACCATTATTAACATAGTAGACCTCACCGAAAATCCTACGTTAAAGTTCAGTGCAATAACTCCATTAGATTTGAAAGTCTTACCATTAAAATTAGAGAATAGCATATCATGGGGGATCAAATACTTCTTAATCTTCTTCAATTTTTTCCATAACTTCATCAGGTTCACTGCAACTCATTCGTATATCGACACTTTATGGATTTTAACCCCTTCATCCACCTTCACTTGAAATAAAAGAGGTTTTAAATGACTCTTCAATTTGTTTTTGAGATAATCAAAGAACGTTGAGTTCCACACAAACTTCACCAATGGTCTTGGAACATATGCAATCAATCTTGGCCTTTGTGGTAACATATCATTCTAAAACAACTCTTCTAAGGCCTCTAGGCTAAGCACTTTGTAAGCATATGCTGCTGAAAAAACGAATATCATGTCAATGCCACACATGTCACATATGTCATCATCAAATCATGTCTCAAATTTATCAAGAATAAGACCTTCCTCATCCTCATAATCTATCAAATTGGCTTCCACAAACTTGGTGATAGTTCATATAGTCTTTCTAGTGGAATTTTTGTAAGTCACCATATGTCTTCTTGTTGCGTTATAGTGGCATTTAAGGGATTGCTTCGATTTTCTTGATTCTAGAACATCTTCTTTCGAGCCCTTTGGGCTTTCCGAACTTGGGTTATAGACATCCCTTCTTCTAACCAATTTGGATGCCTATAAGTAGGTGACTTCGAACTAGATCCTTTGAACACTTGATTCGAATAGGCTTCTTTTGAGGTATGTTTTGAACTACTCCTTTTAACAAATTGGTCTGTCATTTTGTGGATTCCCAAAGGGAAGTACGTGATTGTTGATAATAGGTTTGTTACTACCTTTTTACCATTAACCATGGGGAATGTTATAAGGAGGAACAAATGTCCTTTTCCTATAAGAGGGTACATAAGGTTCCTTCACATGGGGTAAAGCATATGTTCTCCTGTCATGTGGTGGTACCTAAAGCTTTTTCTCATAGAAATTTTTTGGTTTACTACAAAAACTAACATTATACGATTCAACTTATTCCTTGTCAATAGCTTTTTTTGCTCTTCGCTTCTCGAAGGCTTACTTCTTTTCAAATCTTTTGAATGCCTTAGACGCAACCTTGTCAAATATAGAGCTACATCTAGGACACATCATAACCTCTTGATTAACCCTACATTTCTTTTGTAAAAATTCCACCAAAGAATCTCTAATTCAAGAATAAATCTTACTTGAAGCCTCATCTTGGAATTGGTCAGCGTAGTTAGCATAAGCTTAAAATGGATCTTCATCCACCTTCATTACTACCTTTGGTTTATCTTCGAATACCATATGCCCTTCCTCAATTGGTTTATGAATATTATCCCTGAAATACACACATCAATTAGTGTGATGACCAAAAGTGTTATGAACTTTACAATATTGAAGGTGTAAATACGAGAAGTGGGGTTGAATTGTGTTTGCCAAAGTTGATAACTTTTTGATAATTTATAAATAAATTAAAAACTAGTTTGGTTTTTGGTGACTTACTTGGAGTAGAAGCAATCGGATTCAGAGGTAGCAAACAAGGAAAGCATAATTTATTTACACATAGATTTATCCTAGTTCACCACTAACTTGGCTACATCAAGTCCCCTCATTCAGAAGGCTTTAATCCACTAATTCAAATACCTTGAATTACAAAGCACCTGACCCTCCAAACCAGTCTTCCCAAACAGCCTGACAACCCCAGATTGAAGAAGGAACTAAACCACTATCGGGTTGATACAAGAGATTGGAACTTGAGTAGTTGCTTCTGAAAAACTGATAATAATAATAACTCTCACACTCTAAGAAAAGAACACTCAAAAAATATTTCTAACTTGAAACAAGTATTTCTCTCTTTGAACTCTAAGACTACTATTTTATGCTTTTCTTCTTCAACCTTGAGTATCTATTTATAGTTAAAATTTGGGCTTCAATTGAGTTCTTGTTTAATTCTGAATTGTATTTTGTTCAGATTGCGTTTGTAAATTCTTAAAATTGATTATGTCCCTTTTTTGTTTAGATTGAGATTGTAAATTCTGCAGATTGATTATGTTCGTAATTTGTTGTAGATAAATCTTGATCAAATCTTTTTCAAATCTTGACCATATCTTCTTTCATACTCTTTGAAGTCAAATATATTGTTCTCATAAAATACTTTTGTTAACATAAAAAATCTAAATGTGAAACCTACTTGGTTCCAACAAATATTTCCTCCCACGAATTTATTCATGAATTGGAACTTTATGGCCTTCACTTAACAATATTTGGCAATCTTTCAAAAGAATTTAGAATATTTGATCAAATTTGTTCAAGAGGGGGAATAAGTTTTTCTAGGAGCAGCAAAATTAGCATTTTGAGATAGAATGCTTAAAATTTTGGCCCTTTTAAGATGGACCAATTTTTCGTTCAGCGAGATTAACACCTTTATTACCAAACTCATTCAAATCATCACCTTCCATGTCCTAATGGTCTACTAAAGCCACATATGTTCCTTTGTTCTTTTGAGAACCACGTTATTATCTCCTAAGTTTTACGTTTTCTTGATTCAATTTTTCTATTTGACTAGCACTATCAGCTAATTGGGATATATTCTTATCACCATTATTAAGGCCCCAAAAACATCAACAATTCGACGCATTTTCCTGGCTAAGGCTTGGTACATTGCATTGGTGTTTTCTATGACTGGGTAAAAGAGTGGAGCTAGTAACGCTTGGAAAATAATAAAAGAGTAGAGGTCTTTTATCATTACTCTTTTAATAAAAGAGTAGAGCTAGTAACGCTTTCATCATTACTCTTTTAATACCTACTTTTTTATTTGGTGAAATCTATATAGGTCTTAAAAAAATAGTGAATTTTTTATCTTAATATTTTCCTTTTTTTTTAACACTAAAATACCCTACTTCCAAAATAATATATGAGATTGCCCTACTTTTTAGGGCTAGTGGGAGGTCGCTTCCCTAGAGAACGACCAGCTGAAGAAACTATTTTTTTTTGCCTAATGAGAGGTCGCTTCCCTAGGGAGCGACCTGCTGAAGGAGTTTATTTTATTTTTTTTGGCACATTTTACAAATTTATATAATTATATCACCAAATTTTTTTTAAAATCAAAATTCCGAATATACCCTTATATATTTCCAAAACCTAATTCCCAAACTAATTCATCTCTATCATCTTCATTCATCTCTCCGTAAACCTAATTCCCAAACTCCATAATCATCATCAAAGTCCACACGAAAATCATCAATCTTCTTCAAACACCTTCAATCATCATCATCATCTTCAACAACTTCTTCACTATCACATTTTCAACAAGTAAGTACAATGTTGTTGTTGTTGTTGTTTTGTACACTGATGTTGTTGTTGTTGGGTTTTAAAAGTTGCAAACCCTTCACGTACGTGCATTGGTTTTCAAAAACCCAGAAACGTACGTGATTTCTGCGTGTGCTTTTTGCCTTTGATTTATGCGTGTGATTTCTGCCTGAAGATATCTTCTGATGATATCCTCTGATTCTAATGGTATCTTCTGATAGTATCCTCTAATGATATCTTCTTATGGTATCATCTGATTCTGATGGTATCCTCTAATTCTGATGGTATCCTTTGATGATATCCTCTGATTTTGATGGTATCCTCTTATGATATCTTCTGATGGCATCCTTTGATTTTGATGGTATCATCTGATTTTGATGGTATCCTCTGATGATATCCTCTGATTTTGATGATATCTTCTAATGGTATGCTCTGATTCTGATGATATCTTCTGATTGTATCCTCTGATTCTGATAGTATCCTCTGATGGTATCTTCTGATTCTGATTGTATCCTCTGGCTGATGATATCCTCTGATTTTTGTCTCTGATGATATCCTCTGTAGGTAGCAAAAGTGTAATTAGATTTAATAAATTAAAAATCTTTAACCCATCACTCTAGCTATCTCCTATAACTAATGTTTCTCTACCTGTCTCTCTACCAAATATTTTTTTAATATCTTTCTAATATATATGTGATGATAATTCACTCATTGATGAGTATAAAAAAACAAGTACAACTGTACAAGCTATATGTTTGCTTATAAAGGAAAATATAAAAGAGGTTACTCATTATTGTACAATTTTACCATGTATAGTGTTGAGAAAGACAACTTTAAGAAAAGTAGTTAGTATTATATGGTTAAGAATGAAAAATTATTAAAAAAAAAGTGTTGATTCCTAACCATTGAAGTTTACTAGTGTGTGATATGATAATTTCCTTTTCATTGCCACCACATAAAATTAGTTTAATTTTTTTTTTATGTTTATAAATATAATATAAATTTTAAAAAACTTGATCTCTCATTGATTTGAGTTGCGGTTGTTTTTGCTAATTAAATACGATAGGTGATATTGATATTAGCTTGTTTTCTAAATTGATGACCTATTTTGATTTCTTAAATAAACTAATTAAATTAACCATTAATTTCTCTATCGAGAAGCAAAGTGATGATGATATTACTTTTGAAAAAACTAATTAATTAACATCGTTTGTGTATAATATTTAACAGAATGTGATGATGGAACCAAGTTGGTTCTAAGTACTTAGGATTTTGATGTTTACAAAAGCACTCCATGTAATCTTATTTTGTACCTTGAATTACTATATTAAATGCTGAAGGTGCAAACACGAGAAGGGGGGGTTGAATTGTGTTTGACTTAACTTAAATACTTTTCCTGTTTTAATACTTTCAAAACAAAACTTGATGTATAATTAAAACAGAGTTAGCAGCGGATAAAAATAAAAATAAAAACTCACAGATTTTATACTGGTTCACCGTTAACGAGGCTACGTCCAGTCCCTTCGCCTTGAAGGATTTCACTAATTCAATCTTGAATTACAACCTTGCTACTGACCCTCCAAGTCAGTCTTCTCAATAGTCTAACAATCCTAGACTTCTTGAGGAAAACAACCTTGTCTTCAGCCAATCTGACAACCCCAGATTGTAGAAGAAATCACAACACTATGAATCTAATTGCTAAGTACCTTGCTACCCTTTCTGATTCCCTCAGTTTGTAGACTCTACTTCAACAACTTAGATACAACCCTATCTAATTGCCAAGTACCCTGCTACCTCTACTGACTCCCTCAGATTGTAGACTCTACTTCAACAACTTAGATTTGCCACAGTGGATAGAAAATAACACGAGTACTTGCTTCTTGAAAGCTAAAACTCACAATTGACTTCTATGAAAATTTGGGTGTTTGTTGCTTTGGAAGTGTATGACTCTTTTGTGATTTTCGATACTTTATTCTTCAGCATTAAGTCTCTATTTATAGTTGAACTTTAGAACTTCACTGATGCTTTACTTCTGCAGTATATTTAGATTAATCTGTTTTGAAAATATTCTGGAGTATTTTGCTCAGATTCTGTTTTGAGCCTTTTGCTCACTAATCTGTTTTGAGCATTTTGCTCCGCTTCTGTTTTGAGCATTTTTCTCAGATTCTTTAATCCTCATGATCAAATCTGCACCATTGGATCTTAATGCGATAGTCCACATCTGGACCAACCTATTTGATATTCTGTGATCCTCTGATTTCGGCCATTCCTGGACCACACTTCCTAACCCTCTGATTTCGGCCACCACTGGGCCATGGTCTGATTTTCTGATCTGGACCATCACTGGACCAAATAATTATTTCTGAACCATTGATATGGAAATTTTTACTCTGATCTGGACAGATTCTGGACTTTGGTCTGGAACAAACTGAAATTAACTTGAACAAAAAATATTTCAGTCTGGACATTTTACCTTTAATTTTGGACCAGGTCTAGATTGATTCTGGAACTCATTTCTTTTGGTCTGGACTTAGTTTCATGCCCTGAATCATGCTGTTTGATGATCTGGGCCAAATCTGAATTGATCCTCTTGTTCTGGACTCATAAACATACCTTCTGGTCAAGTCTGGAACAAGTCTGGACTGTGTAATTTTTCACTGCCAGGCCATCTTCTGGTCAGAATAACTTCTGGAATAAAATTGATATTTGACTCCTGTTTGTCTGGAACAACTCTCCTTCTGGCAGGCTTTCCAATGGTATGATCCATGTTTTATTATGATTTTTCTTCCTTCTGTTCTGGGCCACCAAACATATCCTCTGGTGATGTTTTGACATCCTGGAACATCTTCTGGAAATTCCAGAATTCATTTTCCTTTGATCTCTGCTTCTGTTTCCTTCAGTTTCTGGGGCATTTAACTTAATAATTCAAAGTACAAAATAAGTTTACATTGAGTATATTTGTAAGCATCAAAATCCTAAGTACTTAGAACCAACTTGGTTCCAACAAATGCCACCAGAAGATGAAGTTATCAGAGGCTGAAGCTGAAGCCACCAGTGGCAGAAGCTGAAGCCACCAGAGGCAGAAGATGAGTAATCAGAAGGTAAAATCAGACCAGATGATACACCTCCAAAAGTCACCAGATAATGCATCTAGAAGGTACCAGAGGATGCATCCTGAAAGCACTAGAAGATACTCTAGGATGTCAAAATACCATCAGAGGATATCTTTCCTAGCCCATATCAGAAGGAAGCAGAGTCCAGAAGGAGACCTGGACCAGACCATTAGGAAGCCTGCCAGAAGGAGACTTGTTCCAGACTAGAAGGAATCAAAAGTCAGATTTGGTCCAGAAGTTATTCTGACCAGAAGATAGCTTGGCAGTGAAATGATAATCAGTCCAGACCTGATCCAGATCAAGAGGTAAATGTCCAGAATTAAATATCCTTTGTCCAAAGTTAATTTAAGTTCAAACCAGACCAAGTCTAGAATTGGTCCAGATCAGAGGGAAGATATTCAGATCAATGGTCAAGATTTAAGTATGTGGCCCAGTGTTGGCCGAGATCAGAAGATCAGACCATGGCCCAGTGTTAGCCGAGATCAGAGGATCAGAATGTGTGGTCCAGCATTGGCCGAGATTAGAGGATCACAACAGATCAGATTGCAAGTCTAGAGTGGTCGAGATCAGAAGATCAGAAAGTGTGGTCCAGTATAGGCTGAAATCAGAGGATCACAGCAGATCAGTTTGTATGGTCCAGATGTGGTCGAGAGCTGAAGATCAAACGGTCAAGATTTAATCAAAGTATTAAAAAGATTTGATACAAAAATAAAGTGTAGTCCTATGGGATTCAGAAGCTATTGGCAAGAAGAAAGATTTGATCTAGAATTAATTAAAGACAGGATTGGTCAAAGTTATTTTTGAAGGCAAATATGGAGCTAAAAAGATATGTTTTTTGTTTAAGTGAAACCCGATTGGACAAGTTATTTTTGCAAGAGAATCCAGCAAGATACAGCTCGAATTTAAGCTTGGAAGAGACCCTAATTCACATCTATAAAAGGAGGCTCAATACAGAAGAATTAGCATCGAAAAATCACAAAAGAGTCATACACTTCCAGAAGCAAACACTCGAGTTTTTAGTGAGGTTAATTGTGAGTTTCAGCTTTCCAGAAGCAAGCACTCGTGTTTTTCTTTCCCTTGTGTTAGATCTAAGTTGTTGAAGAAGAGTCTACAATCTGAGGGAGTCAGAAGGGGTAGTAGATTACTTAGCAATTAGATTCAAGGCGTTGTAATTCCTTCTACAATATGGGGTTGTCAGATTGGTAGGAGAAGACTTGACTTATGAAGTCAAGGTGTTGTATTCCTCAAAAGTTTAGGATTGTTAGCCTGTTTGAGAAGACTGACTTGGAGGGTCAGTGGTATTGTTGTAATTCAAGGTTTTGAATTAGTGAAATCCTTCAAAGTGAAGGGACTGTACGTAGCCTCGTTAACGGTGAACCAGTATAAAATTTTGTGTTTTTATTTTTACTTAATATCCGCTGCTAACTCTGTTTGATTCATACATCAGGTTTTGTTATAAAACTGCAAAAACAGAAAAAGTATTCAAGTTAGTCAAACACAATTCAACCCCCCTTCTCATGTTTGCACCATCATGTGATACCACTATAGAAGAAATAGAATTCTACGAGGAGTATCAACATAAATTGAGATCTCATGTTGGTGAAGAGAAGACAAATGAAATCATAACCGAAGCATTATACCTAATAAACTTAGGAACCAATGATTTCCTTGAAAAATAAAAATAATAATAATAATAATAATAAAGTAAAATAAAATACATTCATAAATAATAATAATTATAATTAAAAATGACTAATAATAATTATAATTAAAAATAGTAAATTATATTATAAATTTAAAAAAATCATTAAAATGGAAGGAAAAAAAATACTAAATAATAATAATAACAATTTAAAAAAATTATGTTAATTAAATGAAACAAAATACATTAAATTAAAGAAAAAAATACATCTCATTTGAAGAAAAAAAATACATCAAAATTGACTAGATGTGCCAGCAGCATTTGGACAATTTTTTCTAGTATGACCAGACACTCGATATAATCTGCATTTTCTTGGTAATTTTTCTCTAGCGTCCGTTTCTGTTTGAATGTGTTTAGTCTTTGGGCGACCTTTCTTGGTTCTTCACATTTCAGGATTGTGACACACCTTAGCACTCTCGTATTTTGGTATAGGTTGGAAATGTTCTTCGTAGACTTTTAATATTGTTTCCACCTTGTACACATCAAGTATAAGATTCCAATAAGCATATTTTATGCTAGAACATGCTGCTATAACATGTGAACATGGCATATGTAAAGCTTGATATTTTTCACAGTCGCACCACTTTGTAGGAAGGTTGACACTGAAATGACCAATTGGTCGCCCTTCTTTTGGATTGACTGTCTCATGGACCATGAAAGTATGGGTTTTCCGATCAAAACAATCAACTTTATGACTATTGGATTTATTTATTTCGGATTTCATAAAATTTAAGCATTTTTCCGTGTATACCTGACCAGAAGCTAGAGTTGCTGCGTGTAGTTTTCCTTTTAGTGAAAATAATGTCCCCGTCTTATAATACGTTGATTAAACCAAAGCAGTGATGGGAAGGTTGCACGTGCCTTTTAATACGCCATTTATCGACTCCACAAGGTTAGTTGTCATGTGACCCCAACGACTACCTCCATCGAATGCTTTAATCCAACTTTCTCGCAGTATGTTGTCCAACCATCTTATTGCCTCCCGGTTTACTATACCGATTTCACGTCGGTAATGTTTATACGTAGGCTTATTTATTGAGTAACCTATATTGACACAAGAAGTAATCCGTCAAAAAATTATTAAAATTTACAGTAATTAAAAAGAAAGAATTAAATTATTACCCATAGAAATAACTTTTTTCTTCAGTGCATTATCCTTGAATTCCCTTGAAAATTTTTGTGCAATATGTCGGATGCAGAACACATGTTTGGACGGAGGATGTTGCCACCCATTATTTGGATTATTATAAGCACTTGATGGATTCATGTCTATCTGAAAAATCAGACAAATGTCGGCCTGTGGAGTGACGTATTTTCTCAAATTTCTCAAAAAGAAACTCCAACCCTTTCCTGTCTCACCTTCCATAAGAGCATAAGCAATAGGAATTACGTTTTCATTTCCATCCTGTGTGTAACACCCCGAGTTTAAAACACAGCGCGAGTGTATTTTTTTTAAATAATTAATTAAAATGAATTTCCAGATTTAATTCAAAAAGAATTAAAATAAAGTTTTCACTAATTCATTTCATAAGATAATACGTTGTAATATAATTGATGAACGTAATTAAATAATTTCATCAGAAATATCACTAAGTACTTATCTTTGGAAATTAATATTAAACATTAATACATTCCAAAATATCAGTGTCATATCATACCAACAGAAATTATCAGAGTGCATGGTTTAGCGGAAAAGTAGTACAAATATTTCCAAAATAAAACAAATTACATTTCCAGCTCAAATCCTATACATCAAGTCTAACTGATCATGCACTAAAGCTATAGTAGCACGGATTTCCTCCGCATCCCAAACAAGTCTCATCCGACTCTGCCGCTCGCCTCGATGTGACCTCCTCCTCCTCATCATACTGAGAGGGGTCAGTCTCCTCCGAAGTCAGATCAATGCACAGTCTCGGTCGCTTCGGCGGTGCCGGAATCTCATAACAATCATCGGAGATCCTAGACGGACCCGGAATATCAGCTGCTACTGGCTTCGGCTCTCCATTCTTCTCTTCCGCCTCAGAATCACCTACATTCCCACCAATCACTGGGTTAGGAGTCACCACTCCTACGGTGGCCTCTGTCTCAACCCCTCTAGCTGGCTCCTCCGCATCATCAAAAATTTCGTGCGCCTCCAATATCAAGCGAGAAGGCACATGAATGTCAATCCTCGCATAGCTGTGCCCACGTAATGCACCACTCCATTGGTCCTACAAGTCCTTTTCAATCTCCCCGTGTATGTAGCCCTGCTTGAGGTGGGGTCGTAAACCCAAGCAGTAGGCACAGAACGATCAATGAAGTCGAGCGACGTTTCCGTCGTCTTGGGACCGACGGGTGTCATGGGTTTGGGGGGGCATTTGAGGGCAAAGCCCAATTTCCACAATATAATAGCAAGGGTCACCGACCGAAATTAACAAATAATCACATAGCATATATCTCACAGCAACAAATATATCTATGGCATATCATACAACAATGATGGAAAATAATGATGCTCATTTTGAAATTTCATGACATATATACCTTTTCAAAAAAGCAACCTATTATTATGAAAAATATGTGGTAAGTACAGCCAACACTTTCGTAATCACAATCATTTATCATAAAATCAGATCTCATAAAGTACTCACACACATCAATTTTCAACCATCATCATATAACCAAATCGTGACCCACCGGTCAATCACCCCGATGCAATATGTATATGCTCATGTATATAATTTCTTGGAATCACCAAGGTGCAGTCGCTTAACAGACCAGCACAATTTAAATATGTATGACTTTAACGGCCCTCAAGACCAGGGTGCAATCGCACAACAGATCAGCACTAGTGCAGTCGCTCAACAGACCAGCACTTGTGCAGTCGCTCAACAGACCAACACGTTTGACATATACCAAGGTACAATCGCTAAACAGATCAGTACCTAGTGCAGTCGCTCAACATTCCAGCACTCGTGCAATCGCTCAACAGATCAGCATGTGGTTGCGCATTTCAGGGTACAGACGCTCAACAGTCCAGTACCAGTGCAGTCGCTCAACAGACCAGCATCTATATACCAAGGTACAATCGCTCAACAGATCAGTACCTAGTGCATTCGCTCAACAGACCAGCACTCGTGCAATCGCTCAACAGATCAGCACGTGGTTGCGCATTACTCTGTGGCCCATCGCGGGTACCACTTGACTATGCAATGTATGAATATGCAGTGTTTTCTCTTCACTGAAACAGTATGCATTATCAGGAAAATTCAACCTTCCCATCATCTTTCAAAACATCTCAACACAATCAATATTATCATCATCACAATCATGATTAAACAGTCAAGTAATCATTAACACTTTGCATTATCTCAAAATTCCATTCTTACTTATCTTAAGTCTTTCCAATGTTTCCCAAACTCTTAAAATTCATAAAACAGTGTTTAAAACTGAGATTTTTGGAAAATACGAAGCTGTATTCGAATACAACTTCTCTGTATTCGAATACAGTAGCCAAAAATAGTACGGAATTACACTATGTATTCGAATACAGCCTTCTTGTATTCGAATACAGAGGCTGTCGCAGTGTAAAAATCAGTATTTTTCCACTACATCAGTAAAGTCTCAAAAACTTCATCACCCCCACTTCAAACTATCACAAAAGTTCCATTTTAATTCATCAGAAACCTTCCGAATACTCCCCCAACACTTAGGGTTCATAAACAATGTTGAAAAACTTGGAATTTCTGAAAACTCGAATCTGTATTCGAATACAGATTCCTTGTATTCGAATACAGAAGCATGAAACTGCAATTTTAACATTCTGTATTCGAATACAGCATGCCTGTAGTCGAATACAAAAGACAAAACATTGAAAGTTCAGCATTTCCTCCCAGGTCATTAAGGTTTCCAAAACATCATCCTCTCCTCTTCAAAACTATTTCAAAGGCTCCATTTTAAATCATTTTAACCCTTCTCAATATTTCCCAACACTTTAAAATTCACATGACAGTGTTTAAAAGTTGATTTTCTTGAAAACACGAATCTATATTCGAATACAGATCCCTTGTATTCGAATACATAAGCAAAAACTAGTTTGAAAACTTGAGTAAAACAGAAGCTTGACATGTTGTATTCGAATACACACATGTTGTATTCGAATACACCTTCGAAATCAGTGAAATTTTCCTAAGACTTCAACATATTTCAAACTGTTTCTTTTGAAAAATAATCAACAAAACATCAAAACAGATTAGCACTTTTTCCAGAAAAACACTTTCATCATTTAAAATCCCTTTTCTTTTGAAAACATCAACATTACTAGAATCACTCAAAACAGAAACAGAAGCAGAATCATCAACACCAGAACATCCAGAAACAGAAACAGAATAGTCACCACCAGAATCATCAGAAGCAGAAATAGAATGATCAACACCAGAATCATCCAAAACCAGAACATGCACCTCCAAAACAACATGCATGGTATTCTCCATTATGCTTACACAACCAACACAACATGAAAAGCATATTCCAGCTTTCTCACACAAGCAGAACAACAATGTTGTATTTCACATATCATCAAACATCACAGAATGAAATTTTCAGGTTTTAAAACAACATGCACGCATTTTACTCAACATGGATTTTGATCAACTTCAAAATAACATGTAAGACATTTTTCAGCTTTTCCGCACAACCAAAACAGACATGTTGTATCAGCAAAACAGCAACATCACAGATTATTCAAAACCTCAACAGAATGCATTTTCTTTGATCTTAAAAATGTCATGCAAAACAGTTTCTTTTTCAAAACAGAAACTCAAATATAACCACACCTCAAACATACATTTACAGTCCTAGAATGCAACTAGAAAGTGGAAGGTGCCCTTACCCTTGTTGTGTTTTCTGCTTCTGCTCACGTTTCTGCTTTCGTTCCCGTTTACGCGTCACAAACCGGTGAAACTGCCGCTTGCGTTTGCTGCTACGAAACTGGGTTCTCTAGCTCCGTAATGATGTGGGGAACAACTTTTGTACTGGGGGTTTGGTGTTTCGGTGCTTGGATTTCCAAGTAATGGCACTTTTGAGGAACTCTCTTTTTCCTTTCTTTTGAACGAACTGGAACAGAACAGAATGGGAGGGAAAGGGGTACTGTTACATGCAGTATGGGCAGTGAGGGAGGAGGAATGGTGTTCTGATTTCACCATCCTTCTCACTCCTATTTATAGGCTTGTGTGGGTGCCACCTCACCCGACACTTGTCTGATTTTCAGCACTTAACCAATCTCGTCGCAATTAGCCACTAATCCCTTAATTAACTGTCCGTTAATTTAATTACTCGTAATTAAATTAATTTTTTTCTTAATCCAATAATCTTAATTCATCTTCCAAAATAAATATTTATATATATATATATATATTCACTCCAAACATACATATATTAAATATTTTACAAATATCCCCAACATACACTTAAAATTAATTCCATAATTTTAATTAAAAATTAAAGGTCTTACACTGTGCAACTGCTATCAATAGTGTTACCTTGTACTTGCCGTACAACCAAGTCTCATCCACTTGTACAATTGGTTTGCAGAATTTAAATGCAGATATGCATGGATCAAAAGCCCAAAATAGTCGATGAAAAATCCTTATCCCACTTATCAAATTATTCTCATGATAAGCTGGAATGGTTTCCATTTCTATTTTGGTTCTTGGAGCAAACGTTCGCATAACCAATACCCATTGTGGGAGTTTATTGTAAGACTCTTCTTAATTGCCATAAATTTTTTCGATCGCTATATTTTTTTCTATCCAAGCCTTTCTATAACTTACGGTGTAGTTATGCAAAACCTGAATCTGAGCAATAATGACTTTAACTTTGATTGAAGGGTCCACTTTCAATTCTTGCATTATGCTTGTACATATCATGTCAGAATTGAGTTTCTGAGGATCTTGTGACAAAATAGAATTTGTGCATGTATGATGTAAGACCCTTAAATTTAAAATTAAAATTATGGATTTAATATTAAGTGTATTTTGGGGAATATTTGTAAAATATTTAATATATGTATATTTTGTGTAAATATATATATATATATATATATATAAATATTTATTTTGAAGGTTGAATTAAAATTATTGGATGAAGAATAAATTAATTTAATTACGAGTAATTAACTTCCGGGCAGTTAACTAACATGTTATCTGTTAATTACGACGAGAGTGGTTAAGTACCTGATGGTCAAGCAATATTATAATATTAATGTGTTGGGTGAGGTGGCACATATATGCCTATATATATGAGTGAGTAGCAAGAACAAAGGAAGAAACATTTTCCTCCTCCCTTACTACATGCGACAGAACCCTTCTTCCTCTCCCCATTCTGTTTTCTGTGTTAGTGGTAACCAAAGAGTTGCTCAAAAGTTAAATTACTTGGAAATCCAAGCGCCGAACCAGCAAGTGTCCAGAACAAAAGTTGTTCCTCTCATCGCTACGGAGCTAGGAACTAACTTTTGGTAGCGGCGAACGTGAATGGGAGTTTCGCCGACTTTTGTCGCGGTAGCACAAACGAGCAAAGAGAACGTAACAGAGGTAAGGGGCACCTTCCACTTTCTAGATTGCATTTAGGGTTGTAAATGCATGCTGTTGTGGCATTGATGATGTTTTCGTTGTTGTTTTTGAAGTAAAACTACTTTGCATGTCGTTTTGAAAGATGAAAATGCATGCTGTTTATGTTTAATGATATGTGATGTTTGCTGTTTTGGCTTAATACATCAATGTTGCTTTGTTTGTGTGGAATACTGGAGAATGTTTTGCATATTCTTTTGGGGATGATCAAAATGCAAGTGTTTGAAAATGGCTGTTCTATTTTGTGGTTGACTTTCTGTTCTGGTGTTGGTGATTCTGTTTTTTGTTGTTAATAACAATCTGGTGGGGATGATGGTTTTCAAAAGAAAAGGATTTAAAATGGGTAGAAGTGATTTCTGGAGAATCTGTTATTGTTGAAAAATGTTCTGATTATGGTTTTCAAAGAAATGGTGATTATGTTTTGGTGTGTGTTGGTTTTCCAAAGAAAAGAATTTGAAACGTGTTGAAGTTTCTGGAAAATATCACTATATTCGAAGGTTATTCGAATACAGCATTGGTGTATTCGAATACGTGCCTACAAAGTTTCTGTTTTTATTCAAAGTTTTGGACTTGTATTCGAATACGACCCTCTTTATTCGAATACAGATGAGTAATTGTTGCTTCTGACTTAGCATCTGTATTCGGCTATGACACTGTCGTATTCGAATACAGGACTGCAATTTTTGCCACTGTATTCGCATCTGTATTCCGCTACGAAAGCCTCGTATTCGAATACAGAATGCTGATTTTTCACTGTTTAGCTTCTGTATTCAAATACAAGGGAGCTGTATTCAAATACAGATTACTTCTTTCGAAAAAATTCCAGTTTTAAACATTGGGTTATGAACTTAAAGAGTTAGGGAAATATTTGGGAAGGCTTGCGATGAATTAAAATGGAGTTTTGAGATGGTTTGAGGTGGTGATGATGAGGTTATTGAATTCTTTGTTGATGTGGTGATAAATGCTGATTTTCCACTATTTTTGGCTTATGTATTCGAATACAAGGAAGTTGTATTCGAATACAGATTGGTTTATTTCCAGAAATTCCAGTTTTAAACATTGGGTTGTGAACTTTAAGAGTTGGGGAACATTGGGAAGAGTTGTGATGAATTAAAATGGAGTTTTGAGATGGTTTGAGGTGGTGATGATGAGGTTATTGAATTCTTTGTTGATTTAATAAAAATGAAATTGTTGAGATAGTTTGAGATGGTTTGAGGAGGTGATGGAGTGGCTGGACTTCCAGCTGGCATTGCATTCTGTTTTCAGTGAAGAGAAAACATTGCATGTCCACGCATTGCATAGTTAGGTGGTGACCGCGATGGCCACAGAGTTAAAGCGGTAACCGTGATGGTTCGCGAAGTTAAGTAGTAACTACCGTGATGGGCTATAGAATGGTCGCGTGTTCGTGGTGGTCCATTCTATCCGTGCGAGGATTTAACTTCTGTATGTTCTGGCCTGTGAGAGGCTAACATACATAAAACGTGCTGGTCTGTGAGCGACTGCACGTGTGCTGTTCTGTGAGCGACTGCACTGGTGTTGGTCTCTGAGCAACTGCATCTTGGTATATGTAAAACATGCTAGTCTGTGAGCGACTGCACGTGTGCTGGTTTGTGAGCGACTGCACTGGTGCTGATCTGTGAGAGATTGCACCATGGTAATGTTGGCTTGTTAGAGCCTAACATATATAAATGGTGTTGGTCTGTGAGCGACTGCCTGTGTGCTGGTATGTGAGCGACTGCACCTTGATAATTCCAAGAAGTTGTGTACATTGGCATATTTATATTGCATCGGGGTGGTCGACCGGTGAATTATGATTGGATATGATGTTGACGGGTGGAAATCGTTGTGTGCAAGTAACTTATGAACTCTAAGTGTTGAATGAGTTGTTGTGTTTTGTTGAATGTATTTTTGCTTGCAACATGACGTATATGTTAAACTGGTTGTGTTTTCCAAAAATGTCAATGTCATACATTTTAATAAGTGAGTATATTTATTCATTCATGTTGTCATAAATATTGGAACATGCCATAATATACTTGTTATTGTGGACATAAATGCTATGTGTTATTTGTTAATTTCGGTCGGTGACTCTTTACTATTATTGTGGAAAATTGGGCTTTGCCCTCAGATGATACCCGAACCCGTCCCACCGACGGTTACACTAACGACGGAGACATCGTTAGTTTTCCTTGAGCTTCACGTACGGAGTATTCATGGACAACGCAGAGGGACTGACAGTTGAGGTGAAGACGAGACTTGTAAAGGATGCGGTGGAAACCGTGCTACTGTAGCTTTAGTGCATGATCAGACTAAACTTTTTGTATAGGGCCTAGTGTTGAGGGATGTATTTATGTATCTTGGAATCATTGTATATTTTCCGCACTCTGATATTATTTTGGTGGGTCCAGGATACAGCTTTTGGATGTATTATTATTTTGGTATAATTAATTTCTCAAAAACTAACTTACTTGATTACAATCATGGTGTAATTAATTAAATACTTTTGTCGTTTTGGATCACGACGAATTATTTCAAGAATTGACTTAATATTATTTTAAATCTTTTGAATTAATTTGAAAATTCTTTAATTTTATTTTAATTCTTTCGCATTAATTCTAAAAATTCCTTTATTAATTTTGGTTTAAAAAAAATACACTCGCGCTGTTTTAAAACTCGGGGTGTTACATATGAGGCAAATTCAATTGACCAATCACCCACAATTCACTCTTTTTGCTTTTTGAAGCTCTACATCTAAACAAACAATTTGGACATAAACATTTAATAACATACCTTGTTGAATTTGACTTTTGTACCGCAAAATTCAATGATTGTTTTAAATGGTAGTGTTTGATTGCATGTACGCATTCATCCTTGTTTGCAAACTTCATTCCAATTGCAAGAGTTCCATCACCTCTTGGGACTTCGTTAAAGAATGTGTGATCAAATTTAGTTCATTGAACTACATTCTCTAAATTTATGTTCTTCAGGTGAAATGGTGGATCGAATACAGGTATGATAGGTTGGTCTTCTGATTCCATATCTTTGTCAACATCAATGTCGGTGTCAGAATCACCAGACGATTCAACGAAGTATGTTTTTTCCTCTTCATTGCAATCGCCTAATTCTTCCTCGTTGATATTATATAAGAAATTCAACGGAATATCACATTGTGGACTTGTTGGGGGAGATTCATGATGGAGTTGAAAACTATTCGGATGAGTTTGTTCAATTTGGATGGAGTACGGTTCATAGTTTTGTGATGGGGAATATAAGTCGGGTTGATAAAGGGTGTTTTGATCAAATGATTGGGTTTTGGTGTAGTCGAGGTGAGCCATGTTTGATGTCGATGGTCCTACATCAATGGTTGTTGATATAGGACCATGCTGGAATGTAACATATAACTCAATGGTGCCGAGTTGTGCCCCTTGTGCATAAACATCAAATATCAGTTCAACATCTTTGTCATCGCAAACTTTCATCAGCTCAAACCTTGTTGTATTTTCACCAAAGAACACAAGGTGTCAATAAACTATATCAGTTATCGTGACATTGTCGTCGAGCTGTAACTTTTTTTTAATGACATTCTTTAGACGAGCAAGGTTGCTTCCAGAATGTACTTTGAACGCCTTTTTATGATCACTTACAAATGTTTTACCTTCAACTCCTTCCACAATTGAACCATTGTAATAAACAATACAAATTACTTGTTGAGCAGCCATGATAGAATGTGTGGTGAGATAGAAGGTATAGTGAGATAGAAGGTATGTTGAGATAGAAGGTATGGTGATATAGAAGGTGTGGTGAGATAGTGTGTTTTAGTTTTCTATTTATACAAGGTATAAGGTGTTAAATCAAATGACAAGGATTGATCCAGGATGAACCACAACCATTGATTAAATTAAATGAACGAACCAGATTTAACTACATTGAATTTATATTAAAATAAGATGATTCGTTAAAATGAAATAACAAGGATTGATCCAGGATCAACCACAGTCGTTGATTAATTTAAATGAACGAACCACATTGAATTTATATTAAAAGAATATGATTGGTTAAAAAGAAATGACAAGGATTGATCCAAGATCAACCACATCCGTTGATTAAATTAAATCAATGAACCAGATTGAATTTATATTAAAATAATATGATTGGTTAAAATGGAATGACAAGGATTAATCCAGGATCAACCACAACCATTGATTAAATTAAATCAACGAACCAGATTGAAGATGCGATGCCTTAAGGAGGTCGTTGGCTGGGGAAGCGACCCCTTAAAGAGGTCGTGGCCTGGGGGAAAGACCTCTTGAAGGATGTCTTACACGTCGCTGGCTGGGGACCCGATCTATTTAAGGGCATTCCATTCTTCCATTTCAACACATCTCTTTTCTTTCATCCATCTTCATCACTAATAGCAATATTGCTTTCATCCTTCTTAATCACTTGTAGCAATTTTTTTTTGTCATGAAACTTTCTACGAATCACAGAGCTGATATTCAATACATTCAAGCATTTGTAAGTATTTTTTACATTTACTTTATTTTATTTTATATATTTATGTTATTTTGTTTATAGTATATTTATATATTTATTTTATTTTATTTTATTTATAGTATATTTTATATATTTATAGTATATTTTATATATTTATGTTATTTTATTTATAGTTTATTTATATATTTACTTTATATTATATTATATATTTAATTTATTTTATTTTATTTGCAGTATATTTTATTTATTAACTTTATTTTGTTGAATTTTATTTTATTTTATATATTCTATATTTTATATATTTACTTTATTTTGTTGAATTTTTATTTTATTTTATATATTTTCTAAATTTATATATTTACTTTATTTTATTATATATTTATTTTATTTTATTTACGATTTGTTTTATATATTTCAAAATCTGCTAAATGACAAAATAAGATGTCAAGGTCATGTAAACAAAAAACTAAATGAAGCCATCTTACCGTATTCGCAAGAGGCCGGATTTGGTCAAATGATCAAACTCGGAAACTACAAATTAGATATCGGTCTGATTACGGCTATGGTTGAGAGATGGAGACCAAAAACTCATAAGTTTCATCTCCCAATAGGTGAATGGACAATAACTTTAGAAGATGTATATTATATTTTAGGATTAAATGTTTCTGGTTTTCCTGTTAGCGGTTTCAATTTTGTATATGTTAGACAACTTTGTGAAGCTTACTTAGGAGTTAGCCCACCTAATGGAGCAACAAAGGGTAATTTTATTAAATTAAAATGGCTTAAGGATACGTTTGACGATGTTGGTGAAGATGCATCTGTAGAAGAAAAACAAGCATCATGTCGGGCATACATCCTACGTATGATCAGAGGATTGTTGATGCCCGACAAATCCAATAATCGTATACATTTAAAATATCTTTCACTATTAGGGGATTTAAATAAAGCATCCCAATATAGTTGGGGTTCAGCGGTTTTAGCAACACTTTATAGAGAATTGTGTCTTGCTACGAAACCCGACGTAATGTGTATGGGAGGATGTGCGTTGTTGTTGCAAAATTGGGCATGGTATCTTTTGTCTTGTATCGCTCCAGAATCACCAAATTCATGGATATTTCCACTTGCACAAAGGTAATTATTCCAAATAAATTTTATATTTTACTTTTTTAAAACTAAGTACTTACCATTTTACTAATTTTATTATATTTTTTTATTTTTTTCATCATATATTCGACAGGTTTAATTATGGTGGGCTAAATTTTAGTAAAGTTCCTCATAATGACATCGAAGGATACCGAAAAACAATCGATCACATGACGGTTGATGAAGTAATATATTCATTCACATTTATTTGTAATTTTTATTTATATTGTTTTTTATACTTCTTATATTTACTTTAGCTAAATTTTTACCTATTAGTTTCATTGAAGACCTTACATCGGGTTCCAACACCAAGTTCCCAAAGAAGAGATGGAGACATGGACTGCATGTACCTATCTGCATTGCTTTCATATTGTTGAAAAACATCATTCAGATAGAGTCGCACTTCAGTTTGGCTTCTATCAACAAATACCACAACCACCCGACGACATGAGAATCTACCATGACATCGACATGAGGCGTGGCGTTGATGATAATTGGAACTGGGTTTGGAGAGTCGAGATTAAACATTGGAACGAGCGTGAGAATTACGTGTTGCAAGGTAATATCGTAGAAGGCTTTTTATGCCACAACAAAAAATATATGAATTGGTTTAGACATCACACAAAATTATATATATATCTGTCAAACAATATTTGCGTGATCCCTGTTTGCAACCGTCATCATATTCTCACATGCAGTCGACCTCCCAATCAACCCATACAGAAGTTCCATGTTATGGTCCATCACCACCACCACATGTACATGTATCTGCAGAAATGCCGACTCGGTGTTACGTTTCGTCGATGCCAGACATACCAATCCCCGCTCATCTGACAAAAAGTGGGATTTTCTATAATTTGTTTGGAACTCAATGCACAACTCCTGAGTCGGCTTATGCAGTATTTGATTCAATGTACAACATACAGAGGCGAGATTATATGGAGCCAGGTGGTAGTGGTTCTATTCCACCTATAAATTACAACGAAGACAAAGATCAAGTTGAGGATGAACCAGAACAACCTCAACTCGTTCAAAGGCATAGACGAGTTCGACGACATCCTAGATGTTGAACTGGAGGTCATTTAGGTGGACATCATTAAAGTCAATTTTTATGTATTTTTTTTTCTTCAAATGTGATGTGTTTTTTTCTTTAATTTAATGTATTTTGTTTCATTTAATCAGTATAATTTTCTTTTTTTTAATTATTATTATTATTATTTAGTATTTTTTCTTCCATTTTAATGTATTTTTTTTAAAATTTATAATATAATTTACTATTTTTAATTATAATTAGTTTTATTTTTATTTTTAGTCATTTTTAAGATGAACTTACTCATACAAATGTGACTTGATAATGAGCTAAATATTTGTCCCAAAACTCACCAAAAACTTACTCATACAGATTTAATTCCCAATTTTACCGTTAAAGCTATGATAACAAATTGGTGTGAAGAAAATAATGCCAAACTTCCCAGTAACTCAAATCCTGGTAATTCCACAAAAATTTCAAACCCTTCAGATAATTTATTGCCTTAAGATTTAGACCGTGTCAATAATTTTGAATTGTCCAGTAGCAATTCCAATTCAAAATCACTCATTCAAACTATAAATGCATTTGAGAAGCAAAAGGCTGAAGACTCTTTCAGATTAAGTGACGAATCAAATAGATGCCAAAATGGTGAGACAGAAAAGTTTAAGCAATAATCCCTTGGTCGTTCACATAGTCACATCAAAAGTGAATCATTTTCAAGTTCTATGTCTACAAATGTTTTTCCTGCCTCTCCTGCATATAAAGAATTAGTGAATTTTCTATCATTATCACAAGATAAATTTCAAACCCTAGATCAAAAAATACATTGACGAAGAACGAAATTAAGCGCGATAACAATAATAATTTTGTTATCACTAGCCATTCAAATGTCGATGCTCATCCTGTTTCCAACTCGGTACCTGATAAATTAACCACCACATCTCATGTCAATAAGTTAATTAAAGATCTACAAAGTCAATCAAATGAAACACAAGCTATGGCTGTAGAAGAATTACGCCTCTTTACCAAACCTAACATGGACAACCGTATCATTGTAGCACAATGTGGAGCTATCGTGCATTTACTTCCACTGCTTTATTTAGAATCAGAGGATACCATCAAAAGATACCATAAGAGGATACCATCAGAATCATAGGATATCATCAGAATCATAGGATAACATCATAATCATAGGATATCATCAGAATCATAGGATACCATCAGAAGATATCATCACATTGTTGGAACCAAGTTGGTTCTAAGTACATAGGATTTGATGTTTACAAAAGCACTCCATGTGATCTTATTTTGAACCTTGAATTTTTACATTAAATGCCACCAGAAAATGAAGTTTCTAGAGGCAGAAGATGAAGACACCAGAAAATGCATCCAGAAGGTACCAGAGGATGCATCTTGGAATTACCAAAGGATATCATTGTTGGCCCAGATCAGAAGGAAGTAAAGTCAGAAGGACACTTGAACCAGACCAGAAGAAAGCCTGCTAGAGGGAGACTTGATTCAGACCAGAAGGAATCATAAGTCAGGCATAGTTCAGAAGTTATTCTGACCAGAAGATGGTCTGGCAGTGAAATGATAAACAGCTCAGACTTGATCCAGACTTAATCAGAGGATAAATTAATGGGTCTAGAAAGAGAGATTCAATCCAGATTTGACTCAGACCAGTAAATAGCATGGTTCAGGGTATGAAACTAAGTCCAGACTAGAAGAAATGATGTCCAAATTTGATCCAGACCTGATCCAAATCAGAAGGTAAAATGTCCAGACTGAAATAACATTTGTCCAGATTTAATTTCAGTTCAATCCAGACCAAGTCCAGAATTGGTCCAGATCAGAGGGAAGATATTCAGATCAATGGTCCATATTTAAGCATATGGCCCAGTGTTGGCCGAGATCAGAAGATCAGACCATGGCCCAGTGTTGGCCGAAATCAGAATGTCAGAATGTGTGGTCCAGCATTGGCCGAGATCAGAGGATCACAGCAGATCAGTTTGCTAGACCAGGTTGGCTGAGATCAGAAGATCAGAAAGTGTGGTCCAGGGTTGGCCGAAATTAGAGGATCACAACAGATCACTTAGTAAGGTCCAGATGTGGACTAGCGCAGAAGATCAAACAGTCCAGATTTAATCATGAGGATTAACGGTGGAGATTTAATTTAATTTGATCAAAGTATTAAAAGGATTTGTTACAAAAATAAAGTGAAGTCATATGGGAGTTCAGAAGCTGTTGGCGGGAAGAAATTAAAGACATGATTGGCTAGTTATTTTTGAAAGCAAATCTGAAGCTTAAAAAGATATGTTTTTTTATTTAAGTGAAGCTCGATTGGTCAAGATATTTTTGCAAGAGAATCCAGTAAGATACAGCTCGAAATTAAGCTTGGAAGAGACCCTAATTCGCATCTATAAAAAGAGGCTCAAGGCAGAATACTTAACTATCGAAAATCACAAAAGAGTCATACACTTCCAAAGCAAACACTCAAGTTTTCAGTGAGGTTAATTATGAGTTCCAGCTTTCCAGAAGCAAGCACTCGTGTTATTTTCTTTCCCTTGTGTTAGATCTAAGTTGTTGAAGTAGAGTCTACAATCTGAGGGAGTCAGAAGGGGTAGCAGATTACTTGGCAATTAGATTCATGGCGTTGTAATTCCTTCTACAATCTGGGGTTGTCAGATTGGTAGGAGAAGACTTGACTTAGGAAGTCAAGGTGCTGTATTCCTCAAGAGTCTAGTATTGTTAGACTGTTTGAGAAGACTGACTTGGAGCGTTAGTGGAACTGTTGTAATTCAAGGTTTGAATTAGTGAAATCCTTCAAGGTGAAGGGACTGGACGTAGCCTCGTTAACGATGAACCAGTATAAAATTCTGTGTTTTTATCTTTACTTTATATTCGCTGCTAACTCTGTTTTATTCATACATCAAGTTTTGTTTTAAAACTGCAAAAACAGAAAAAGTATTCTAGTTAGTCAAACACAATTCAACCCCCCTTCTTGTGTTTGCACCTTCACACATGATACCATCATAATTAGAGGATACCATCAGAATCAGAGGATATCATCAAAGGATACCATCAGAATCAGAGGATACCATCAGATATAGAGGATACCATCAGAATATATCATTGGAGGATACCATCAGAAGATACAATCATAATCAGAGGATACCATCAGAATCGGAGGATACCATCAGAAAATACCATCATAATCAGAGGATACCATCAGAAGATACCATCAGAATCAGAGGATATTATCAAAAGATATCATCAGAATCAGATGATATCATCAGAATCAGAGGATACCATCAGAAGATATCATCAGAGAATACCATTAGAATCAAAGGATACCATCAGAAGATATCATCAGAGGATATCATTAGAGGCATAAATCAGAGGATGTCATCAGAGGATACCATTAGAGGCAGAAATAAGAAGATATCATCAAAGGATACCATGAGAGGCAGAAATCAGAGGAAGAAATCACAAGCAGAAATTAAAGGCAGAAATCACACGCATAAATCACACGCATAAATCAGAGGCAGAAATCACAGGCAGAAATCATAGGTAGAAATAACACGCAGAAATCACGTACGTACATTGTAACACTCTGATTTTTAACATCTCGAGTGTATTGTTTTTTTAAAAATAAAAGAATTAAAATAAAACCACTCAATAAAGTAATACATCGTAATACAAAACGACAAAAATAATTAAATAATTACATCATAAATATAACCAGTTAAAATAGTTTTGGGAATTAATATTCAAAATATACAAGTAGAAAATACATCGGGACTCTGAGACCAGTCAGACAATGCTCATACCCCTGGGGTATTCTCGGCAGACACCTGCCCAGAAGTGATGCTCCAAGAATGCTATCTCCCCCCACGGTCACTTCAAAAAAATTGGATCATGGACCCACCAACAGTAATCCTAAAATGAAATAAGTACAACCACCAAATCACACTATGCACAAGTCTCGTCCGACATAGTATCTCACCTCAAAGTGACGTCCTCCTCCTCATTAGCCAAATAAGTACAACAACAATATTGTACTTACTTGTTGAAAATGTGATTGTGAAGAAGTTGTTGAAGATGAAGATGATGATGATGATTAAAGGTGTTTGAAGAAGATGAAGAAGGTTGATGATTTTCGTGTGGACTTTGATGAAGATTATGGAGTTTGGGAATTAGGTTTAGGGAGAGATGAATGAAGATGATAAAGATGAATTACTTTGAGAATCTCCTTCAGCAGGTCGCTCCCTAGGGAAGTGACCTCTCACTAGGCCAAAAAAAAAATAGTTTCTTCAGCTGGTCGTTCTCTGGGGATGCGACCTCACATTAGCCCTAAAAAGTAGGGCAATCCCATATATTATTTTGGAAGTGGGGCTTTTTGGTGTTAAAAAGAAAAAGAGATATTAAAATAAAAAATTCGAAAATAGTGTTGAAAAGAGAATGATAAAAAAAAGTGTTGTTAACCCTACTCAAATAATCAATGTGTTGATTATTTAAAATGTTCAAACAAATATACCAAACTTTGAATTGTTAAACAAACTCTAAATGTAGCGTGGTCCATGTTGGAGGTTGAATTCTTCAAATAAATAGAAATTACTTCTTTCTTCTTTGCGTTTGAGTTTCACAATTTAAAAAAAAAAATTAGTTGTGATAATTCTAATGATAAAATAAATTTTATTTATTAAAATATTTATATTAATAGTAGTTTGTAGAATAATTTTATGAATTTAAATATAATAAATAAGGATATGTTAGTAAAAAAAATTAATTAATATATTATTGATATTATAAAGAAATATGTAATTTAAGACAAATAAATATTACAAACGACATTTAATATAAGACATATGTAGTATCAAAGAAAATCCTAACAACTTAAAACATTGTTTAACAAAATAAAAGAGGTAAGATATGATGAGAAAATTGTATATTTACTGTCATATTAAATATATTTTTAGTCTTATAAAATTTTAATAAAATTTCATTTTATAGTTTTTTTTACTTTTAGTCCCCACAATATATATTGTGAAATAGTTTTAATTTCTATAAAATTAAAATAAATTGAAATTTTATCAAAATGGTAGCACACTTTGCATATACATTTTATGTGCTATTAAAGAGAGTCTCTATTAAAATTAGCTTAAAATTTAATCTTTACATTCAAATTCCTATTATTTTAATTTTTGAGCTTAAGACTTTTAAAATTTTATTTGAAGAATTCTAAATATTATTTATTGTTAATAACTTCTAAATATTATTGTAGAAAATATTTATAGTGTTAATAACATACACGTAAGAAATCATTTAAGAATTTAGAAAAATTAATTTAATAATAAAAATTAAATATATTGACAGAAAATTGGAGAGCTAAAAGTCGAAGAAATATTTTGAGTAACTTAAAAACAAAAGTTTTAAAAGATTTTCTTTTTTTATTAAGAGTTTTAAAAAATTATACAAACTAAAAATGTATTTAAATATTTTATCATCGTGATTGATTATTTTAATTAACAAAACATAACAGCCTTTGATTAAAAAAAAAAGAAAATCGTAACAGCCCTCATGGCACAAAGGGAAAAGACGTAAAGAAGCATCTAATGGCACCAACCAGGAAACCATTCATACGACACCAAAATCAAGACACCTGTTTCACCAGCTGTTCATGTTTCCTATGGGTCCCACACGCCTTCCCAAATCTCCTCAATAAATACATCCCACTCCCTTCCATCACCAAAATATCATCAACGCAACAACTTCTCCTCAATTCACATTTTCCACTTATTTTTCAATTCAACTTTTTTTTCTTTTACAATGGCATCATCAGCTACCACTTTCAATTTATTTTCTTTCTTTTTCGTCTTTGTTTTTGCTGCGGTGGCCTCCGCCCAAGACCTCGGTATCTCGCCCACTCCGGCCCCAGGTCCCGATGCAGGAGCTGCCGGATCTGTTACAAGTTCAGTGGCAATTATTGGAGCTTCAATTGTGATGTCGATGTTTGCCATCTTCAAGCATTGAGAAAATCACCATATGAAAACACTATTAATATGTTCTAGACAAAGATGATTCTTATTGTTGTTTTACACTGATTATTACGACTTCATCTATTTTATTTTTTTATGTATTTAATCATTTATTGTAGATCTGAGGGAAAAATAAACAAGGATTTCAGTTTTCTTTTATTATTAATTTTATTGCTGTTATTAATTAATTATTATTTTTTATATTAGTGTGTAAATTAATATATAAACAACAATTTTATTTGCTTGTTTTCCTATTAATATTCAATTGGTGAAGAATAAAAATTGGTTTGGAATTGGTATTTTTCATTTTTATTTAGTGGTTTAAATTATTAACATAAAATATTTTCATAACTTAAGTTACTAGTTTTTTTTATAGGATAAATATATCAACTTTTATTTTTTGATCTTTAAAAAATTGATTTAAATTTTGGTCCTTTTATTATTACTAATCTAAATTTTGATGATATATCATTGATAACATTATTTTATTTTTAATCTTTTTAATTTTATTTATAACTTTAAATTAAAGATTGAATTATTAAATTAATAATTAAATAGTTAAATTATTAAATTAGTAATATTAAAAAAAGTCAATTAAAAATTTAAAAGCATAACTAATATAAAAAATTAAAAATATAAATTGGTATATTTAGAGAGATTAAAAATATATTTAGCTCTTATTCATATATATATCTTTCAATTATTAATAACTTTGTTGATGTATGTAATATATGACCTTCCTTTTTTTTATAAATGAAAATATGACTTTTCTTTTATGGACGAGATTGTAAATGACATCAAAAAACTTACACACAATGTGAGATTTTAAATTTAAATTTAAAAGGATAAAATATGACCATTTCAACTATGAATTTGTAGAAATAATTTATATTAATTATATAACAATAAAGTGTAACATGATCGAATTTTTGTTTAAAGTTCTTTTTTCTTTAAAGTTAACTAGAGTAATGACGTTTCTTGAACGGGACTTGATATATGTTTATTTCATATAATAGTTTATAAATATTTTCATTTAAATTCATAACTTCGATAGATATATAATAAATTTGATATTATTAGATTTAATAAAATAATTTGATTTTTGAAAATGTTATATTAGTGAAAATAAATTAAAAATCATGTCAAAAAATATTTAAAATATTTGAAAACACAGTTATATATAGAATTGAATGAATATGTTAATTGGCCCCTGAAATGATAAGGGTTGATTGGTCAAATTAGTTATTAATTTCTGTAAATTGACAAATACATTATGGAATTGTAAAATATCAATTAAAATACTCTCTATAAAATTTCTGCATTAAAATAATCTGTCTATAAAATTATCATGAGATATTTTGATGTGACACTATAATTGAATACGTAGTTTATCCACATTCATCACACATCAATATCAATTGCGTACAAACTAATTAATCAGGTTATGATGACATTGATATGATATTAACGTAAAGAGGTCAAATATTAAATTAATATCATATCGTAATCTTTAGCAATAAAAGTTTAAATATGCAATATTTTGATTACTATTTTATAATTTATGGGATGTATTTGTCAAACTGCAGATTTTAAGAATCAATTTAATTGACACTTACAATTTTAAGAATCATTATGTTGGAACATAATGTGTGAATTTAAAAATTGTTGAAGTCCCACATTGGAAAACTCTCATTTTGAATAGTTTCAATCACTATATAAATATTCTCAAAATTTTGTTGAAGTCACACATTGGTTAGAAAACATATGTGAGTTTGCTTCCATCACAATATAAAGAGTGTCAATTTATTGTGAAAAGCACACCAAAGTTTGATGCATTTCCCAACTTTTTCTTTTCTCCCTCTTATATTCTGCTCGATTGTTATTGAGCCACTTCTCCCATTTCTTTTTGTCCCTTCGATATTTTAGAGCGGTATTGTACCGTAGTCCCTTTGATATTTTAATGCGGTTGTTATACCGCAGTCCCTTCGATATTTTAGAGTGGTATTGTACCGTAGTTCATTCGATATCTTAGAGCGGTTGTTATGTCGTAGTTCCGTCGAGTTTTGAGTGGTCCTAATACCAGTATCTTTTTAGAGTGGTTTTATACCATAGTTCTGTCGATTTTTGAGTGGTGATAATACAATTATCCTTTTAAAGTGGTTTTGATGCCGCAGTCTTTTAGAGTGGTTTTTATGCCGCAATCCTTTAGAGTGTAGTTATTTTGATTTATGAATGGTCATAATACCATATTTCGAGGCTTTAACCGCCTTATTGAGAGTGACTTTACCGTCATATTAAGAGTGGCTTTAATAGCCATATTGAGGGTGTAATTCTAGAACGGTTTTCTACAGTGCAGTGGAACTCCGATACAGTGAATCTGGTCTGTTTTATCCTGGGGACATCGTAGTTGATAGTCTGCCTTGCACAATTTGAGCAGTGCCGCGAAACGTCTTAAAGAGAGTGACCTAGTCCGTGACTCAACCCAGTAATATCTTCGGTGGCACAAACTGTGATTTTTAAATAGTTTTTTCAAACTCAAAATTCAACAATTTTAAGACGTTTTTTCTGCCATGTCAACCAAAGATATTATTGGATTTGTTTCTTTGAGGCAAACATAAAAGGATAACAATGTTGGAGAATTAACCCATGAGAGGGTAATTATTACCTATATAAGAATTATATTCTTAATAGACTTGCTGGTGATCTGTATGAATACAACAATTCCAGCAATAGTGCTAGACAAATATGAAATGCTAAAGAAATATAAATACATTGGCTGTAAACCTGTAAAGAATTATAAATACTTTGACTGTAAACCTGTTTGCACACCATATGATCCAAGTGTGAAACTTTTTAAGAATACTGGTGAAGGTGTTAGACAAACTGAATATGCGAGCATTATTGACTTTTTAAGAATACTGGTGAAGGTGTTAGACAAACTGAATATGTGAGCATTATTGAAAGCCTCAGGTATGCCACTCATTGTTCTAGACCCGACATTGCCTACGTTGTAGGAATATTGTGCAGGTTTACCAATAGACCTAGTATAGAGCATTGGCACGCTATCGAAAGAGTCATGAGAGACCTAAAAATGACCACGAGTCTAGGATTACATTATTAGAGATTTCCTACCGTCCTTGAAAGATACAGTGATGCTAATTGGAACACATTGTCAGATGTCTCCAAAGCAACTAGTGGCTATAATTTTAGTATAGCTGATGGTGATATATCTTGGAAATCGAAGAACAAATGATATTGGCTCAGCCAACTATGGAGTCTGAAATGATAGCACTAGCTACTGCTAGTGATGAAATGAGCTGGTTGAGATGCTTGCTAGCTGAGATCCCTTTATGGGAAAAACCTATGCCAGCTGTGTTGATCCACTGCGATAGTATCGCGGCTATTGCAAAAATTGAGAATTGTTATTACAACGGTAAGGGACGACAAATACGTCGTAAGCACAACACAGTTAGAGAATTACTTACTAAAGGAGCTGTAATAGTGGATCATGTACGCACTGATGATAATTTAGCAGATCCTTTGACGAAAGAATTGGCTAGAGAGAAAGTCATAAATACATCCAAAATCATGAGACTAATGCATATAGGTTCACTCATGATGGAAACCCGACCTAAAAGACTGGAGATCCCAAGAATTAGGTTCAATGGGTAATAACAAGTCGTGAAGTGATATGAGATGAACATGCTATTTTATATCAGAGAAGCATGATTCCTGTAGCGATGATAGGATGAGATAATATAAACTCTTAATGAGATCTATACTCTATATGGAAGGAGTACCTAGCTACAGGAGTACTCTTGATAGACTCACCTATGTGAATGTGGAAATGAGGTCGTTTCCTATGGAATTTCGAGGCAAAAATTCCTAGAGCGTTCATTATACTGGGATAGACGTGCAGAACCATAAATGCACGAGCTTTTTATAATACACCTAATGAAAATGTTGTGTGTGGGTTTGATGTCCGAGATAGAGTTCAAGACTACGAGTCACTCTTGTTAAATCAGAATCTTACTTGCTATGCAAAGGTTCAAATCATAGACACATTTGTTTATGCAAAATCTTATAGAAGGGTTTGACGCTATTTTAGAAACATTTTTTTAATTCAAGTGGGGGATTGTTGGAACATAATGTGTGAATTTAAAAATTGTTGAAGTCCCACATTGGAAAACTCTCATTTTGAATAGTTTTAATCACTATATAAATATTCTCAAAATTTTGTTGAAGTCCCACATTGGTTAGAAAACATATGTGGATTTGCTTCCATCACTATATAAAGAGTGTCAATTTATTTTGAAAAGAACAACAAAGTTTGATGCATTTCCCAACTTTTTCTTTTCTCCCTCTTATATTTTGCTCGATTGTTACCGAGCCACTTCTCCCCTTTCTTTCTGTCCCTTCGATATTTGAGAGCGCTATTGTACTGTAGTCCCTTTGATATTTTAAAGCGGTTGTTATACCGTAGTCCCTTCGATATTTTAGAGCGGTATTGTACCGTAGTCCCTTCGATATCTTAGAGCGGTTGTTATGTCGTAGTTCTGTCGAGTTTTGAGTGGTCCAAATACCACTATCCTTTTAGAGTGGTTTTATACCGTAGTTCCGTCGATTTTTGAGTGGTCATAATACAATTATCCTTTTAAAGTGGTTTTTATGCCGCAGTCTTTTAGAGTGGTTTTTATGCCGCAATCCTTTAGAGTGTAGTTATTTTGATTTATGAATAGTCATAGTACCATATTGCGAGGCTTTAACCGCCTTATTGATAGTGACTTTAACCGTTATATTAAGAGTGGCTTTAATAGCCATATTGAGAGTGTAATTCTAGAACGGTTTTCTACGGTGCAGTGGAACTCTGATACAGTGAATCTGGTCTGTTTTATCCCAGGGACGTCGTGGTTGATAGCCTGCCTTGCACAATTTGAGAAGTGCCGCGAAAGGTCTTAAAGAAAGCGACCTAGTCCGTGACTCAACCCAGTTATATCTTCGGTGGCACAAATTGTGATTTTTAAATAGTTTTTTCAAACTCAAAAACAACATATTATATTATATTATATATATAAAAGATATTATTAGGTTTGATAAAATAATTTGATTTAAAAAAAATGATTTAATATTCAATTTGACGTACATATCGTTATTTTGGTAGAAGAATATTTAAAATTATTTAATTAGTGAGAATATCGTTTACTTATTGTTAAAAAGCAAAATGAATATCAATTGATTTTGATTCAACCATATTGTCAACATCGTCCGGTCATGATTACAATTCTACCATGGATTTCTCTTTTGCATTCTCTAATAACTTTTTTTTTTTTGCGTCTTTCTACCATCGTTATGTTATATGACAAAAATTAAATTTAGTATAAGTGCTTCAAAAACTCAGTTTTTTAACAATGAAACACACGATTAAATAATAGAAAAAAGAAATTAAAAAATAAAATAAAGAATTAAACAAAACTATCACCAATCAAGAGAGAAAAATGTTTAAGGGAAAGAAGAATGGAAGAATTTTATATAAACAATTTAAAAATGAAATATCTATATTGACCCAAAAATTACAGAAAAAGAAAAACTTGAATAAGTTCTTTTAAAAAAATAAAATCTACGATGTATACACAATAATTTTTTTCTTTCTAATTAGCAACATATATACTCACTCATAGTGAAATATAAGTAAAAATTATAATTAAAAATTGTTGTATTTGATTAAAAATTAAGATCAAATATATCAACTTTTTAGATATATATCTTTTTGTTTATATTTCATTTTAATGGGAGTACAAAGTTAAATCGATTTTTTAAAAATAATTATACAGTAGCAGAAAAGATAAATAATTTTTTTTTCAATCTACAACTTGCATATAAATTGAAGTGAAAACAAAATTTAAATTAACCTTTTTTAAATAGAAAGTTGAAACCATAATTTAATAGTAGGAAAGAATGAATCAAAAAAGAAAGAAATCTAAAATTATGTAAGAATGATCGATCTCTCAATAAAAAATTAGGTCTTGTATCAATAATTTGTGACAAAATATTAGAATATAATAATTTAAAATAATAAAATATTTTAAATATTCTAGTGAAAGATATATTTATTTATTAATTTATGATAAAATAAATATTGATGTGTTTTTTGTATCAATTGAGAAATAAAAAAAAAAATAATTCAGAAAATGTTATATTTTAAAAATATATAATATCATATATTTTAGAATATAATATACTTGACAAATAAATAATATCAATAAAATTTAGAATAAAATATATTTTGCAAATACATAATATATAAGTTAGAACATACTATTTTTTTAACCCACTAATTCCAGGTTGTAGTAATTCAGAACGGTCAAACTAAAGTTTTCTCAAATAATTCATTCTTGATCGAATCTCATTAACTACTTAAATTTAATTAATTTATTTTAATATTTATTGTATTTAAATATATATATATATATATTATATATTATTAAAGTTACGTTGATTTACAATGGAATAAACTTACGTCATATATACCTAATGATATGAAATGTTTATCTTTTTTTTTTTCACAGAAATGTTTACATCTATTATATATT
>JBBPBO010000004.1:33949548-33974262 GCA_037974295.1 Cicer cuneatum | reverse complement strand
ATATATATATATATATATATCAACATAATATATGTTTTAATTCATATAGTATTTAATTTATTACATAACAATTTTGGAGATTTCGTGACAAATATTTACTATATAAAAATATGTTAAAAATTATTAATACAATATAATTATTATTTTAAATTATGAGATTTAATTTCAACTTATCAATTTATATATTCCTTGACAAAAAATACCATATAAACTTTGTTATGATATTATTATAGTTATGATGTATTTGATTTAAATGTTACATGGGCAACATGTAAATAAGGAATGGTTGAAATTGTTGAGGTAAAATTCTAAATCAAGTGTTTTGAAGATAAACAAACAAGTTAATTAATCACTAATTATGAATTTGATTGTGTTGCTATTTAACTTGTGCTTATGAGTGATTTATTCAAAAATCGGTAATCAAATACATTCATACAATAACCAACGATCTTACCATGACATAAATAAAAGAACGTCATGAAGGTGCAAATACGAGAAGGGGTTGAATTGTGTTTACCAAAGTTGATAACTTTTTGATAATTTATAAATAAATTAAAAACTAGTTTGGTTTTTGGTGACTTACTTGGACTAGAAGCAATCAGATTCAGAGGTAGTAAGCAATGAAAGCATAATTAATTTGGCACGTAGAATTATCCTGGTTCACCACTAACTTGGCTACATCCAGTCCCCTCATTCAGAAGGCTTTAATCCACCAATTCAAATACCTTGAATTACAAAGCACCTGACCCTCCAAGCGAGTCTTCTCAAACAACCTGACAACCCCAGACTTTTGAGAAAACAACACCACCTTGACCTTACAAGCCAAGTCTTCTCCTAACAACCTGACAACCCTAGATTGAAGAAGGAACTAAACCACTATCGGGTTGGATACAAGAGATTGGAACTTGAGTAGTTGCTTCTAAAAAGCTAATAATGATAATAACTCTCACACTCTAAGAAAAGAACACTCAGAGAATATTTCTAACTTGAACAAATACTTCTCTATTTGAACTCTAAGACCACTCTTTTCTGCTTTTCGATGTTTTTCTTCTTCAACCTTGAGTATCTATTTATAGTTAAAATTTGGGCTTCAATTTGGTCCTTGTTTAATTATGAATTGTATTTTGTTCAGATTGTGTTTGTAAACTCTTCAAATTGATTATATTCCTTTTTTGTTTAGATTGAGATCGTAAATTCTTCAGATTAATTAAGTTCTTAATTTGTTGTAGATAAATCTTCTTCAAATCTTCTACAATTCTTGATCATATCTTCTTTCATACTCTTTGAAATCAAATATATTGTTCTCATAAAATACTTTTGTTAACATCAAAACTCTAAATGTAAAACCAACTTGGTTCCAACACATCATGCCTTAACTGAACTAGAAATTAATTACATGATCATTCTGGTTTAGCAAAGGATGGTTCATCAAAAGATTTTCTGGTTTATCAAAAGATCATTCTGATTTATCAAAATCATTTTTGTTATTTCTTTTAAAGGGCAAAAGCAAAACGAATTGTCTCCATAGTCCAAATCTTAAGATAAAAAAGAATATCAAGACTACTCAAAACAATAATTAAACCCAAAAGTCTAGCTGAAGGCCTAAAGAAGCAAAACAAACTCTTGATCAATGACCAGATCGATCTCTAGATTGATGAGTTATGAGCAAGGACAACTAAGACAACAAGGATGAAAGATCACTACTGTTGCTCCTTTTGCAGAAAGCTCAACATGCTTTTTGAGACAAAAGATTGACACTAGACAACTACTAAGTCAATCATCCACGCTTTCCATTCAACATATAACCAAGAAAGTTCTGGTTACGAAGAAGAATGTTCTAGATTGAATAGCACACATGTCTATTAAAATATCACTCTGAACAGATGTTTCCCTCAAGATTAGTAACGACTATAATGAGTCCTTTCTAACCTTCTCCATGCCTATAAAAGGAAATCAAAGTGAAGAAAATATCAAGAGTTTTTAGTGGAATCATTTCACTACTCAAACAATCATACTCGAGCAAACAAAACTCCTTAATCAAACAAAAACTCCCATTCTCTCTTACTATATTCAAGGATCTCTTTATTGAGTTATTGCTGATAATCCATCTCAAACAAGTGTTGAGTAGATTATGATCCTACAACCTTTTATCATAACATCATTTGAAACTCATGTTTATCTCTTAAGATAGTTTGAGCATATTGTAAAAATACTTTTAGTGATGAAAAGGTAACTTGTAAAAAAAATTTCTGGACTGAAAGGTGACTATTAAAATCCTTTCAAAGTTGAAAGATGAATTCTGTAAGTGATCAAGAAAGATTGCGTGAAAGCAAGAATGTTCTTGTGCCAACCACATAAGTGGAAAAAAACTCACAAACTGTGAGGATTGGACGTAGCCCACTTTGGGTGAACCATAATACATCATTGTGTGATCTTCTTATCCCTATCCTTATTTATTTCTCATTCACTATCACATATCACCTAGAAATAATTTGATTTATTTATTTTTTACTTACCCATAATGTTCTTGATTTTTATTGTGCAACCAAAATCATTCTTGAGTTAATCTAAATTTAAAAATAGAAATTAACATTTCAAAAAGGGATCACAATTCAAACCCCCTTCCTTGTGATAGGTATTGCTACTTGAAATGACATCAGAGCTCTACCTCTAAGGTCAAACACCTAACAAGTGTTAGAGGAAAAGATTCACGAAGCAATATCAAAAGCCAAGTATATTGTTGAAGGAGGACCATGAAATAGACCACTTTACTTTTATGGTACAGGCTATTACTTTTGGAAAGGAAAACTGCAACTATTCCTTAAATCACATGATACAAGAATGTGGCGTATCATAACAAATGGAAACTTCATACCAAGAGTTGATCAAAGTGATCCAACATCTTCTGAAAAGAAAGAAGAATAATCGACAACAGAAGACAAAGCTAAGGTACTTCTAAACTCTAAAGTTCAATTATTTATGTCTTGTGCTTTGAGCAGAGAGGAAAGCGAAATAGTTGATGAATGTGATACGACTAAAAAAGTGTGGAATACATTACAAACTCATCCTGAAGGAACAAGCCATGTCAAAGAAACATGAATTGATATTGGTGTATGAAACTTTGAAATATTTGAAATGAATGAAGGAGAAACCATCGATGAAATATATTTAAGATTCACAACCATAGTAAATGAAATGCGCTCTCTTGGCAATGCATACTCAGTCCAAGACAGAGTAAGAAAAATTCTGAGATCTCTCCCTATCATATAAAGAGCAATGGTCATAGCCAAAAGTCAAGCCAAAAATCTTGAGACACTAGAATTGGAAAAACTCATTGGAACTTTAAGAGCACATGAAATACTGCTACAAGAGGATAAACCAACAAAGAAAGGCAAAATAATAGCCTTAAAAGCTTCACAAAATCTTCACGAAAGTTCATCTTCACAACAAGATGAAAGAGAAGATTCAGAAGAAAGAGAAATTGGTCAAGAAGAAGCTGATGAGGAAGTAGTTCTTCTTACAAGAAAAATTCAAAGAATGATGAAAAAACGAGATCAGATCAAAAGAAGTTTTCCAAGCAAAAGGAAAAACTATAAAACAGAAATAGATTAGAGTCAAATTACATGTTATGGGTGCAACAAACTAGGACATTATAAAATAGAATGTCCTTTAAACAAAAAGGCACCAAAAAGATTTCCATTCAAGAAAAAGTTCATGATAGTCACTTGGGATGATTTTGAAGAATCAGTTACAAAAGAAAATGGAGAAGCCAACAGTGCATAATGGGAAACTCAGAAAACGATGAGATAACCATTTATGAACTATGTCCTTTATGTGAACAGATGGAAAAGTAGACAAAATAAAATTACAATCAATTATCCTGAGTGAACTATTAGTTTCCCGTTTAAGGTTTTATATATATTATTGAGTAATTAAAGTCTTTTTTTTGAGTTGTGCTTATTAATTTTTATTAAATCTTAAATCCCTAAGTTAGACAGTTTGAGAATAAAAGAAACAATATTAAAATAATGATTATTTATTAAATTCTCGTTATTATATATTTTGATAAAATTTTGGTTACATGCCTTATACTTTGTTCTCTAGGTGCATATTTGATTGTGATATATGTATCGCTATCTTTTTGTGTAAGTAGAGGCCAAAACGAAATGCTGATGAAATTTTGTCAAAAATATATATAAAAACAAAATAATAAACAATTATTAATTGATTATTGACTTTTTTTATTCTTGAATGTGATAGAAGCTCAAAAATATGAAAGGGTATGTTAGTTTGTTGATCGTGTCTAATTTATATTTTATATACATTATCAGAAAATGAATCGCAATTGGATTTACGATAGAAACTATCCTAGAAGAAAGGATATCAAGCGGTCATTTACAATTAGGGTTGAAGAATTTTTAGAAATCGAAATACGTCAATCTATTGTTCAGGAGAATGGTGATATTAGATGTCCATGTAAGAAATGTTATTGTACAAATATTGAAAATGAAAATGTAATGAATGATCATTTGTATAATGATGGATTTATGCCAAATTATTCAATTTGGACTAATCATGGTAAAACGGTGCCTCGACGAATTGTGAATATTGTTTAAAATAATCCAACAATTACTTCATCTAGTAGTATCGATCCATCAGTTGCTTCATCTAGTATTGATATATTGGTTGAGCATCATGAAGAGTACTTTGATCAACGACAAAATATGATTTTTGACGCTTTGGGGTAAATGTGTCTTTTGTTGAACAACAATATGATAGCAAAGTACTCTGAACTCTCTAATGAAGAAGCCTAAAGTTTTTATAGCTGTTTGACATAGACAAATAAATCTTTATTTGATGGGTCTCATAACTCCAAGTTATTCATGTGTCTTAGACTTTTAGGGATCAAGTCTTCATTTCATCTTTTAGACTTGTGCTTAGATTTTATGACCAAGATGATGTTGGATGCAACACCAATTCAGACTTGATGCTTTTCCAACAAGCTATTATGATGCCAAAAAGTTGGTTCAAAAGTTGGGATTAGATATGAAGAAAATAGATTGTTGTGTTAATGGATATATGTTGTTTTATAACAACAAGTTGGGTACAAAAGATGCTGACCTATGTGAATGTAAATTTTGTCAACAACCAAGATACCAGGAAAAGAAAACACGACAAAAGGAGAAAACACGATTCCAAGGAAAATAGTGTTTTATTTACCTATTGTACCAAGATTGTAGAGAATGTCTGCATCTATGCAAACTTCTAGCCAAATATCATGGCATTATGAATATAAAAAAAATTCAAATGATAAAATGCGACATTTGTCAGATGGTTTAGCATAGAAGCACTTTGATCAAGTACATCCTAATTTTGCACTAATCTGCATAATGTACGATTAGGATTATGCTCGATGGTTTCACCCCATTTATTCAAGCTTCATCTACACCATATTCACTTTGGCCTATTATTGTCAGCTGCAAACACGAGAAGGAGGTGTTGGAACCATGTTGGTTCTAAGTACTTAGGATTTTGATGTTTACAAAAGCACTCCATGTAATCTTATTTTGTACCTTGAATTATTACATTAAATGCCACCAGAAGATGAAGTTTCCAGAGGCAGAAGATGAAGACATCAGATAAAGCATCCTGAAAGGTACCAGAGGATGCATCCTGAAATTACCAGAGGATATCTTTGCTGGCTCAGATCAGAAGGAAGCAAAGTCAGAAGGAGTCTTGGACCAGACCAGAAGGAAGCCTGCCAGAGGGAGACTTGATCCAGACCAAAAGGAATCATTAGTCAGACCTAGTCCAGAAGTTATTCTGACCAGAAGATGGCCTAGCAGTAAAATGATAAATAGTCCAGACTTGATTCAGACTTAATCAGAGGATAAATTAATGGGTCCAGAACAAGAGATTCAATCCAGATTTGACCCAGACCAGAAGATAGCATGGTTCAGGGTATGAAACTAAGTCCAGACCAGAAGAAATGATGTCTAGATATGATCCAGACCTGATCCAAATCAGAAGGTAAAATGTCTAGACTGAAATATCAATTGTCCAAATTTAATTTCAGTTCAATCTAGACCCAGTTCATAATTGGTCCAAATCAGAGGGAAAAGGTTCAGATAAATGGTCCAGAATTAAGGATATGGCCCAGTGTTGGCCGAGATCAGAAGATCAGACCATGGCCCAGTGTTGGCCGAAATTAGAAGGTCAGAACGTGTGGTCCAGCATTAGCCGAGATTAGAGGATCACAACAGATCAGTTTGCAAGTCCAGGTTGGCCGAGATCAGAGGATCACAACATAACACTTAGTATGGTCCAGATGTGGACGAGAGCAGAAGATCAAAGGGTTCAGATTTACTTAGGATTTTGATGTTTACAAAAGTACTCAATGTAATCTTATTTTGTACCTTGAATTATTAAATCAAATGCCACCAACAGTTGAAGTAATCAGAAGCAGAAGATCAAAGGGTTCGAGAGATTGAATCCTGAAGGTACCAGAAGATACTCCAGGATGTCAAAACATCACCAGAAGATATCTTTGCTGGCCCAGATCAGAAGGAAGCAAAGTCAGAAGGAGACCTGGACTAGACCAGAAGGAAGCCTGCTAGAGGGAGACTTGATCCAAAAGGTCAGGATGTGTGGTCTTCCAATGGCCGAGATCAGAGCATCACAGCAAATCAGTTTGCTAGACCAGGATGGCCGAGATCAGAAGATCAGAAGGTTAGAAAGTGTGGTCCAGCAGTGGCCGAAATCAGAGGATCACAATAGATCACTTAGTATGGTCCAGATGGGGACTAGCGCAAAAGATCAAATGGTCCAGATTTAATCATGAGGATTAACGGTGGAGATTTTAATTTATTTTGAACAAAGTATTAAAAAGATTTATGACAAAAATAAAGTAAAGTATTGTGGAATTCAGGAGCTGTTGGCGGGAAGAAACTAAAGACATTTTGGCCATTTATTTTTGAAAGAAAATCTGAAGCTTAAAAAAGATATGTTTTTTATTTAAATGAAGCCCAATTGGTCAAGATATTTTTGCAAGAGAATCCAGCAAGATTCAGCTCGAAATTAAGCTTGGAAGAGGCCCTAATTCGCATCTATAAAAGGAGGCTCAAGGCATAATACTTAGCATCGAAAATCACAAAAGAGTCATACACTTCCAAAGCAAACACTCAAGTTTTCAGTGAGGTAAATTGTGAGTTCCAGCTTTCAAGAAGCAAGCACTCGTGTTATTTGCTTTCCATTATTTCAGATCTAAGTTGTTGAAGTAGAGTCTACAATCTGAGGGAGTCAGAAGGGGTAGCAGATTACTTGGCAATTAGATTCAAAGTGTTGTAATTCCTTCTACAATCTGGGATTGTCAGATTGGCAGGAGAAGACAGGTGCTGTATTCCTCAAGAGTCTAGGATTGATAGACTGTTTGAGAAGACTGACTTGGAGGGTCAGTGGAACTGTTGTAATTCAAGGTTTGAATTAGTGAAATCCTTCAAGGTGAAGGGACTGGACGTAGCCTCGATAACGGTGAACCAGTATAAAAATTCTGTGTTTTATTTTTACTTTATATCCGCTGCTAACTCTATTTTATTCATACATCAAGTTTTGTTTTAAAAGTGTAAAAACAGGAAAAGTATTCAAGTTAGTCAAACACAATTCAACCCCCACTTCTCGTGTTTGCACCTTCAAAAAGGAGGCTCAACGTAGAAGACTTAGCATCAAAAATCACAAAAGGGTCATACACTTCCAAAAGCAAACACTCAAGTTTTCAATGAGGTTAATTGTGAGTTCCAGCTTTCTAGAAGCAAGCACTCGTGTTATTTTCTTTCCCTTGTGTTAGATCTAAGTTGTTGAAGTAGAGTCTACAATTTGAGGGAGTTAGAAGGGGTAACAGATTACTTGGCAATTAGATTCAAGGCGTTGTAATTCCTTCTACAATCTGGGGTTGTCAGATTGGTAGGAGAAGACTTGACTTAAGAAGTCAAGGTGCTGTATTCCTTAAAAGTCTAGGATTGTTAGACTGTTTGAGAAGACTGACTTGGAGGGTCAGTGGTATTGTTGTAATTCAAGGTTTTGAATTAGTGAAATCCTTCAAGGTGAAGGGACTGGACGTAGCCTCGTTAACGGTGAACCAATATAAAATTCTGTGTTTTATTTTTACTTTACATCCGCTGCTAACTCTGTTTGATTCATACATCAGGTTTTGTTATAAAACTGCAAAAACAGAAAAAGTATTCAAGTTAGTCAAACACGATTCAACCCCCCTTCTCGTGTTTGCACCTTCACCTTCTGGATGCATTTTCTGGTGACTTCTGGAGGTGTATCCTCTGATCTGATTTTACCTTCTGATTACTCATCTTCTGCCTCTGGTGGCTTCAGCTTCCGCCCCTGATAACTTCATCTTCTGGTGGCATTTAATATAGTAATTCAAGGTACACAATAAGATTACATGGAGTGCTTTTGTAAACATCAAAATCCTAAGTACTTAGAACCAACTTGGTTCCAACAGACGCTAACCATAGGCAACACTACCAAAGTAAGATTCGAACCAGAGGCAGCGCGGCTAAAGTAATATTCGATCTAGAGGCAGCATGACCAGGGAAGACTTGGGTCGAAGACAATATGATTAGAGGAAGACTTGGATCAGAGGCAGCTAGAATGAAGGAAAATCATAGGCAAAACTGATCAAAAGTAGAAAAATGCATCAGATGCAAAACTGATCAGAGGCAGAAAAATGCATGAGAGGCAAAACTGATCAAAAGAAGAAAACACATCAGATGCAAAACTGGTTAGAAACAGAAAAATGCATAGGTGGCCAAATTGAATGAATGAGTCTTGAAGAACTAATTCAGATTTGCAACGTTTCCTAAATGCTAAACCTCATAGTTTTTTCTCACTCTCAGTTTTCTAAGAAGTCCATTATTTCAAACCCAAAAATAATTCCAAAAGTAGAAGAAATTAGATTTTAACCTAGAAACCCACATGCAAAAGGTGAAATTTGTTCTAGGAAATGAACTACCAATTTGTCGAGAAGAAATTCCTTTAATTCGAGCTGTATTGTGGGATTTTCTTGTCTTATCAACTCTTAGCTCTTCTACCCTTTATGCACTGGTTTAAATTTAGAGATTCCCTAAGTCTGCTTCGTATATTCCTTTAGTGTTATTTTGGATGATTATTGGATTTTGAGAGGATGAAATAGACATACAAAAAGTCGAAGTGGAGATAGAGAACTTCAAAGGCTGTTGTCTTTGAAGAAATTTAGAAGGAAAGGGAAAAAGGAGAAATGGAGAAGATGATCAGTAACTAAGTGGTTGTGTGTTGGATTGTTTTGAGATAAGATTGTATCTAGAAAATGAAAGAAATGAGCTCGAGAATGAGTTAATATCCGTAAGTGAGGAAGGATGAGAGAAGGAAATGTGGCGTGTCATTTTCTTGACAAGTGGACTTGTTGATACAACCATTTTCGTATTCTACGCTTGATCCTAAATTAATATTACTAAAAATATAGTATTATTAAATAATGAGATTATGATAATCTAATTATTTCGTAATCTTGTAAATATTCTATTTTAATAATATAATTACTATCTTGATCTATTAAGGTATTGAGAGAGATGTTACAAAAGAGGTTGTAGCTTGGTGTTTTAACGTATAATATTGCTTGAAAATTTTTTTTTTATTATGAGAGCAGCTTTCATGTGGACCATTAATGATTTCCCAGCCTACAGATGTTGTTTGGATGGGGAATACAGGGTAAATCAGCATGATCTATTTGTATGGAAGATAGTGAAAAATTTACATTAAAATTCGGTTGGAAGACATCTTGGTTTGACTCACATCGTAGGTTCTTATCTTATGATAATCCATTTTGGAGAAATATAAATGCATTTGTTAAGGATGTTGCTGAAAGTTGTGGATCTTCCATTCGATTAACATCTGAACAAGTTTGGGATCAAGTTAAAGTATATTGAAGGTTGAAGTTATAGTTGGTGTTGTTTCGAAACCCCATCGTTATGGTCAATTGTATAATTGGATAAAACAACATAGTTTTTAGAATCTTCTTTATTGAAAAAATAACCTTTTGAGACATAATATCAATGTTATGCATATTGAGAATTTTTTTTGACAATATATTTAACACGATGTTGAATTTAAAAGGAGAAACTAAAAGACAATGAAAAAGCTCGGAAAGACTTAACTCTTTGTTGCAAACAAAATGATTATAGTAAAACCTTAAAACCACAAGCAAATTACACTTTTTCTTCCAATGAGCAAAAATTATCAGTATGTGGATAAAAGAACTCAAGATGCCAGATGGTTATTCTTCTAATTAGGCAAGATGTGCTAATGTGGAAAATAAAAGGGTGAATGGAATGAAAAGTCATGATTGTCACATATTTATGTATTGTTTACTTCCTTATGCATATTGTTTTGATAGATGTTTTTAATAAAAGGTGTACGGCTCGTCTCTCTTATTTGCATAAGGATAAGTGCAACAATGGAAAATTTCCCAAATGGGTTGGAGAGGCCATTTAAAAAGTGTTGTGCTAATATTGAAAATCAAAGGATTTTAAAAAAATCTCTAACAAAGTTGTAACAACCTATCTATTTTTTTGTTAAGTCTAGAAGTTAATTAATAAAACTGTTAATTTAGAAAGCAAAAAAAATAAGTAGTTTACAATTTGATTAATTAAAGAAGGAGCACTAGGGTGATATTTAGATAAATGAAGGGCAAAGAGGGGATTTCCTAAATTTTTTCCTTTTTTATCAAAACATTCATCCAGGACGCATAACTCTGAGACTCTGGTGATATACCCGCACCTGAAATTGGCAAAACAGGGAAACACCCTTGCATCTGAAATTGGCAAAACAAGGAAAACGCGCTCGCGCATCTATTTGCATGTTGAAGATCTTCCCATATCCTTCATCTAATCATCTTAGGCTTCTATTGTTCATTTATTTATCTCAAACACCCTTCTAAGTCAGTCATCCAAACACATGTGAGTACAGACGTTCCTTCTCCCTTTGTTTTTAACTTTTGGGACATATATATGTTTGATTTTGATATAAGTATCTTGATTTACATGTTTAAGTTTAGTCTAAATTTCTATGCATGAAAATAATTTGTTGAGAAAATGAAAATAATCGTATATGAATTTTTATAATTTATTAGTTTTAAAATTTTTGGTGAAATCAAATTTCTAGTAGTTCTGCATGTTGGCCATTATCATAAAAAAAAATAAAAAAATAAAAAGATTTACATATGCTTCATTTCCGTACTGTATTTGAGGAGAGTGAAACAAATTTTTTTTTACTAAGTAAATTTAGCCATAGGGATTTCATTGACAATTTGAGTTTTATCTATGTTAATTTGGTGGTTAATTTAGAATGTGCATGTTGTGTGTGTATGTTGTAAATGAATTATATGTTAGGAAAAATTTAATTAAATGCGCATAACTAGATTAAGGTTAGGATGCTTGTCCTACGCGATTTCTGCTCGTTAATGCTGCCTCTGATGTGTATGTGAAACTGAGCTTTGTTACATTAACTTTGGTATGAGGATTTTGGACACTGAAATTATCTAAATAAATCGTTTTTGGTTATTATAGATGAGGAGAATTAGAGTGTGAGGAAATGGAATTTTCGCATATAGGTGTTTTAAAACCGCATCCAAATGATTTTTCATGACTCTTGTGTTGATATTAATTTCATGACTTTGATGTTGTTACTAGTTTCATGACTCCAATGTTGTTTATATATATATATATATATATATATATATTTTCCCTGCCTATGATTTCTGTTTTAATTAAGGACGTAGGATCAAATTATTACGGGTTTAGTGTATTGCTAAGTTATTTATGATTGTTGTGGATGAATGATATATTGCATATATAACATAATAAAAACATTTCAAACAAAACATTTCAGTACAACATCATTAATCATATCATACATGGTCTTATTCACGGTGGGACATTCAGGTTATTCCAGACATGGAATAACAAGTAAAGGAGAACAATCAGGACGCTGATTGGGATTTGGTCAAACCACCTTTACCAATCAGGACTCAATTATCTTGGTGACCCACATCAATATATTGAGCGACTTTTCCTTATTCCAAAGGAAAAGATTTGAGGTCATGCATATGTTTTTCAGAATTTAAGAAAATAATAATAATATTATTATTATTATAAATAAAACTTTTATAAAAATTAAAAGTGAGAGTTTTAACTTGATATGTATAATTGTTCTCATGTTTTATACATATTTATAAAAGAAACTTCTTGAGATTGTTTCCCCTTTTATTTTCAGAGCTCACTGAGATATTTTTATCTCACCCCATTTTTTTTATTTAGCAGCTGGAGGAACCTGAGACATGAATTTAGCATCAGAAGATCAGTTCCAAACTTAGGGAATTAAAATTTGATGTTTATTTTATTTTAGATGTAATCACACAAATCGTAGTTTATTTTCAAGATGTAATATTTTATGAATCTACTGATCAAGTTGTGAACTATATTTATAAATGTTGTTTTCAGTATGTTGGTGATTCTAAATTATTATTCATTATTAGTTACCTCTCTTTTATTAAGGTGTATGAGTCCAATTGTCATATTCTAGACAACTGACAATTGGTCTTACAAAAGTAAAGAAAAATAGGGCATCAGAGAGTGGAAAAAGTACACACACAGGAGGGAGTCGTTCTTTTGTAGAAATTAGAAGAATAATGGTATAAAGTTTAATTTATTAATAATTTAATTAATTTATTAATTATTTATTTTTTAACTTAAATCAATAAATTATTTATTTTTGTTTGCATCATATTTATTTTTGTCTACCAATTATTATTATTTTGTTAATTACATGAGTTTCGAACTTGAATTTAGATTACAAATTTAATCTTTTGTTATTAATTTTATCTTTTCTCCTACCCAGAAGGATAAAACATCGACATTAACACCCTTATTGGAATCTTCTAAAAGGTAACTATCTCGATTTCATATATATCATATCCTTTGATATATAATATATTCATGTCTATATATAGAATCTTTGAGAAAGACTTTTCAAAAGACTTAGGGCTTGTTTGATTCTCCTCCTAAAAACTTTATTTTAGTTTTTTAAAATTTAAAAATTAAAAAATTTGTTTGGATTACTTATTTTTAAAAACTGTCTTGTAAAACTATTTTTAATATTATATTTTTTAAAACTAAAAAAGCAAAATAGATAAATGATGTTTTACTTCTCAATTTTCAATTTTTTAAATTCTCTAGTAAAAAACTATTTTAAAAATTTAGAATACTAAATAGGTTTTCTCTTTTTCTCATCTCTAAAACTTGTTTGAACTGTTTTTAAAACAAGTATCTCAAACAAGTTTTTTCTTTAATTCTATTCTTTAAAACAATTTTTAAAATCAAATTTATAAAATAATTTTTAAAAACTAAAATGCAAAATTGTTTTACAAACCCTTACTATCTTTGGGATCTACTGCGCCAAACCTTACGGGATCCAATTATTATTATTTTTTGAATATGTTTTTTATTTGATCATTTAATTGTACAAATAAAAAAAAGTTCTAAATAAAAAATGAAGCTTTTGTGTGTAGTTGATAGCCGCAAATATTTTTTTATATGAAAAATGCAAAACCAAAAGCCAGTGAACAAAAAAGCGGAGACAGCTCCAGAGACAGATCTGTAATCCAAAAGCAAGATCATGAGTAATGTGCAAACAGCGCATGTTAAGTTTCTTTTCTTTTTCTTCCCGACAACTCACGTTAAGTTGTTCAGAATTATTTATACTTTTGTTAGGACATTAATAATTTATAAAAAAAAAAAAATCTCTATAATACTATTTTTTGACAGCCACTTAATTTTTACATATCGCCAATAGAAGATATCAATAGTATATAAAGTAAAATTGCTATGAATCGATTAGTTTTATATACATTTTTTATTGAACATTTTTTGAAGTTTTGTTTGATTTTTCTTTTTTTTTTTAAGGAATATTTAATTTTCATGAATGCCTCTAGAATATTTTGTTGAATTTTGAAATTGTTTCTTCTATATGAAATTTACTAAAGATAGATAGAATAGTTTAATGGTCTTTTACAACGCACATTTTAAAGCGTTTAATAACTAAAAGCGCTGTTGTATAATATTTTAAAAATAACGGAGGATACAACAGCGCTTTAGAAAAAGCGCTGTTGTAGGGTCAAGAAGGGTTTAGGATTTACCGAAAAGCGCTGTTGTAGGGTCACAGCGATTTCACGTAATGAAAAGCGCTGCTTTAGAGCACTTCACATAAAAGCGCTGTGAAATATAGCGCTCTCATATAAAGTTTAGAGCGCTACATTTACAGCGCTTTCTATAAAAGTGTTGTAAAGGTTTTAAAATTTAAATTATAGCGCTCACACACTATATTACGAAAATATATTTACAGCGCTTATGGATAAAAGCGCTGTAAAATATAGCGCCCACACACTATATTTACAGTGCTTTTATGAGCGCTTTTTTAGAAAGCGCTGTAAATGTTTTCAATTTTAATTTTTGAAAGCCTTTTACAGCACTTATGGACATAAGCGCTGTAAAATTACAAGCAGTTATATATAAATAAATAAATAAATAAAAACATATTTAATACGTTCTATCCCTTCGAACCCTATTACGAACTTTGCTCTCCTCTACTTTGCACCCATTTTTACTGAGTGATTGTTGTCTCAGGTACTGTATTAATTTAATAATTTGTTATTGTCTCTAAAACTGATAAATTGTTACCTGATAAACCATTAATATAAAACTTTAGATGATAAATCTGTTCTGTTTTGAAATTTGTTCGATCTGTTCTGTTTTGAAATCAAACTTGTATGCATGACCTTGGACCTTGATTTCCGTTTTCCAATATTAGTCTATATATACTATAGATTTGTATGATGTTATAGATTGATAAATTTGTGTAACACTGCATTCATAAATTCTTACATGATAAATCATATAAAATCTGTTCAATCTGTTCTGTTATGTTTTGATAAATTTGTTATATATTGATTTGTTCTTATTGCATTCATATAGGTCATATAATTAAAATGGACCGGAAATGGATGTCTTTCAATCGATTGTCAAAAGAGTATGAAAATGGAGTGAAGGAGCTTGTTGAGTTTGTAGTGAAGAATGCAAAAGACCCAAATCGAATCACTTGTCCTTTTTTAAAATGTTGTTTTGGAAAACGCATTAGAGCAGCTGAATTGGAAGGACATTTAGTATGGCATGGAATTGATAAAAGCTATACATGTTGGATAAAACATGGTGAGAAAAAAAAGGGAAAACTTATTTTGACAGTGATGTGACATATGATTCAAATGATTATTTCGATACAGATACATATGAGCAGGACCGAGTTGAAGATATTGCAAAAGCAGTTGAAGAAGATCTTCGGGATTGTCCTAAAATGCTTGAGAGTTTGTTGAGTGATACAGAGAAACCATTATATAATGGATGTACTAAATTCACAAGACTTTCGGCGATATTAAAGTTGTACAACTTAAAAGCGAGAAATGGATGGTCTGATAAAAGCTTCATAGAATTATTAACACTCCTAAAAGATATGTTGCCAGATGATAATGAACTTCCCAGTCTAACCTACGAGGCTAAACGAATTTTGTGCTCTATTGGCATGAGTTACGAAAGGATTCATGCGTGTCCTAACAATTGCATTTTATTTCGAAAAGAATATGAATTACTAAAGGCGTGTTCAAAATGCAATGTCTCTTGATATAAGAAGAAAGAATCTACTCCAGCAAAAGTCGTGTGGTATTTTCCTATAATACCAAGATTTAGGCGAATCTATCGCAGTGAAGAAGATCCAAAACACCTTACATGGTATGCAGATGAAAGAATTAGAGATGGAAAGTTACGACACCCTGCAGATTCTCCACAATGGGCAAAAATTGATCACGAATATCCTGATTTCGGTAGAGAGTCAAGAAATCTACAACTTGCAATTTCTACTGATGGAATGAATCTACATGGTCTTCAAAGCATATCACACAGCACGTGGCCTGTGATTTTGTTGATTTATAACCTACCTCCATGGTTATGTATGAAGCGCAAGTTTATGATGTTGTCTCTGTTAATTTTTGGACCCAAACAACCAGGGAATGATATCGACGTTTACTTGGCTCCTTTAATTGAAGATTTAAAAAAGTTATGCGAGTCAGGTGTGGAAGTTTATGATGGGTATAAGAAAGAATGTTTCAATTTGAAGGCTATGTTGTTCGACATAATTAATGATTTTCCAGCATATGGTAATTTATCAGGGTATAGCATTAAAGGTCAGTGTGCCTGTCCTATATGTGAAGAGAGTACAGATTGGATGCGGTTGAAACATTGTCAGAAGAATGTCTTTCTTGGACATCATAGATTTTTACCTTTTAGTCATCATTATCGTGGGTGGATAAATGCATTCAATGGAAAATCAGAGGAAGGTACTGCTCCAAAAGCACCGACTGGATATCAAATATTGGAAAAAGTACAAGGTTTGACCAATAAATTTGGCAAACCATTTGCGGGAGAGCTTGTCAAAACTGTGTGGAAGAAAAAGTCAATTTTCTTTGAATTGCCATATTGGAAGTCATTGTGTTATTGGTACGTTACTCAGTGTTCTGGGAAAGTCTAAGGATGGCGTCAATGCAAGATTGGATTTGGTCGATATGGGAATAAGAAATGAATTGGGTCCCGTAAAGAAAGGAAATCGCACATATCTACCTCCAGCCGCTCATACTCTATCTAGAAAGGAAAAAATTGTTTTGTGTAAATTTCTACATGAAGTTAAAGTTCTAGAAGGATACAATTCAAACATAAAAAATTTAGTTTGTATGAAAGACCTCAAGTTAAAAGGTTTGAAGACTCATGATTGTCATGTTCTAATGGAGCATTTGCTACCAATAGGTATACGTTCAATTTTACCTGAAAAAGTTCGACGAGCCATAACTAAATTATGTTTCTTCTTCAGGGAAATTTGTAGTAAAGTGATCGATCCTCAGAAATTACCGACATTGCAGATGGAAATTGTTGTTACTTTGTGTGAGCTTGAAATGTATTTCCCACCCTCATTTTTTGATATAATGGTTCACCTTACTGTTAATCTTGTTAAGGAGACACAACTTTGTGGGCCAGCTTACATGAGATGGATGTATCTGATAGAACGATATATGAAAATATTAAAAAAGGTACGTTAAAAGTAGAAGTCGACCAGAAGGATGTATTGCTGAACGGTACATTGTCGAAGAAGCTGCTGAATTTTGTACTGAATATCTATCCAATGTTGAATCCATAGGACTTCCTATGTCTCGTCATTCGGGAAGAATAACAAGAGAAGGGATAATTGGCAAGAGAGTAATGACTATATCAAGAACAGAATGGGAGCAGGCACAATTGTATGTTCTGCACAATGATGATGAGGTTCCTTCGTATGTTACAATACACATGGATCAGTTATCTAGTTTGAACATGAACAGGAATAAAAATTGGATAACACGAGAGCACAATCGAAGTTTTATCCCTTGGCTAAAAAATCACATTAGCTTAAAGTTTGATATAGACCCCGCTTCAATTTCAAAGAGATTGAGGTGGCTAGCAAATGGCTCGAGTTTACATGTCTTTTCTTACACCGGTTATGTAATTAACGACTATACATTTTATACCACAAAACAAGATGAGTAAACCACTATGCGAAATAGCGGAGTCACTCTAGTAGCTGAAGCGATGCATATCTCAAGTGCAAAAGACAAAAACCCAATATTTGCAAATATATCATATTTTGGGGTTATCGAGCACATATGGGAGTTGGATTACACAATGTTTCGTGTTCCCATCTTTGGTTGCAAGTGGGTCGATAATAATAATGGCGTTCGGATTGAAGAGTCAGGGTTCTTGCTTGTCGATTTTAGGAGGGTGGGATAAAAAGATGAACCTTTTATTTTAGCGTCGCAAGCTCAACAAGTGTTTTATGTCACTTATCCTGCTGATGATAAATGGTCTGTTGTCCTATCGACCAATAAAATAAGTGAAGATAACAACAACATTGAAAATGTTGGTAATGATATTTTCTTTGCGACATCACAACCATGTGAAATTGATTCAACTGATGATGGTTTATATCTTAGAGATGATCATGATGAGGGAATTTGGATTAATCCATCGTTTATCGTTAATGGACAAACAAATGTGAATCCCACCAGGAAAAGAAGAAGGACATCTTAAGTGTGTTTATGTGTTTTATATAAGTCATGTAATTATCTGTACTCATTGTGTAAAATTTCATGTAATAACTTGGCCTGCCAGAACTGATCAGTATTTGATTTTATGATTATATAATTCATCATATAATTTTTTTAATTATATTATTTAATTATTTTAGAGATGACAATTTGATAAATTTTTTAACTATAATCTAAACTCATCATATAAGTTAATATGAACAATATTTGGATATTATATCACAAGTACTGTAAAATGCAAAATAAAATACAAGTACAATTAAAATAAAATACAAGTACATTTACAGCGCTTTTGCCCACAAGCGTTGTAAATAGGTTTAAAAAAAATTACAAATACAAGAGGCAAAACAGTTACAGTGCCAGAGGATGCATCCAGAGGATACACCTCCAGAGGATAGCAGAGGATACACCTCCAGATGATACCAGAGGATACCAGAGGATACACTTCTAGAGGATACCATAGGATGTCACCAGAGGATACACCTCCAGAGGATGTCACCAGAGGATACACCTCTAGAGGATACCATAGGATGTCACCAGAAGATACACCACCAGAGGATACACCAGAGGATACCATAGGATGTCACCAGAGGATACACCTCTAGAGGATATCTAAGGAAAAATAACATCATCAGAGGATATGACATTAGTCCAGAACATAAGCATTAGTCCAGACTAGGTCCAGATTAAAATATCAAATGTAAATGGTTTCAAGAAAATAAATTACAAGTACAAAACATTTACAACGCTTATGGGAAAAAGCATTGTAAATGACAAAATAAAATACAAGTGCAAAACATTTAGAGCGCTTATGGATAAAAAGCGCTGTAAATGACAAAATAAAATACAAGTGCAAAACATTTACAACACCTATGGGTAAAAAGCGCTGTAACATGCTCATATAGTGCCTTTTATATAGTGTGTATATAAGCGCTGTAAAATACTATTTAAGGCGCTTTTTATATAATCTTTTAAAGCGCTCTTTGTAAAAAGTGCTGTAAAAGGTTTTTTTATTATATTATGTAAACTGATAATATAAGAAACCGCCTCTTCATTTTCTTCTTCATTACGTATATTCTCATATCCCTTACGAACTTGGCAGTGTGAAACCCTTACCATTACGTACTCTCTATACGAACCATTCTCCATATACGAACCCTTCTCCCTAGTGCGAACCCTTCTCTCTGTCCATATTCATTACGTACGTACTATCTATTTTCATCATTCTCAATTTTCACTAAGTTCTATCCATACAACCATAAAGGTTTTTAAGGCGCTTTTTGTTCAGTTTTTTAAAGCGCTCTGTGGAACCCTAGTGATATCTTCTCGTTGAACAAGAGATTTCTATTTGTATTTCTGCGACATTGTAACCCTAAACTATAGGTATTTTTATTCATATCTCGTTGTCACTAAACTTATAGTGCATGTTGTATTTATTCAATTTGTTGTTGTCACTAAACTGCATGTTGAACTTATACTTGTGTTAAACTTATACTGTGTGAAATGTGTAGATAAATGGATTCCAACAACGATTTAGGTCGTCAAAACGAGGAAGTTGTAAACACTGAAGTTGTAAACAATGAAGCTTTCAACGCTAAAGGCTATGAAGGCGAAGTGAAGTGTGGGGCAACTATAATGCAAAAAGTCATTATAGCAAGAAGTACTGGAATAAAATTTGAGGTATATTAGGTTTTTCTTTGTTTATATTTTTTTCTTTGTTTGTTTTTTGAAAGCAATCACTTACACTATAGCTATGAGTTTATTAGGTGGGATGGAATGAAAGTGGCCAGCCGATTGAGCCCAACAGTTCAATGATGGTAAGCTACATCGGAGCTGTTGTTTGCCAAAATATCCCAATAACAATTGATGACTGGAGAGACAAAGCATTGAAGGATGCTAAAGACATACTGTGGAGTGATGTACAAGTAATTAATTTTTTTACTCCACTTTTTTGTTACTTAATTATAATTTTTTTCCATTGAAATACTTTTATTCAAACTCTTTATTTATTTGGTTTTCAGAGCGCTTTTAACATTGATGATGTGTGAAAAATTACGTACTTAGAGTTGCGGGTAAAATTCACAGAGGATTTAGATCCCATCTGTCGAATTTTTACCTGAGAGACAAGCAAGGAAATGTGAATGTTGAAGCTCCAAACATTTACAAACACTATATAACACATGAAGAGTGGACCTCTTTTGTTGCTAAACGCTTAGACCCCGCATTTGTGGTAATATTTATTTTATTAGTATGTGTGTTTTATTCATATTCATATCTTATATTTTTTACACGATCGTTATTTTTTTTATTTATATATAGAATATAAGTACAACAAATCGGGAGAGAGCAAAAAACCAGTGCATCCATACAAAAGATCGCGTATGGGGTATGCGCGTTTAGAGCAAAAAATTGTAAGTAAACATCACTTTTATACATTGTGTTAGCTACATTATAAACTATAATTTATAATTAATATTTTGTTTATGTCTTAATGAACAGCTGCAAGAGACGAAATTATATCAACCATTGGGTCGTCATATCTTGTGGAAGGAGGCTCGCGTAAATAGGGATGGAATAGTGGACAACGAAATTGTTCAACAAGTTGTCCAACAATGTGTAAGTATATATCACTTTAATATTTTTTAATACTGTCTTTTAAAAATGATATTGAACTTATCTTTTTAATTACTTAAGGTAAAGAAGAAATTCATTCAACCTAATTGTTTCACATACTTATGTATTAACTGTTGATTAAATTTAGGGGGTTTCACGTTGCTGTCTATACTTGTCTTCCCCTACCTGCATGGTTGGGAAATGAACATTGTACAATACTTTGGGAGAAGTATTGCACACCAAAGATGTCCCTGCCGACCATGTTAAAGTTTCACCTGTGGTGGCTTTAGAACCACTTGCACCGTTGCCTATCCCCGACAACGAAGGAGATATGAAACTTTTGGGAGACGCAATAGGTAGCTATGTGGCATGGCCGAAACATCTTGTTGGCACTGATCGGGAGGTATGTTTTAATTGCTATGTATGTTTAGTTGTATGATTATGGTTGATTATATGTTATTGCTTATTTTTCCGCTTTTATATTTCACATTTATTTAGATTGTTGCTAAAGCTCGCAGTGAGTCTGTCACTTCGCCAGAAAAGGCACCAGAAAAGGTTTGACATATACATTAATTCATGTATACGAAATGATTAGCTTACTATAATAACTAACAAACTGATCAACCTCATTTTTTTCAGATTCAAACAAAAAATAAACCCGCTGCACCGCAGGTGTAGGTATGTGGTAAAAATAAACCTTCCAAAATCCAAAAACTAGATCGAGGAAAACCAGTTGCTCTTCCTAAATTAAGTCAACCACGCCTTGCTCGATTTGGTGAGTGTCTTGATAAAGTAACAAAGATGAATATGAAAAGCAACGATGATACACGTGTGCTAAACATGGGAAAAAGTATATTCGGAGAAGAGTATTTAGAACTATTTGGCAACGAACAAATATACGAACTTCTCGATCATAAAGAGCTGAGTGCTATTGTAATCAGCATATACATCAGGTAATATAAATACTTTACTTAAGATATAAAATATTACCTTTTAATTGCATCACTGCCACATTAATTTATTGATATTATAATCTTATTTTATATTTGAAGGTTTTTGTACGAGAAGTTGGTATGCGAGCGGAAATTGTCAAGTAGATTTTCATTCTTATCTCTGCATAAACTATCAATGTTTAAATTCGATCTAGATAATGTAAATAAATATGTAGTTGATAAGCTTATAGAAAATAAAGAGAAGGACAAGATGTTTCTGGCACCATACAACTCAGGGTACGTAATTAGATACTTTATCTATATATTTTTTAATTTATGATATTATGAGTTGTGTTAACAAATTTGCCAACTAAATTTGTGTTGTTGTAGGCAACATTGGGTGTTGTTTACCATAAATGCGACTTCTGAAATTGTATATTATTTAGACCCATTGCACGGTCATTTCAACAATCACCCTGATATAAAGAACGTCTTCGACACGTAAGTAATATTAATTTATTTCTTACATATATAAATAATGTGTTTGGTCATTAAATAATAATCATATTTATTTGATAGTGCTCTGCATGTTTTCCGCGCTCAAAGGGGTGCTTCAGTGTCGAAGAATAAGCCAAACAACATCACATGGCTTCCAGTAAAGGTTATAGAACTTAATTATATGCCTTTAAATTTTCTACAATATCAATGCATAAATATTTATTGGCGTACATGTTTTATTTTATAGTGTCCGCGTCAAACTAACAACATAGACTGTGGATACTATATAATGAGGTTCATGAAGAAGATTGTTGATCTGAATCAACATATAATTCCAGAAACGGTACGTTATTTTCATTATATTTTGATTTTCATATATAAACTATATATATGTATATATATTTGATTCTAACTTATTTTGCTTCAGTATTTTGACAACTTCAACCCAACTTACTCTGAAAATGATCTCAAAGAACTAAAACAAAAATGGTCCCAGTTTGTCCTCGAAATGAACATTATATAATTTGTAATTAATTTGTTGATATACTATCATGATGTAATTTGTTCTGTGAATATGAAATTCATACTGTGAATATATTGCTATTGTCATGATGTAATTTGTTATGTGAATATGTAATTCATATTGTGAATATTGAATGTAATTTGTTCTGATAATATATGTAATTCATACTGTAATTTATTGTAATTTGTTGTTGTGAAACACTTGTAATTGATATTGTTGAATGTGAATATGAATTTGTTGCTGTGATGTGAATTTTAATGTTGAAAAGAAGAATCTGAATGTGATATTTAATGTTCATAATATATAATAAAAAAGACAGCGCTTCTTTAAAAAATGCCATAAAAAATTCATATACAGAGCTTTTTAAAAAATGCCATAAAACGTTTTACAGCGCTTTTTCTGAAAAAACGTTGTAAATCCAATATAAGAAGCGTTTAAATATGGACCTATTACATCGGTTGTTTGAAAAAGCGTTGTACATCCAATATAAGAAGCGTTTACATATGTACCTATTACAGCGCTTGTTTGAAAAAGCGCTGTAAATCCAATATAAGAAGCGCGCTTCTTATATGGACCTATTACAACGCTTGTTTGAAAAAGCGCTGTAAATTCAATATAAGAAGCGCACTTCTTATATTGACCTATTACAACGCTTTTTTTAAAGAGCGCTGTAAATCCAATATAAGAAGCGCACTTCTTATATTGACCTATTATAGTGCTTTTTTTAAAAAGCGCTGTAAATCCAATATAAGAAGCGTGCTTCTTAAATTGTATTTACAGCGTTTTTTTGTATTTTCATTAGCGCTGATGTACCCTTTTACAGCACTAGATACTAGGGCACTTAAAAGCGCTGTAAAAGGCTTAAAAAAAACGTTGTAAAAAGCAATTTTTAGCATAGTGTACCAATGTGTCATTTCATGATATGAAAGATTCTGATACAGTTTTTGTATAGATTTTTTAACTAGAAAAGAATTCACATTACTCAAAAATAGTAACTTTTGCTAATCTATTATTTTTCAGGAGTATTTATAAGTGTTTGCTCGAAAGAAACCTCACATGTCCTCATATGTCTCTTTGATTCATTAGAGGAATCAATTACACTGCTTTTATCTAAAAAAACTCATTGCTTAATGTCACAGGCCATTTTTGCAAAGATGGAGAAACAGAACGAAAGATCTACGTGAAATGATTCTTTAGACTTTAGGACTTATGAATATTTTTATCATATGTAATAATGTTTTGGATGATAATTCCATGTAAATGACTTCTTAAGCTATGTTGAATAATAAAATTGAAATTAATGTTTCTATTCCCTCATTATTATAGGTAGGAAAGATTACTGTTGAATATTGTCAAACTAAAGCAAAAAAGAAATTGTTGAATAAATCAACTGTATTCTAAATCAATATGTGCCTATCCAAAGACGCATTCATAATTAATCGTCTAAAACACACGTTATCACACTAGTAGTATGTAAAGTAAGATTTTTCAAGATATATGTCACTTTCTCATTAACTACTAATATTTTATTTTTTATTCATTTATAATATTTTTTATCAACTCGAAATTTTTTCAACAAACTCTATTTTTTTTTTTAATTTTATATATAACATTTTTTTTATAAAGATAAAACTTTCTCAACAAACTATCTACATATAACTTTTTATCATTAATTATTAATGTAGTTTAATTTTTCATAATCTATTCAATAATATTTAATTATTTAATTCTATTTTTAGAAATTTAAAAAATTATTTGTATTTGAGTTTTTCAAATTTGATCTTTTATCCTCTTTTGATTTTTAGTTATTTTTGAATCAATAGTGTAAATATATATATATATATATCAATGTAATTTTAATTTTTTTT
>JBBPBO010000004.1:33864331-33949376 GCA_037974295.1 Cicer cuneatum | reverse complement strand
AATTTTTTTTTTTAAATTTGCTAGATTAAAATTTTTTTTGTTATAAATAAATAAAAAATTTAGCATTAACATTGGAGCAACACGTATTAATAAAAAAAATTTATTTTATATATATACCATTGATTAATTTTAGTTATTATTTGACTAAATTCTTGATTTTAATCAATTATCTATCTATCTATCTATATATATATATATATATTTGTGTGTTTATTAGAAATTAAGTTTTATGAAGTATGTTTATTTGAATGTTTGTGACAAAAAATATGCTTATTTCTATTATATATATATATATATAATTATTTTCCATTCACTAAGACAACGGACATTTATTCATTTTATATTTTATGTAGATATTATAAGTTGATTTAATAAATTGTTTGTTAGGCTTCACTTATCTCCATACCCAAACCAAACCGAACTATAGATTATTAGAACACATTCTATTAGAAATAAGATGGTTATAAAAAATACTACTCCTTTCTAACCTACAATGACTTATTTTGTAAAAAATATCTTTAATGTAATATTAATTACTTTTTCTAATGTGCCACTTGATTAATACTACTTTTATCAATCAAATTATTATATTTCATTTAATATTTATTACCTCCGTTCCTAAAGATAATAGTGACATAAAAAATTTCTTTCTCTTTTTAAGATCATCTTTGAATTTTCAATTGTATTACTTGTTTTTTTATTAACATATTCCTAATTCAATTATATATTTTTCTACAATCAGTAATAAATTTTATAATGCAAATATTAACTAATTCTCTTTCTTAAAGAATAAACTTGTAAAAACTATCGATTTTTTTGTCAGTTTTCTTAATACGCGTGATTTGGGCTATGAGAAAGGATAACTATTTTTGGTACAATAATGCTACATTTTTGTCTGGTACATAAAATAATGCTACTTTCTTATGCATCAAATGCACCAACGATTTGTTAATTATTTATTTTTATAGTAAAATAAGCCTCATTCAAATGTTAAAATAAAGATAATACAACTACAATGATTGAATTAGAACATTTCTCATCCTCTTTATGAGATCAACACTAGTGATTAAAAGAGTCAAATACATGCTAAGGATATAAATATAAATTTCATAAGTCAGTATGACAATAACAAACCAAAATCTTAATCCTAATACTCAAAATAATTTTTTTTCCACATCTAGTCAATTATAAAAAATAATGAAAGATCTACGATCTTTAATTTTATTCATCTTAGATCGAGTTTGGTTAAAACCACTAATTTAAATTTAAGAACCACTAATTTTGCTTGTGTTCACTTTAGATCGTGTTTAAGTGGTCTCTAAAACGACAAATTCAACTACATGATGACAAATAATTTGTAATTCTAACAAGATGTTAGATTTGGTGATAGCAACCATAAACCTTTTATTCAAAATACTGTACCGACGAAACTGATCTTTCTTAGACATTTCAACAAACACATGAATATCATACTTGAAACAAACTAAAAATTAATAACAACAAAATACAAGCAAAGGAGAAGATTATGAAAACATCATCAAAAACATTAGATCTCAACTGATGGAGTGAACAAAACCCAAAGATGTAATGGTGTTAACTTTGATTTTAAGTTTGATATGAATCTAACATAATATCAACAAATAAATGTTTAGGTGTGGGTACTTAATAAGTTAAAAAATAGGATTCAATATTCAATTTGATGTTTTAAGGATGAAGCAAATTTGATATTCCAATTTCATAACACTTTTGTAAACGAGTAATTCTATCAGATTGAATGTGGAACACAAAATGTAATGAAATATGAGATGGACAGTAAAATGTTTTATAAAATGATTTTAATGTAATAACATTGATGAACCAATACATCTGCTCTTCATGTTATTCCATTAGATATCTTCTAACCTTATCAACACATCTAACATCCGCCTTCTTCAGGAATCAATTGTTTAGGTGTGTTTTAAGACTTTCCATTAAACTAAAGGGGATTTCCCCTTATGGGCTAAATTACAAAGATATAAGTTTGTGTTTAAATTGACACAAAGTTGATCTTAAGATTCTAACTCTCAATTACGAGGATATTACAATTTATATCCTATATCAATCTAAATATAATAGTTCAGATATAATTGATTATGATATTTGGCACTGGATTGATTTACAATGACTTATAATAACTCTCAATGGAGAGGATATTTTAATTTCAAATATCTTGTTCAATGCTTTTTCTCATATACATTCTTTTAAATATTGAACACACCTTTTTATTTTCTTTTATTATTTTCTCCATTTTCAAGAAAACTATATGGTATAATCAAATGATCACATTTTCTGAATCATTGATATCTCCATTTTTCTATCGTAATCTTATTACAAAGTGTAGATATTCGTTTTCTTCACTTTGTTCTTTTTCAAATGTGATTGTCACTGCGTACTAAATCAACATGGAGTAATTCATTGACGTCTTCATCACTATCGATATCATTTTCGTGGAACATCATTGTCCTCAACGTTAGTTTCTTCAGTGTTTTATGAAGCTCTTTATATAGCTTTTAAGAACATATTCGTTGATAATAAAGTTGTTGAGACATCATAAAAAATCTGCTACAACTGTACAAAGACACAAACTAATTGTACAATTAGTCGTTTGAAATATGTGTACTATTCCAAGTTGTATTACACTTTCAGACTATTGAGAGAATTTCTTATTATTATCTTGTTGATTCTTCTAGAAATTTCTTCAAGTCCTACCAGAGGAATCGATTCACTAGAGGAATGTTGTTCCAAAGGAAATGTTGCTTGATTGATCATTGCAGTAGAAGAATCTTGGACTTGGCTGAATATTGAATCAAATGAATGATGAATGAAAGAAATAATGTGCTTGTCATTTAAGGTGCAAACACGAGAAGGAATGGTTGAATTGTGTTTGAATAAGTTGTATTCTTTTTGCTAATTTATTTAAAGCTGGTTCGGGTTTGGTGGTTTACTTAAAATAAAAATAGTACCAATGGGGTTAAGTGATAAAAAGCAGAAGTAAAACAAAAATTGCAGTATTAAAGCGACACAAGAATTTATCCTGGTTCACCACAAACTTGATAGCTACGTCTAGTCCCCTCACTCAAAAGGATTTAATCCACTAATTCAAAACTTGAATTATACATCAGCTGACCCTACAAGCAAGTCTTCTCAAAACAACCTGACACCTACATACTTTTTGAGGAACACAAAAACCTTGACTCTACAAGCCACGTCTTCTCAACACAACCAAAAAACTTATAGATTGCTTGAGGAACACGATAGCCACTATCAAGATGGCTTACAAGAGTTTGGAACAAATTAGTTTGCTTCTAACATGCTGGTTGTAACAATGACTCTCACACTAGAAAACATTTAGAAAGTATTTCTTTTGAGCAAGTGTTTCTCTAGACCTTAACCTTATGAACTCTAATGACTTAGGAATTTGTGTGCTTGTGAGTTCTTTGATTTTCTTCTTCAACCATGAGTATTGTAGGTGGAAAATACACAAGAAAGGGAGGTTTGAATTGTGTATTCAGTTTTAAATAAATTTATGGGCTAACAAATGGTGAAAATTAAACAAGTAAAGACAGAGGCAATAAATAGAGGGAAAAGGGATAACATTGTAATTTATCATGGTTCCATACCAACCCAGTAGCTACGTTCAGTCCCTTCATCCAAAAGAATTTAATCCAGTAATTCAAACCAAATTACAATCACTTAACTTCTAAAATTAAGTCTTCTCAACATCCAACATGAAAACCACAAGTCGTTGAGGTATACAGCCCCTATCGGGCATGTTACACAAGTGTTTTGTTTTGTTTCTGGTTTCTCTCAATTAGAGCATATGAAATTTAAAATCACAGACTTTGCACAATAAAGATAATGATACAAGTAAATAATTTCTAAGTGATTTGTTGTTGTAGTTGTCATTTTCAACTTTGTTGTCTTACTGCCTATGGTTATATGTGGTTCCTCAAGTGGTGAGAACCTTTTATAGATGCCAATTGTTTGAGGTTTTCAAATTGCTTATTTTTCTTCTTCTTCCAACATTCTAATTCCAACGTTCATATTATTTAATTCTGGTTGCTTCAATTTTCTAATCTTCCCATTGTATTCAAGTTCTAATGATTGTCGCTTTGATTTGTGTCCATATGCTTTGTCGATCGTTCCTTTGAATTTTTTCTTTGATTCTTGAGCTTTGAATTTTCTAATCCTTGTTTGACGGTTATGAAATTCAATTATTGATTGTTGCTTTGATTTTAGGGTGTTGTATCTTTAATTGCGCTATGAATTTGACCATTTCTATTTGATGGGACATTTAATTTGGTGCAATTAAGAATGTAAATGATTGGGTACTTTAATCCATTCAAGTGTGGACAAATGTAACTGCTTGGACATTTGAATCTTCAGTATCAGAATAAAAGGTAGTGAGCCTTCGTCATATTATGTTTCTATGTCGTGTTTGAACGTGTGTCTTCAGAGTCAACTTCTACAGTTGTGACTTTTATCAACGTTAGAGCTGTTGACTTTTTCAACCATGAAAAATGATATGTTGACTTTTCATTTTTTGTGTTGACTTTTTCATGTTGCGTTGACTTTATCATCATTGTCAAACGTAGAATGAAGTTCGGAGTCAGACCCAATCATTTTCTATTTTAGAATTACTTGCCAAAGGCAACTCAGTAAAGGCATAGTCAATATTGTATATCAGAGCCAGATGCTTGCCTTTGGTGCTTTGTTGGAGGCAGCTTATTGGAGCATGTTACACTTGACTTCAGAGTCTTATCTACATAGGTGAAACCCTGGTGGCAGATTATCAGAGTCATATCCTTAGACTTAGTTACATAGAGGTAGAGACAGATCCTTAGAGACATCTCATTTGGAGACAACGAAGGGCGTGTGTTGTTCCTTTCCTTTGATCCGTCCCTTTATTCCATTTCCTCTTAATCCATTTGCTTCCTCTAATGCACAACACAACATAGAGCGCGTGTTGTTCCTCTCCTCAGATTCGTCTGCTTCTGATTGATTGTTTCTTTTGCTTTGATCTATTGGCTTCTGATTGTTTCTTTTCCTATGATCACTTCTTTTGGTGATATCCTCTGGTGGACGCACTTCCTCTTATCTGACCCACTTCCTATGATCCTGGGTGTTTCCTTTGATTTATGGGATTTCTTCTATCTTATTTTGTGCACAATTAATTAAATTATTAGTGCATTAAATTATTCCCACAAAAGATCCTTTTGTTATCATCAAAATAAGATAAGGAATTTGTTCTCCAAACCATCATGATTCTAAAAATCCCCCACTTTTTGATGATGACAAAACATCTACTTATGTGAAAAATTTAACAAAGATAATAAAACATAATATATAACAATAAAGCATAAGACTCCCCCTAACTCTAAGCATGTTTAACAGTAATAGTTTAGAGTAATGTTTTAACTTCTAAATGAACTCCCCATGTGTGAAGGATTAAAGAAAAAAACGAACTGGGGTTGTTTAAAATTGTTCTAAAAAACTATTCTCCCCCTTGTTGTCATCAGACAAAAGGAGTAAATCTCTTAGACTTATTACACAAATAAACGTACATAAATATTTCAGAGTATACCAGTAATTGGTGAATAACATATATATGTAACTTAGACATTCTAAAAGGCATAAGCATATCAAAATCATTATTCAGTTGTAGAAATGATATTTAGATTTTGTTATAAACTCAAACCTATTCGCAATAGGGGGTTTTGCTAAAATGTCTACCCACTGATACTCAATGTCAACAAACTTAATATCTAAGGTTCCTTTCTGAACAAAGTATCTTATGAAGTGATGTTTTATTTCTATGTGTTTAGCCCTAGAATGGTGAATTGGATTTTTAGTTAAGCATATAACAGAAATGTTATCACATAATATAGGAATTTTACTCTCATGAAGCTTGTAACCATCCAGTTGATGCTTTATCCATAGGAGTTGAGTGCTACATCTGTTGTTGAGATATATTCTGCTTCTACTATTGACAGAACAATGGTGTCTTGTCTTTGTTGGACCATGAGATCAGATTGCCACCTAGGAAAGTGCAGTTTCCACTGGTAATTTTTTCTTTCAAGTTTGTTTCATGCATAGTCATGATCACAATATCCCACTAACCTGTATTCAGAAGATTGCTTGTAGAATAAACAAAGGCTAGTAGTACCTTTCACGTATATAAAGATCCTCTTAACTCTTGTTTAGTGGGATTCTTTTGGGTTTTCCTAAAACCTGGCGCGCACGCACACACTAAACATAATATCAAGCCTAGATGCAGTTAAATAAAGTAAAGAACCTATCATGCCTCTGAAGGTTTTCTGGTTAACCTTTTTGCTTGACTCATCTTTGTCTAGTGAGTAGGTTGGATGCATTGGAGTGCTCATTGGTTTGCATTCATCCATCATGAAATTCTGGAGTAGAAGCAATACCAAAATTAAGGAGTGGAGGAATAAAGTTACACAATCTAACTAGGCTACATCCAATCCGTTCACTCAGAAGGATTTAATCCAGTAATTCAACAACTTAAATTACAAAGCACCTGACCCTCCAAGCTAGTCTTCTCAAACAATTTGACAACCCCAAAATTTTGAGGAACACACACACCTTGACTATACCAGCCAAGTCATATCCACACAATCTCACAACCTCATATTGTTGAAGGCACACTAACACCACTGCCGAGTTTGATTACAAAGGTTTGGAACTTTAGTAGTTGCTGTTGGAACCAAGTTGGTTCTATACTTAATTTTGATGTTAACAAAAGTATTTTATGTAAATAGTATGTTGACTTAGAAGAACAAATCAGAAGCTGTGCAAAATCAGAGGATGACACCACCAAAAGATACATCCAGAGGAAGCAACCAGAAGGTTAGGCCAGATAATGCATCCAGAGGATGCATCCATAGGATGCATCCAAAAGACACCAGAGGATACACACCTAGAGGATATCAGAGGATTTCATTAAAGGTCAAATAACATCATCAGAGGATATCTTTCTTAGCCCAGATCAGAAGGAAGCAGAGTCCAGAAGGAGATTTGGTCCAGACCAGAAGGAAGCCTGCCAGAGGGAGACTTGTTCCAGACCAGAAGGAATCATAAGTCAGACTTGGTCCAGACTTAATCCTGACCAGAAGATAGCTTGGTCATGAATATATGAATCAGTCTAGACTTAATCCAGACTTGATTCAGAGCAGAAGAAAACTGGTCCAGAGCAAATGACTTGGTCCAGACCAGAAGATAGCATTGTCTAGAACATAAAACTCAGTTCAGATCAGAAGAAATGTTGTCCAGATTTAATCCAGACTTGATCCAGATCAGAGGATAAATGTCCAAATTAAAATATCATAAGTCCAGATTTAATTCAGATTCAATCTAGACTCAGTCCAGACTTGGTCCAGATCAGAGGGAAAATGTTCAGATCAATGGTCCAGATTTAAGTATCATGGCCCAGTGTTGGCCGAGAACAGAAGATCAGATCATATGGCTCAATGTTGGCCGAGATCAGAAGATTAGATCATATGGTTCAGTGATTGGCGGAGATCAGAAGGTCATATTATATGCTCCAGTGTTGGCCGAGATCAGAGGATCACATAATTGGGGCAGATTAGATCATAAAGTCCAAAGTTGGTCGAGATTAGAAGATCATACGGTCCAGATTTTAATCATGATGAAAATCAGTGATAACTTGATTAAAATTCGAAGAAGACTTGGTTAAATTTTGATAGAAATTTGATCAAAGTATTAAGGGGAGTTGATTCAAAAATTACTGAAGACTTGAAGAAATTCAAATGCAATCTGAAGCTTAAAAAGATATGGTTTGAAATTAAAAGAAACAAGATTGGTCAACAGAATTTTCAAATGCAATCTGAAGCTAAAAAGATACGTTTTTTATTTAAGTGAAACAGGATTGGCCAAGTTATTTTTGCAAGAGAATCTGGACAGATACAACTCGAATTAGATCATGGAAGAAACCCTAATTCTCATCTATAAAAGGAGGCTCAAGGCAGAAGACTTAGCATCGAAAATCAGTAAAAGAGTCATACACTTCCAGAAGCAAACACTCGAGTTTTCAGTGAGGTTAATTGTGAGTTTCAGCTTTCTAGAAGCAAGTACTCGTGTTTTTCGTTCGCTTGTGTTAAATCTATATTGTTGAAGTAGAGTCTACAATCTGAAGAGTTAGAAGAAGTAGCAGGTGACTTAGCAATTAGATTCAAGGTGTTGTAATTCCTTCTGCAATCTGGGGTTGTCAGATTGGTAGGAGAAGACTTGACTTGAGAAGTCAAGGTGCTGTGTTCCTCAAAAGTCTAGGATTGTTAGATTGTTTGGGAAGATTGACTTGGAGGGTCAGTAGTGTTGTTGTAATTCAAAGGTTTTGAATTAGTGGAAAAATCCTTCGAGGTGAAGGGACTGGATGTAGCCTAGTTAATGGTGAACCAGGATAAATCTTTGTGTTGATTATTATTTTACTTTATCCGCTGCTAACTCTGCTTGTTTATATATCAGATTTTAAATAATCATAAAAAATAGGAAAAGAATTCAAGTAAAACAAACACAATTCAACCCCTCTTCTTGTGTTTGCACCTTCAATTGGCATTAGAGCTCGGTCTCAAGGTTGAGCACTTAACAGTGTTTGAGGAAAGGTCCAAGAGGGTTTAACATGTCAGAATCCAAAGAAGAATTTGGAGGCAACATCAACATGCCACCACTGTTTGATGGAGATCACTTTCAATACTAGAAGGACATAATGAGAAGCTTCTTCATCTCCCAAGATCCTGATCTCTGGACCTTGGTAGTCAAAGGCTACACTGCACCCACTACACCCGGAGATGAAACTGGTCAAGAACTGGATGTAGAAGATATGAATCCCAACCAGAGGAAGTTATATAAGCTGCATCACAAGTCCAGAACCATCATGATCAATGCTATCACATTTAAAGAATTTGATAGATGCACCAACAAGGAAACAAAAAAAAGCATCTATGACAGTTTGGTTCTGACCTATGAAGGAAGTCAACAGGTTCAAGAGGCAAAGGCAAACATACTGGTCAAACAGTATGAGCTATTCAAGATGGCAGAGGATGAAGACATTGAAGCAATGTTCTGCAGATTCTAGATTCTGGTATCAGGTTTAAAAGTATTGAAGAAAAGCTACACCATTGCAGATCATGTAAAGAAGATCCTCAGAAGCTTACCAGCCAAATGGAGACCAAAGGTTATTGCAGTACAGGAAGCCAGAGATCTGAATACCTTGAGGCTTGATGATCTGATCAGCTCCCTCAGGTCTCATGAAATAGAGTTGAATGTAGATGAACCAAAGAAAAAGAAAACTTTAGCCCTTAAGTCAAAACAGAAGAAAGCTGCAAAGGTTGTATCAGAATTAGAGGATAGTGATAATGAAGACGATGATCTTGCTTACATAACCAAGCAGATTGCAAAGATGTGGCAAAACAGAAAGAAGAAAGCTCCCAGGAAAAATGGCAAATACTCCAACAGAGGAAAAGAAAAAGCTGACAAGAAGAGCATTATCTGTTATGGATGCAATGAACCTAGGCACATCAAATCAGAATGCACGAATCTGGAGAAAGGAAAACACCAGACGAAAGTCTCTAGACCCAAGAAGAAATATCTGATGGCAACATGGGATGATTCTGTTGAATCTTCTGATGATGAAAAAGCCGAATTAGCAATGATGGCCCACATCAATTCTGCCTCTGGATCCAACATAAAATCTGAATCTGGAAGTGAATCAGAAGAAGTAGAATTGGCTCTGATGGCTCATATTCATTATGCCTATGGATTCGACCCATATGCTGACTCTGGAAAAGAATCAGATGATGAAGAGGTAGAAACAACTATGATGGCTCACATCAAGTTTGCCTCTGGACTCCACAAACGTACTAGCTTTGGAAGAAAAGTAGAAGGTAAGAAGAATGGACAAATCATTCATTCCAGCAAGTCTGGAAGCACATCAGAGGAAGCAGTATTGGCTTTGATGGAACATACCAACTCAAGTTCTGGATCCAGCACAGACTCTGGAACTGATTCAGAAGATGAAGACAAAGAGGTATTCTCTGATCTTACTAGACCTGAATTAATTACTGCTCTTATAGACTTTCTAAATGCCAACAACAAGATGTCTTTAAAATTGAAAACTCTTAGGGAAGAAAAGAAAATTATAACCAAAGAAGTTCAAATTTTAAAGAATCAGAATGCTGAGTTTGCAACTGAAAACACTAATTTTAAAACTGAAGTTGCCAGACTCAATTCTAAAAATCTAACTCTCAAAAGTAATATTTGCTCTACTTCCAATACTGTTTGTGAATCTGATATGCATGAACAAGCTTTTCAAAACTTTATTGCAAATAGTATGGAAAGAAGTAAGTATGCTTCCATGATTTATGGAATCAGTAACAATGGCGAGAGAGGAATAGGTTGTACTGAATCTGTTGCTGAAATTAAATCTGATCATTCTAATGCTTTGTGTATTATTTGTGCTAAAAAGGGTCATTCTAAATTGTCTTGCCCTATGATAAAATCTGGAAAAGACAAGAGACCTGTTAAGTCTAACAAACCTATACCCAACCAGTTTTGGGTACCAAAGAACCAAATTGTTTATGTTGCAGATATTCTGAGCAACTAGAAGGAAACACCAATCATGGTTCCTGGTCAATGGATGCTAGCAATGCACAAACAGAAAAAGGTGTATGTTCTAGTTTCCACCAGACAGAAGCAAAATGAGTCTGATGAAAGAAGGTCTGGTCAGTACAATTCACACCAGAATCAGAACGAGAACCAGAACCCGTGTTGGAACCAAGTGGGTTCTAAGACTTAGGATTTTGAGGTTTACAAAAGCACTCAATGTAAACTTATTTTGTACCTTGAATTATTAAATTAAATGCCACCAGAAACTGAAGAAATCAGAAGCAGAAGATCAAAGGAACATGAATTCTGGAATTTCCAGAAGATATTCTAGGATGTCAAAACATCACCAGAAGATATCTTTGCAGGCCAATATCAGAAGGAAGAAAAATTAGAAGGAAACATGGATCATACCGGTGGAAAGCCTGCCAGGAGGAGAGTTGTTCCAGACCAAGAGGAATCAAATATCAAATTTATTTCAGAAGTTATTATGACCAGAAGATGGCCTGGCAGTGAAATATTAAACTGCCCAGACTTGTTCCAAACTCAACCAGAAGCTATGTTTAAAGGTCCAGAACAAGAGAATCAATCCATATATGACCCAGACCATAAGATAGCATAATTCAGGGCATGAAACTAAGTCCAGACCAGAAGAAATGAATTCCAGAATCAATCCAGACCTAGTCCAAAATCAAAGGTAAAATGTCCAGACTAAAATATTTATTGTCCAGATTTAATTTCAATTTAATCCAGACCAAAGTCCATAATTAGTCCAGTTCAGAGGGATGATTTCCAGATCAGTGGTTCAGAATTAATTATTTGGTCAAGTGATGGTCCAGATCAGAAAATCAGACCATGGCCCAGGGTTGGCCGAAATCAGAGGGACATAATGTATAGTCCAGCAAAGGCTGAATTCAGAGGATTATAGCATATCAGGTGCGCATCCAAGATGGCCGAAATCAGAAGATCAGAGGGTTAGGAAGTGTGGTCCAGGGAAGGCCGAAATCAGAGGATCACAGCATAACAATCAGTATGGTCTAGATGTGGACTAGCGCATGAAGATCCAATGGTCCAGATTTAATCAGGAAATTTATACGGTGGAGAATTTAATTTATTTTGATGAAAGGATTAAAAAGATTTATTACAAAAATAAAGTGAGGTGTTGTGGAATTCAGGAGCTGTGGCGGGAAGGAACCAACAGATTTAATTGGCCAGTTATTTTGAAAGGAAATCTGAAGATATGTTTTTTATTTATATGAAGCCCAATTGGTCAATTTATTTTTACAGAGAATCCAGTAAGATTCAGCTCGAATTTAAGCATTGGAAGAGGCCCAAATCTGCATCTATAAAAGGAGGCTCAAGGCAGAATACTGAAGCATCGAAAATCACAAAAGAGTGATACACTTCCAAAGCAAACACCCAAATTTTCAGAGAAGTCAATTGTGAGTTCCAGCTTTCAAGAAGCAAGTACTCTTGTTATTTTCGTTCCACTGTGTCAAATCTAAGTTGTTGAAGTAGAGTCTACAATCTGAGGGAGTCAGTAGAGGTAGCAGGTTACTTGGCAATTAGATTCATAGTGTTGTGTGTTAAATCTAAGTTGTTGAAGTAGAGTCTACAATCTGAGGGAGTCAGAAGGGGTAGCAGGTTACTTGGCAATTAGATTCATAGTGTTGTGATTTCTTCTATAATATGGGATTGTCAGATTGGCTGAAGACAGGAGCTGCATTCCTCAAAGAAGTCTAGGATTGTTAGACTGTTTGAGAAGACTAACTTGGAGGGTCAGTAGCAAGGTTGTAATTCAAGGTTTGAATTAGTGAAATCCTTCAAGGTGAAGGGATTGGATGTAGCCTCGTTAACGGTGAACCAGTATAAAAACTGTGAGTTTTTTATTTATTTTTTATCCGCTGCTAACTCTGTTTTTAATTATACATCAAGTTTTTTTTTAAAAGTATAAAAACAGGAAAAGTATTCAAGTTAAGTTAAACACAAATCAACCCTCGTTCTTGTGTTTGCACCTTCAACCCGAACCAGAACCAGTATCAGTATCAGAATCAGAGGTTCAGCCACAAACAGCAGAATCACACACATCAACTTCAGTATTACCAGAAGAAGCAGAATTACCAGAATCACCATAAGTTCCAGAATCACCAGAGGAACATCGTGTATCAGCCGAAGCAGAAAAAGAAGAATCAGAATCAGGAGAGTTCTTCAAACACTCCAGTGAAATTCATCAAGACTACAATCTAGGAAGGAAATTCAAATCCCTTCATCCAAACCATCTAATCACAGAACATACAGATTCAAAATCTGAAAATCAAAAACAAGAGGATTTTTCAGAGTAAAACTAAAACTGTTGACATAAAGGTTACATCTTGCTATAAATACTATTTCTGTTTGATATTTATGTTTACTGTGATAACCAGAAGCTTGATCTTAAAAATCAAAGCTAGATAAGTATTCTATAGGTTTTCAAACTGTCAGAGGAATCAATTGATCCATATAATATGAACACTTCAGCAGAAAAAGCATTCCAGTTGTTTCAAAAACAAGCAGAAACCACCAGAAGCAGAATTGATGTTCTGGTTGTATTAATTTCACTTTTAAATTATTTAAGTTGTATTATGTTATATGAAAAATAGCTTGACATGAAAAGTCAAAGCAAGATGAAGCTAAAGCTGGTTTACCAAAACCAGAGGAAGCTGATACATGCAAAATAAATTGAAAAAGCAGAAGCTACATGCAAGAATACGACAAATCTTCAGAGGATAAATCTGAAGATGAGTCAGAAGAAGGACATAGATGGAGTCTACTAATGCAAGGAGAGATAAAGGAATGATGTTTGGGATCTAGTTCCAAGACCAGACAAAAATATCATTGGAACCAAGTTGGTGTTCAGGAACAAACTCAATGAAAAAGGTGAAGTAGTCAGGAATAAAGCTAGGCTTGTGGCACAAGGATACAGTTAGCAAGAAGGCATTGATTACACTGAGACTTTTGCTCCAGTGGCCAGGTTAGAAGCAATTTGTATCCTACTCTCTTTTGCTGCAAATCATGATATTACTTTGTATCAAATGGATGTCAAAAGTGCTTTCTTAAATGGTTATATAAGTGAGGAAGTCTATGTCAAACAACCACCAGGTTTTGAAAGTTCTGATTTTCCAAACCATGTTTTTAAACTTAAAAAATCTTTATATGGTTTAAAACAAGCACCTAGGGCACGGTATGACAAACTTAGCAAATTCTTACTTAAAAATCAGTTTGATAGAGGCCAAATAGATAACACCTTGTTTAGAAAATCCATTAAAGATGATATTCTGATCATTCAAGTTTATGTTGATGATATTATCTTTGGATCCACTAATGGCACTCTCTGCCAAGAGTTTTCTGATTTGATGCAGCAAGAGTTTCAGATGAGCATGATGGGAGAACTTAAGTTCTTCCTAGGAATTCAGATTCAGCAAAGCAAAACAGGTATACTCATTCACCAATCTATGTACACTAAAGAACTTCTCAAAAAGTTCAAGATGAGTGATTGTAAGCCTATGGCTACCCCCATGCACCCCACCTGCTCACTTGAAAAAGATGAATCCGGCCAAAAGGTAGACTAGAAAACATAAAGAGGTATGATTGGATCCCTTCTTTACCTAACTACTTCTAGATCTGACATTTTATTTAGTGTTTGTGTCTGTACTCGTTTTCAAGCTGACTCTAGGGAATCCCACTTAACTGCTGTCAAAAGAATTGTAACACCCCGAGTATAAAACACAGCGCGCGTGTATTTTTATTTTTTTTCAAATTTATTAATTCAAAAGAATTAAAATAAAATTTTCATTAATTCATTTCGTAAAATAGGATGTCGTAATTTAATCAATGAACGTAATTAAATAATTTCATCACAATATCACTAAGTACTTAACTTTGGGAATTAATAATAAACATTAATACATTTCAAAAAGACAAAGTCATATCATCTCAAAAAGAACACCCGGCCTGTGGGCCACTAAACAGTATCAGAGTGCGGAAGAGATCAGCGGAAAAGTTATACAATAATTCCCAAAATAAACAATTACATCCACTGAAACCAAGACCCTATACAAAAGTCTAAACTGATCATGCACAAAAGCTACAATAGCAAGGATTCCCTCCGCAGCCCATGCAAGTCTCGTCTGACTCCGCAACGCGCCTCGACGTAATGTCCTCCTCTTCATCATATAAGGAAGGATCAATCTCCTCCGAAGTCAGATCAATATACAATCGGGGTCACTTCGGCGGTGCCGGAATCTCAAAGCAATCATCAGACGTCCTAGATTGACCCGGAACATCATCTGCTACTGGCGTCGGTCTTTGATTCTCCTCTTCCACCTCGGTTTCATGTACAGCTCCTCCAGTCACCGGGTTGGGAGTCACCACACCTACAGTGGCCTCCGTCTCAACCTCTCTCGTCGGCTCCTCCGCGTTCTCAAAAAACTTCGTGCGCCTCCAATACCAATTTGGAAGGCACCGGAAAGTCAATCCTCGTATGGGTGTGCTCCACATAGTCCACTACCTCGTTAGTCCTGCAGGTCCTCGCCAGTCTCCCCGTGTACGTCGCCTGCTTGAGATGGGGTCGTATACCCAAGCAGAAGGCAGGAGACGATCAATGAAATCGAGTGAAGTTTCCGTCGTCTAAGGACCCACTGGTGATATGGGTTTGGGGGGCATCTGAGGGCAAAGCCCAATTTCCACAATAATAGTAAAGGGTCACCGACCGAAATTAACAAATAACACATAACATTTATATCAACAGTAGCAAATATATCAATGGCATATCATATAACAATGATAATAAATAAGGATGCTCATTTTGAAATTTCATGACATGTATGCCTTTTCAAACAACAACCAATTAATATGGAAAACATGTTGTAAGTACAACCATCAACTCAGCAATCACAACCATTCATCAGAAATTCAGATTTTACAAGATACTTACACACATCAATTTCCAATCATCAACATATATCCAAATCATGACCGACCAGTCAACCACCCCGATGCAATATGTATATGCTCATGTACTCAACTTCTTGGAATTACCAAGGTGCATTCGCTCACAGACTAGCACACGTGCGATTGCTCACAGACCAACACGATTTTCATATGTTAGACTTTAATGGCCAACATGACCATGGTGCAATCGCTCACAAATCAGCACCAGTGCAGTCGCTCACAGACCAGCACTCGTGCAATCGCTCAACAAACCAGCACGTTTCACGTATACCAAGGTACAGTCGCTCACAGACTAGTACCAGTGCAGTCGCTCTCAGACCAACACTCGTGCAGTTGCTCAACAGACCAGCACGTTTTGCGCATATCAAGGTATAATCGCTCACAGACCAGCACTCGTGCAGTCGCTCAATAGACCAACACGTTTTACGCATTACTCTGTGGCGCATCGCGGTCACCACCTGACTATGCAATGCATGAACATGTAATGTTTTCTCTTCATTGAAAACAGTATGCATAATCAGGAAAATTCAGCCTTTCCATCATTTCCCCAAAACCATCTCAATCCAAATAATTTCATTATCATCACATCAATAAAAACATTCAAGCACCTAATCATTACCGCTTCACACTATCTCAAAAACTCCATTTTTATTTATCACAAGTCTTCGCAATGTTTCCCCAACTCTTAAAGTTCATAAAACAATGTTTAAAACTGAGATTTCTGGAAAAACGAATCTGTATTCGAATATAACTTCCTTGTATTCGAATACAGAAGCTAAAATAGTGAAAAATCAATACTCTGTATTCAAATACAGCTTCCTTGTATTCGAATACAGAAGTTAAAACAGTGCAAAATCAGCATTTTACACAACATCAATAAAGATCTCAAGCACTTCATCATCACCACTTCAAAACTATCTCAAAAACTCCATTTTTATTTATCACAAGTCTTCCCAATGTTTCCCCAACTACTAAAGTTCGTAAACACATGTTTAAAACAAATATTTCTAGAAAAAAAATGAACCTGTATTCGAATACAACTTCCTTGTATTCAAATACAGAAGCTAAAACAGTGCAAAATCTACACTTTGTATTCGAATACAGCTTCCTTGTATTCGAATACAGAAGCTAACACTGCAAAATCAGCATTTTTCACAACATCATTAAAGATCTCAAGAACTTCATCATCACCACTTCAAAACTATCTCAAAACTCCATTTTAATTTATCACAAACCTTCCCCATGTTTCCCCAACTCTTATAGTTCATATGACAGTGTCTAAAACTTGAATTTCTGGAAAACAGGAATCTGTATTCGAATACAGCTCCCTTGTATTCGAATACAGAAGCTAAAATAGTGAAAAATCAGCATTCTGTATTCGAATACGAGGGTGTTGTATTCGAATAAGATGCGAATACAGTGGCAAAATTTCAATCCTGTATTCGAATACGACAGGGTCGTAGCCGAATACAGATGCTAAGTCAGAAGCAAAAATCCCTTATCTGTATTCGAATACAGAGGCCCATATTCGAATACAAGTTCGAAAATTTGAATAAAACAGCAGTTTTGCAAGCTGTATTCGAATACACTCATGCCGTATTCGAATACACCTTCGAATGCAGTGAAATTTTATAGAAAACTTCAACACACTTTCAAATTCTTTTCTTTGAAAACCAACACAACACCAAAAAAAAATCACCATTCTTTTGAAATCACAAAACTCAACATTTTTCATCAACAACAGATTTTCCAGAAACACCTCCACCCATTTAAAATCCTTCTCCTTTAAAAATTACCATCAACACAATCAACAACCGATGTTTAACAACACAACAAAAAAACAGAATCATCACCACCAGAATCACCTCACAGTTTTGCTTAAACCACCTAAAACAGAATGTCAACCACAACAAAACAGACATTTGTAAATGTTTACATTTTGATCATTTCTCAAAACAACATGCAAAGTATTTTCTAGTATTCTTACACAACCAAAACAACATGCAAAGCATTTTCCAGTATTCCCATACAACCAAAACAGCAATATTGTATCAGCCAAAGCAGTAAACATCACAGAATCACCAAAACATCAACATAATGCATTTTTCGCATTTTATAACAACATGCACAATAGATTCGTTTTTCAAACCAGAAACTAAAATATAATCACACATCAAACTTTCATTTACAGCCCTAAAATGCAAACTAGAAAGTGGAAGGTTCCCCTTACCTCTGTTACGTTTCTGCTCCCGTTTACGTTTCTGCGACAAAAGTCGGCGATGTTTCCGTGTGCATTTGCCGCTACCAAAGTGGGTTCTCTAGCTCTGTAATGAGGAGAGGAACAAATTTTGTTCTGGGCACTTGGTGGTTCGGTGCTCGGATTTCCAAGTAATCTCACTTTTGAGTAACTTTTTTTTTCTACTAACAAAATGGAAAGAGGAAGAAGGGTACTGTTTCATGCAGTAAGGAAGGAGGGAATGTGTTTGTTTCTGTTTCTGTCCTGGCCTCTCCCATCTATATATAGAGACACATAGGTGCCACCTCACCCATACCTCAATATTATAATATTGTTTGACCCTCCAGCACTTAACCAGTCTCGTCGCAATTAGCAGATAACATCTTAATTAACTGCCCGATAATTTAATTACTCGTAATTAAATTTAGTTTATCCTTCATCCAATAATTTTAATTCAACCTCCAAAATAAATATTTATATATATATTTTTACACAAAACATACATATATTAAATATTTTACAATTATTCCCCAAAATACACTTAATATTAAATCCATAATTTAATTTTTAAATTTAAGGGTCTTACAAGAATCCTTAGATACCTTAAAGGAACCACACATCTTACCTTGCTCTACAAAAAACTCCCACATACAAACTGAATGGATACAATGATTCTGGTTATGCTGGAGACAAATTAGAGAGAAAAAGCACAAGTGGCAACTGACGTTTCTAGGTGATAATCTGATTTCTTGGTCAAGCAAGAGACAAAGCACCATTGCCATGTCAACAGCAGAAGCTGAATACATATTAGTAGCAGGATGCAGTTCATAGTTAATCTGGATGAAACATCAGTTGGAAGACTACAACATCTTTGAAACCTACATCCCTTTATACTGTGACAATACTTCAGCCATCAACCTAACCAAAAACCCTATCCTTCATTCTAGACCCAAACACATAGAAATCAAACATCACATTATCAGAGACCATGTTCAAAAGAGAACACTAAGCATCTAGTTTGAAGACACAGATCATCAATGGGCTGATATCTTCACAAAACCATTGCCTGAAGATCGATTTGAGCTCATCAAGAAGCATCTCAACATCATCTCCATATCTGACTAGATCAAGTAGTCATTCTAGAGGAGTAATTTTTAAATTTTTTGTCTTTTATTTTTTTGTACTACAGAAGATAAAAAAAATTTCTTTTTGGCTGATGACAAAAAGGGAGAGAGAAAGAAAGAGTGAAACAAAAGAAGGAGTCGAAAAGGAGAGGAAAAGTCTGGGGCATTAGACTTAGGGGGAGAAGCTTGATCTGAGGGGGAGCCTAACAAAATAAGTCATAAAAAATACAAGGTTTTGTCATCATCAAAAAGGGGGAGAATGTTGGAACCAAGTTGGTGTTGAGGAAAAAACCTTTTTGATATATGTTTTAATGACAACAAACCTTTTGAATTAAATGATTAAGTTTTATGAATGGTGGTCTACTAATGATTTCACTTAAGTGTTGTTTAACGAACATGAATGCATAAGTGAACAAAGCAAGAATCCATTTACTTCATCAAAATGCACAAATGTGATCAATTACAATCAAAAGAAGCCATTGAAATCACAAAGAAAAAAGGCCATGAATCAAGCTGCCAAAGCAAGACTAAACAGTCTCTAGAATGTCCAGAATTAACAACATGTTAATGATTCAAGGAAAGCCAAGAAATTAGCATAAAGAACACTCTTGACACAATCTGGAAAAATAGAAGATGTTACTCGAAGTCATCACTAGAGGATAATGACGTCACCAGAAGATGTTGATGTCACCAGAGGATACCTCCAGACGACATCACCAGAAGATATCTCCAGAGGATACCAGAAGATGCCTCCAAAGGATACCAGAAGACGTCACCAGAGGATACCTCCAGAAGACGTCACCAGAGGATACCTCCAGAAGACGTCACCAGAGGATACCTCCAGAAAACGTCACCAGAGGATACCTCCAGAAGACGTCACCAGAGGATACCTCCAAAAGACGGATGGCACACAACATCCTTGGATTGCATGCTTGACCTGGTCTTGTAGAAAAATGCGCAACTTTGGGTGGATGTCGAACATGGATGGCTAAAGTTACCAATGCCTATGACCTTCCTGCAAAGAAAATCATCCATACAGTTGGTCCAAAGGATGCCATGAAGTCATTACTACCGTGCTTGCCTAGAGTTTCTAATTGAAAATGGGCTTCGAAGTATTGCTATAGACTGTATTTATACAGATGCGAAGAATTCTCCCCGTGAACCAGCTGCACATGTGGCTATAAGAACTGTGCGGCAGTTTCTTGGGAAGTAGAATGAAAATGTTATATTTGTTGTCTTTTGCACTACCAGCACATTTGATACCGAGATGTATACAAAGCGTTCAAATGCAACGAGGCTGAAATTTTGCTAATATGCTTGGATTTGGTGAACTAGAGATAAAGATTGTTTACCGTGGAGGTGTGGACAGTGAGAGTCGTCCCTTCTTGGTTGTTGTAGGGGCTCACTTTTTGCTCAGATCTTGAGCGATTTGTGCTTTACGTGGTAAAGGAGTTTGAGCCAATAATACATAAGCCTTATACTATTGTATACTTTCATTTTGCTGCATCTCTGCAAGTGCAACCAGATCTTGGTTGGATGAAAATATTACAACAAATACTTGGACAGAAACACCAACAAAACCTACATGTAACATATACCCTTCACCTAACTATTGGACTAAAAGTTGCAGTAGTAGGTTTACAGTTGCTTGTCGATAATGTGGTTTGGAAGAAAGTGGTATGTGTCTTTAGAAGGCTTTAACTCTTTAGATATGTACCGCAAAAGCAGTTGATCATCCCAGATTTTGTGTTTCAATTGTCTCATTTCAACCATTAATCAAGATAAGTGAATAAGCATGAAGAAAAGCTCCAAAATATTTGAAGATTTCTCGTCGTTGAACAAGATCACTAAAGAAGGTACACTCAATCCAAATTCTTAGATACTTGCATCATGATAAAAATGAATATTTTTTTAATTAAGTGGGTGTTATTAAAATTAAGAATGCATACTATTTTTTTGCAAGTATGACCTTAAATTTTAAAATTGATTGCATCACTCTTGACACAATCTAGAAAAACAGAAGATGTTACTCAAAGTCATCACCAGAGGATGATGACGTCACCAGAAGATGATGTCACCAGAGGATACCTACAGATGACATCACCAGAAGATACCTCCAGAAAATACCAGAAGATATCTCCAGAGGATACCAGAACACATCACCAGAGGATACCTCCAGAAGACGTCACCAGAGGATACCTCCAGAAGCACCTGACCCTCCAAGCTAGTGTTCTCAAACAATTTGACCACCCCAAAATATTGAGGAACACACACACCTTGACTATACCAGCCAAGTCATCTCCACACAATCTCACAACCTCGTATTGTTGAAGGCACACTAACACCACTGCCGAGTTTGAATACAAAGGTTTGTAACTTTAGTAGTTGCTGTTGGAACCAAGTTGGTTCTATACTTAGTTTTGATGTTAACAAAAATATTTTATGTAAATAGTATGTTGACTTAGAAGAACAAATCAGAAGTTATGCAAAATTAGAGGATGACACCATCAGAAGATACATCTAGAGGATGCAACCAGAAGATAGAAATGTCACCAGAAGGTTAGGCCAGATAATGCATCCAGAAGACACCAGAGGATACACACCCAGAGGATGTCATCAAAGGTCTAATAATATCATCAGAGGATATCTTTCTAAGCGCAGATCAGAAGCAAGCAGAGTCCATAAGGAGATTTGGTCCAAAGCAGAAGGAAGCCTGCCAGAGGGAGACTTGTTCCAGACCAGAAGGAATCATAAGTCAGACTTGGTGCAGACTTAATCCTGACCAGAAGATAGCTTGGTCATGAATATATGAATCAGTCCAGACTTAATCCAAACTTGATTCAGAGCAGAAGAAAACTGGTCCAGAGCAAATGACTTGGTCCATACTTGGTCTAGACCAGAAGATAGCATTGTCCAGAACATAGTTCAAATCAGAAGAAATTTTGTCCAGATTTAATCCAGACTTGATCTAGATCAGAGGATAAATGTCCAGATTAAAATATCATAAGTCCATATTTAATTCAGATTCAATCCAGACTCAAACCAGACTTGGTCCAGATTAGAGGGAAAATGTTCAGATGAATGGTCCAGATTTCAGCATCATGGCCAGTATTGCCCGAGAACAGAAGATCAGATCATATAACTTGATTAAAAATCGAAGAAGACTTGATTAAATTTTGATAGAAATTTGATCAAAGTATTAGGGGATTTGATTCAAAAATTACCGAAGACTTGTAGAAATTCGAATGCAATCTGAAGCTTAAAAAGATATGGTTTGAAATTAAAAGAAACAACATTGGTCAACATAATTTTCAAATGCAATCGAAAGCTAAAAAGATACGTTTGTTATTTAAGTGAAACAGGATTGGCCAAGATATTTTTGCAAGAGAATCTAGACAGATACAACTCGAATTAGATCATGGAAGAAACCCTAATTCTCATCTATAAAAGGAGGCTCAAGGCAAAAGACTTAGCATCGAAAATCAGTAAAAGAGTCATACACTTCTAGAAGCAAACACTCGAGTTTTCAGTGAGGTTAATAGTGAGTTTCAGCTTTCCAGAAGCAAGTACTCGTGTTTTTTGTTCCCTTGTGTTAAATCTATATTGTTCAAGTAGAGTCTACAATCTGAAGAGTCAGAAGAAGTAGCAGGTGACTTAGCAATTAGATTCAAGGTGTTGTAATTGCTTATGCAATCTGGGGTTGTCAGATTAGTAGGAGAAGACTTGACTTGAGAAGTCAAGGTGTTGTGTTCCTCAAAGGTCTAGGATTGTTAGACTGTTTGGGAAGACTGACTTGGAGGGTCAGTAATGTTGTTGTAAATCAAAGGTTTTGAATTAGTGGAAAAATCCTTCGTTGTGAAGGGACTGGATGTAGCCTAGTTAATGGTGAACCAGGATAAATCTTTGTGTTGATTATTATTTTACTTTATCCGCTGCTAACTCTGCTTGTTTATATATCAGATTTTAAATAATCATCAAAAACAGGAAAAGAATTCAAGTAGAACAAACACAATTTAACCCCCTTTCTCGTGTTTGCACCTTCAGTTGCTTCTAACAAATTGGTTATAACAATGACTATCACACTCTAAGAAAAATACTTAGAAAATATTTCTCATTCGAACAAATGTTTCTCTTTGAACTCTAAGATGAATTTGGAATTTTGAGTTCTTATACTCTTTTATGATTTTTCAATTACCTTCTTCTTGTTCAGCCTTGAGTATCTATTTATAGATAAAATTAGGGCTTCAATTTAGTCCTTGTTTAAACAAGTGACTTTCATTTGAACAAGTGATTCTGTTTGTATTTTGTTGAAATTTAGTTTCCAAATTTTTCAGATTGATATTGTTCATATTTTGTTAAGATTGAGTTTGTAAATTCTTTAGATTGATATTGTTCGTATTTTGTTAAGATTGGGTTTGTAAATTGTTCAGATTGATATTGTTCGTATTTTATTGAGATTGCTTTCATAAATTTTTCAAATGAAACTTCCTTCCAATTCAGTATTTTGTCGTTTGTCAAAATCTGAATCATATCTTTGCAGATAATAAATGTATCACATCTTGTAGATAAATCATTATCAAATCTTCTTGTAAATAATTCATATTTTATTGTGATAAATCTTGATCAAGTATTCTTGTAAATACTTCATATCTTCTTGTAGATAAATCTTGAACAAATCTTCTTGTAAATAATCCATAACTTCTTGTGATAAATCATGATCAAATATTCTTCTAAATAATTCATATCGTCTTGTGATAAATCTTAATCAAATATTCTTGTAAATGATTCATGTCTTCTTGTAGATAAATCTTGATAAATTCTTCTTGTAAATAATCCATATCTTCTTGTGATAAATCATGATCAAATCTTCTTGTAAATAATTCATATCTTCTTGTGATAAATCTTGATAAAAAAAGACTTGAAAGTGACACTATTTTTTTTGGTAATAGAATGAACATAACATAAAACATGAGCTAATGTGAAAATAATATAAAACTAATCCTATTAGGAATCTAAACTACTCTAAGCTTGGAACAACATCATTTAGGTATAGATTTTTCCTAATGAAGTCATATTTATCTTCAACTAGTGGTTTGGTGAATATGTCAGTCCATTGGTGTTCACTATCTATAAACTGGATATTTAGTACTCTTTTTTGAAAAAAGTCCGTAATGAAGTGATGTTTGATTTCTATGTGTATGGCTCTAGAATGTAGGATTAGGTTCTTGGTTAGGCAAATGGAAGAAGTTTTGTAACAGAATATGGGAATGTTACTCTCAAGAATCTTGTAGTCTTCCAGTTGATATTTCATCCATAGCATTGACAATTGCATCCTACTACTGAAATGTACTCAACTTCTAATGTTGACATTACAATTGTGCTTCACCTCTTGACCATGAGATTAAGTTTTCACCAAGAAATGTGCAGATTCCACCTATGCTTTTTCTCTCATGTTTGTCTCAAGCATAATTAACATCACAATAGCCACTTAATTTGTACTTAGTAGATTTATTGTAGAACAAGCTAAGGTTGGTAGTACTTTTTAAGTATACAAGGATCCTCATAACATTATTTAAATGAGATTCTCTTGGATCAACTTGAAATCTTGCACATATACAGTACACTAAACATAATATCAAGTCTGGACGCAGGGAGGTAAAGTAGTGATCTAATCATTCATCTATATGTTTTCTAGTCAACCTTCTAGCCTGATTTATCCTTTTCAAGTGAATAGGTAGGGTGCATTGGTTGACGCGCTTCCTCTGATCTGAGGCACTTATTCTAGTTCGACCTACTTCCTCTGATCCTGGTTGTTTCCTCTAATTTATGGGCTTTCTTCTATCTTATTTCATGCTCACTCAATTAAATAATTAGTGCATTAAATTGTTCCCACAAAAAAAACCTTTTGTTAATATCAAAACTAGATAAGGAATTTGTTCTCCAAACCATTCTGGTTCTAACAAGTATCTATTTATAGAATACGTTAGGGTTTCTCCTTTGTTCTTGCAAAATCTGAATCATATCTTTGCAAATAATAAATGTATCTTCTTGTAAACAATTCTTAATCATATCTTGTAGATTATGATCAAATCTTCTTGTAGATAAATCTTGATCAAATCTTGTAAATAATTCATATCTCCTTGTGATAAATCTTCATCAAATCCTCTTGTAAATAATTCATATCTTCTTGTAGATAAATCTTGATCAAATATTCTTGTAATTGATTCATATCTTCTTGTTGATAAGATCTTGATCATATATTCTTCAAATCTTGACCATATCTTCTTTTTAACTTGGTCAATTATAAATCTAAATCAAATCTTCTTTTAGATTGTCTTCAAAAACAAGAATCTAATTTTAACCATTGCTTGATTTTTCTAATTTCATACTATTTCTTGATTTGAGCTGGAATGGATTCAGGTTTTTCTCGGATCTTCACAAGTTTTTGATTCAGCTAAGTCTTCTTTTCATACATAATTCTTTCAATTCAGTAGTTGACTTTCCACCAGAGGCATTGACTTTCTTGTTGGAGTGAGATGTTGTGTTTCTTGAATAATGATAGTTAGAGGCAAATATGCATGACTTAGAATTAATGGCATTAGGCAAATCACCTTGTTCAAACTTCAGAGTCAGTGTAACATTAGAGGCTATATATCACATGCAACATTTGAAGTGTGTTGAACAATTTTGATCAGCGGATTATGAGCTTTGAATTTATGAGTTGAATAATCTCTTCAGAGTTAAATATACCTTGATATGAACTCTTTAGAGGAATGTTGAGTTTGTGTACATTAGAGGCATGAGAGGGCTTCAAAGTTGTAACGCCCCAGATTTTTTGATCCAAAACGTTACTTAAAAATACTTATAGAAAAATTTACGATAATTTTTTTGGGTAAGAATATCTAACATTTAACCATTTAAATAGTTAGTAACAATAACGTTTATTTAATATTATTAAAAAAATATTTATTCAAAGCTAAAACAAAGAAAAAAATTATTCCTAATGGAAGGGAACTCACTTCCGTATTTCTAGAATTCGAGTGCATTTTAAAGTTTGGTAACAAAACATTTAAAAATAGACTTAGAAATATCGCGACAATTCTATTATTACAAAATTGTCTTGAAAAACCCTATTTTTATCCCACGTTCGTCGCACGTTAATACTGATCAAATACTCTTGGATCTCCTCGAACTCATTAGTGAAGGGGAAAACACGAGAAGGAGGGGTTGAATTGTGTTTGTCAAACTTGATTACTTTTGCTGTTTTGTTGAATGTTAATGTGAATTATTCGATAGATAACTAATTAGATTCAGCAGCGGATAATAATAACATAATAACACAGCAATTTATACTGGTTCACCGTTAACTAGGCTACGTCTAGTCCCTTCCTCCAGAAGGCCTTTTCACTAATTCAAACTCCTTTGAATTACAACACCACTGACCCTACAAGCCAGTCTTCCCAAATAGCCTGACAACTCCAGACTTTTGAGGAACAACAACACCTTGACTAAACTAGCTAAGTCTTCTCAAACAGCCTGACAACCCCAGACTTTTGAGGAACGATAACAACACCTTGACTCTACAAGTCAAGTCTTCTCCTATCGGGTTATATAATAAAGGTTTGAAACTTTGCAACGTTGCTTTTGGAAAGCTATTTGCTGCACTGATTCTTGCACTCTTTTGTTGCTTCTGGAAAGCTAATTGATGCACTTATTCTTGCACTCTTTTGTTGCTTCTGAAAAGCTAATTATTGCATTGAATTTCTCTTTTGAAAACACTTAGAAAATATTGCTCTTGCACATTTGTGTTTCTCTATTTTGAACTCTCAGATAATGTTGAATTTAAGCTTGAGTTCTCATGGTTTTTGATGCTTTATTCTCTAGCATTAAGCCTCTATTTATAGTTGAAATTAGGACTTTACTGATGCTTTACTTATGGAGTATATATCGATTAATCTATTTTGAGAATATTCTGGAGTAGTTTGCTCAGATTCTGTTTTGAGTCTTTTGCTCACTGATGCTTTACTTCTGGAGTGTATTTCAATTAATCTGTTTTGAGCATTTTGCTCCGCTTCTGTTTTGAGCATGCTTTTAACTAGAAACTATTTCTCGAGTCTTTTGCTCCAATTCTGTTTTGAGCATTTTTCTTAGATTCTGTTTTGAGCATATTTTTAGCTAGATTCTGTTTCTCGAGTCTTTTGCTTCAATTCTGTTTTAAGCATTTTTCTCAGATTCTATTTTGAGCATTTTTCTCAGACAGATTCCTTTGATGATATATCCTCTGGAGATATCCTCTGGTGACGTCATCCTCTTATTTCTGCTTCTGGTGACGTCATCTTCTGATGACATCCTCTGGTGACATCATCCTCTGATTTCTGCTTCTGGTAACGTCATCCTCTGATCTATTCTTCTGGTGACATTTTTCATTCTTCTTCTAAGTCAAATATGTTATTTTCATAAAATACATTTGTTAACATCAAAACTTTAATTACAAGAACCAACATGGTTCCAACAATCTCCCCTGTTTTGATGATGACAAACAATGTATTTTTTATAATACTTTTTATTTCTTTTGACTTTGACTCCCCCTAAGAATAAGCTTCATTTTATACTTTCTCCCCCTAACTCTAATGCCTAGATATCATATCAAATACATCATACATCATCTTCTCGTCCTTTCAAATACATCATCTTTTCCCTTTGATATTTTATCAAATATTACATCTTCTCCTCCTTTGTCATCAGACAAAAAAGATTGAATGAAGAAAAGAGATCCTCTATTTTTTTAATAATAAAAGTACACGAAAAATAAAATAACATACAAAAAATTAAACTAAGCTATTAGGTTAGGGATGAAGATAAGATTAAGGTTTTTCTTGATGAATTCAAACTTATCTTCAGGTATTGGTTTAGTGAATATGTCAGCCCATTGATGATCAGTGTCTACAAATTGAATGTTAAGTACCCCTTTTTGAACATAATCTCTGATGAAGTGGTGTTTGATCTCTATGTGTTTGGCTCTAGAATGTACGATAGGGTTTTTGGTTAGGCAAATTGCAGAGGTGTTATCACAATAGATGGGTATATTGGATTCTAATATTTTGTAATCTTCAAGTTAATGCTTCATCCAGAGTAGTTGAGAGCTACAGCCTGCTGCTGAAATGTATTCAGCCTCTGCTGTTGAAATGGCAATGGTGTGTTGTCTCTTACTGGACCAGAAATTAATTTGTCTCCTAAAAAGGTACAATAGACACTAGTGCTTTTTCTTTTAAGTTTATCTCCAGCATAATTAGAGTCACAGTATCCACTCAGTTTGTATGTAGGAGTTTTCTTATAGAACAAGGTGAGGTTGGTAGTGCCTTTTAGGTATCTAAGGATTCTCTTAACGGCAGTTAAATGGGCTTTCCTAGGGTCAGACTAAAATCTAGCACATACGCATACACTAAACATGATATCAGGTCTCGAAGCAGTGAGATAGAGTAGATATCCTATCATTCCTCTGTAGGATTTTTAATCAACTTTTTGTCCTAAGTCATCATTTTCAAGTGAGCAGGTAGATTGCATTGGAGTAGCCATAGGTTTGCATTCACTCATCTTAAAATTCTTGAGAAGCTCTTTTGTATATTTTGATTTATGAATGTATATACCTTTTTGACTTTGCTGAATTTGTATTCCTAGGAAGAACTTAAGTTCTCCCATCATACTCATTTGAAATTCGTGCTGCATTAATTCAGAAAATTCTGGTCACTGAAGCAAAAGTCTTAGTGTAGTCAATATCTCCTTGCTAACTGTAACCTTGTGCCACAAGTCTTGCCTTGTTTCTGACAACTTCACCTTTTTCATTTAGCTTATTACTAAAGACCCACTTGGTTCCAACAATGTTCTTTTCTGGTCTTGGAACTAGATCCCAAACATCATTCCTCTTAAATTCATTTAACTCTTCTTGCATTGCAATAATCCATCCATCATCTGCCAATGCTTCACTAACAAAGGTAGGCTCAATCGATGAGAGTAAGCCAAACAGACTGATGTCTTTTAGTGATGATCTGGTTTTTAAAGAATCATTTCCACTTCCAATGATCAGATTTTCAGGATGAGATGACTGATATTTCCATCCAGATTTCTCTTCTGACTTCTCATAACTAATTCTGATTTGATCGGATTCGTCCTTTGGAGATGTGTCACATGCTTCTGATTTGCTTGTATCATTCACTTCTTCAAACTTGATTACTTTTACTGTTTTGTTGAATGTTAATGTGAATTATTCGATAGATAACTAATCCAATTCAGCAGCAGATAATAATAACATAATAACACAGCAATTTATATTGGTTCACCGTTAACTAGGCTACGTCTAGTCCCTTCCTCTAGAAGGCCTTTTCACTAATTCAAACTCCTTTGAATTACAACACCACTGACCCTACATGCCAGTCTTCCCAAACAGCATGACAACCCCAGACTTTTGAGGAAATACAACACCTTGACTAAACTAGCCAAGTCTTCTCAAACAGCCTGACAACCCCAGACTTTTGAGGAAAGATAACAACACCTTGACTCTACAAGTCAAGTCTTCGCTTACCAATCTGACAACCCCAAATTGAAGAAGGAATCTACACCACTATCGGGTTATATAATACAGGTTTGAAACTTTGCAACGTTGCTTCTGGAAAGCTATTTGCTGCACTGATTCTTGCACTCTTTTGTTGCTTCTAGAAAGCTATTTCCTGCACTGATTCGTGCACTCTTTTGTTCCTTCTGGAAAGCTAATTGATGCACTTATTCTAGCACTCTTTTGTTGTTTTTGAAAAGCTAAATATTGCACTGAATTTCTCTTTCGAAAACACATAGAAAATATTGCTCTTGCACATTTGTGTTTCTCTATTTTGAACTCTCAGATAATGTTGAATTTAAGCTTGAGTTCTCATGGTTTTTGATGCTTTATTCTCTAGCATTAAGCCTCTCTTTATAGTTGAAATTAGGACTTCACTGATGCTTTACTTCTGGAGTGTATTTCGATTAATCTGTTTTGAGAATATTCTGGAGTAGTTTGCTCAGATTCTGTTTTGAGTCTTTTGCTCACTGATGCTTTACATCTGGAGTGTATTTCAATTAATCTGTTTTGAGCATTTTGCTCCGCTTCTGTTTTGAGCATGCTTTTAGCTAGATTTTGTTTCTCGAGTCTTTTGCTCCAATTCTGGTTTGAGCATTTTTCTCAGATTTTGTTTTGAGCATATTTTTAGCTAGATTCTGTTTCTCGAGTCTTTTGCTTCAATTCTGTTTTAAGCATTTTTCTCAGATTTTGTTTTGAGCATTTTTCTCAGAAAGATTCCTCTGATGATACATCCTCTGGAGATATCCTCTAGTGACGTCTCTGATTTCTGCTTCTGGTGACGTCATCTTCTGATGACATCATCCTATGATTTCTGCTTCTGGTAACGTCATCTTCTGATCTATTCTTCTGGTGACATTTTTCATTCTTCTTCTAAGTCAAATATGTTATTTTCATAAAATACATTTGTTAACATCAAAACTTTAATTACAAGAACCAACTTGGTTCCAACAATTAGTACCTAAAATGTTGTTCTAAGGGTCAAATTTTTCCATAATCCATATAAAACCAAAGCTAAACATATAGAAGAATAACACAAAACATATAAAGGTAAAAACTTCCAATTTAAAAGAAAAAACTGCTCAAACCGGTAAATTTTATATAAAAAATATATGTATAATGCATGCTTCTATAACTATATGATCTGGATATAAACCTGCCACTAAGGCAACTTCCACACAGAAAAATCACCCATACGAATGAGGAAAATAAACCTGCCACTAATGCAACTTCCACATAGAAGATCACCCATACCAATGGGGAAAATAAACCTGCCACTAAGGCAACTCCCACGAAGATGCATATACCATGACATGATGATATATTATCAAAGAGATATATTCCCACACAACCAACTAAGAATCATGTCATATGCATTCAAAATCACATTTTTTTTTTAAAATCAACATTTTATACTCATATCACTAAGATCACATACCACACATCCATATCATTAATTATTAATTTCATACCATCCAACTAACGGTCTAACTATAATTTGTGTGGGGAAAAGCCCTTACCTTGGCCGCTTTTCTTCCTAGTACAAAGCTCTAAGCCCCCACGAAATTGTTCTCAAGAAAAGAAATTCCAAGCTTTTGATGAACGAAGAAGAGGTGCTGTGAAGGTGATGGCGGCTAGGGTTTCGGTGTTCTTTTTTGCTTATTATTACTTAGTATGGAATTATTGTAGACTTTAGGGAAAGTTTAAAGTGGAGATTATTGGGTAGATAGTGTTGGGCCCAAATAAAGAATACAAAGGAGAAAATATTATTATTATTTTTTTTTTAACCTTGATCATACAAAAACTAACCCATAAACTCCTAGCCCAAATTTCTATTATGGGTTGGGTCACGCCAAGCCACAAACCCTTAGCCCAAATTCTTCTTGTACTAAAAAAAAAAAAACACACACACACATATATATATATATATATAAAACCTCTTCATTGATTAAATAATTCTTATTAATAATTTTATCAACTACAATAAGTCGAACAAGGAAAATAATTATCACACAAAATTAATATTTAAAAATATATATATTTATAGGTCTTAATTATTTTAAATAATAAATTTAGAGGATGTTACAAGAGGCATGCTTCAAATTCAGTCTCTAGAGGCAGTCTTCAGACTCAGTTTCAAAGTCATTCTTTAGAGGCAGTCTTCAGATCTAGTTATCAGACCCAAACATCAGAGGAAATCTTTGTAACCTTTAGAGGCACGTTACTTTCATCTGACTTGGTCAGATTCATCTTCTGATGTTTTGTCATCTTCCTCTGATTAGCTTGTATTATCTGATTGTTTGGGTTCTTCTGGTTTGTCTCATCTGCTTTGACTATTTAAGGTCAAGTTGTTTGTCATCAAATTTAGCATGTATTGGCTCATCCACAATTTGAGTTTTCCTATTGAACACTCTAAAAGCTTTAGATCTTTCATTGTTTCCAAGGAAGGTACACTTTTGTAAGAAGGGATGAAACTTGCCAAGGTTTCTTTTTAGTGTTTCACATATAACAAATACAATAAGGCTTTTTACCCTTCCATAATTCATATGGTGTTTTATTCAATATTGACCTAATTAAAATTCTAATCTAAATATACCGTGCAGTGTTAATTGCCTCTGCCCGAATTTTTTTTGCAACATCTATCTCATATAACATGGTTCTAGCCATTTCTACAACTCCATTTTGTTGTGGTATTCTAGAAAAAGAGAAGTTGTGTGAGATTCCATTCTCATCACAAAAAATTTCAAAAACTTGTTTTCGAATTCTCTTCCATGATCACTATTAATTGTTATAATCCTAAGTTCTTAGGCATAAAGCAATTCTTAGTTTGTTTTCCCTTTTGACAAGCTTCACACATAATTTAATTTTTTTAGAAAACATTATGTATGTAACACCCTGAGTTTAAAACACAGCGCGAGTGTATTTATTTATTTATTTTAAATAAATAAAAGGAATTTTCTAAATTATTAATTCAAAATAGTTAAAGTCAAATTAAATAAAATTAAATCATTTCATTAAATAATATGTCATGATTAAATCGTTTCGTAAAATAGTATGTCATAATTCCATCGATGAACGTAATTAATTAATTTTATCATAACATCACTAAGTACTTAAGCTTTGGGAATTAATAATAAACGTTAATACATTTCACAAAAAAAAAACAGTGTCATATCATCTCAAAAAGAACACCCGGCCTGCGGTCCACTAAACAGTTTCAGAGTGCGGAAGAGATCAGCGGAAAAGTTATACAATAATTCCCAAAATAAATAATTACATCCACCGAAGTCAAGACCCTATACTAAAAGTCTAAACTAATCATTTCTCAAAACAACATGCAAAGTATTTTCCAGTATTCTTACACAACCAAAACAACATGCAAAGCATTTTCCAGTATTCCCACACAACCAAAATAGCAATGTTATATCAGCCAAAACAGCAACATCACAGAATCATCAAACATCAACAGGATGCATTTTTCGCATTTTATAACAAGATGCACAATAGTTTCGTTTTTCAAACCAGAAACTAAAATATGATCACACATCAAACATGCATTGACAGCCCTAAAATGCAAACTAGAAAGTGGAAGGTGCCCCTTACCTCTGTTACGTTTCTGCTCCCGTTCACGTTTCTGCGACAAAAATCGGCGAAGTTTCCATTTGCGTTTGCCGCCACCAAGGTTAGTTTTCTAGCTCCGTAATGAGGAGAGGAACAACTTTTGTTCTTGGTACTTGGTGGTTCGGTGCTTGGATTTCAATGTAATCTCACTTTTGAGCTACTCTTTTTTGTTTTTTTCTATGAACGGGAAACAGAATGGGAAGAGGAAGAAGAAGGGTACTGTTTCATGCAGTAAGGGAGGAGGAAATATGTTTATTTATGTTTCTGTCCTGGCCTCTCCCATCTATATATAGAGACACTTAGGTGTCACCTCACCCACACCTCAATATTATAATATTATTTGACCCTCCAGCACTTAACCAGTCTCGTCGCAATTAGCAGAAAACATCTTAATTAACTATCGATAATTTAATTACTCGTAATTAAATTTAGTTTATCCTTCATCCAATAATTTTAATTCAACCTCCAAAATAAATATTTATATATATATTTTTACACAAAATACACATATATTAAATATTTTACAACTATTCTCCAAAATACACTTAATGTTAAATCCATAAATCTAAATTTTAAATTTAAGGGTCTTACAAGGTAGACCTCTAACAAGTTGAAAAGGAGGAGGCTATGTGAAGGGAGAAAATAAAGAGAGAATAAAGAATGAGTTGAAAAGGAGAGGAGAAGAGTGAAAAGAGAAGGAGTTGAAAAGGAGAAGAAAAAGTCAGTATCAGACTTAGGGGGAGAGATTGGTCTGAGGGGGAGTAATTCAAGTCTTCGAGTTATAAACTAGCAAAATAAGTTAAGGTTTTATCATCATCAAAAAGGGGGAGATTGTTGGAACCAAGTTGGTTCTAAGTACTTAGGATTTTGATGTTTACAAAAGCACTCCATGTAATCTTATTTTGAACCTTGAATTATTAAATCAAAAGCTGAAGTAATCAGAGGCAGAAAATGCATCCAGAATGCATCTTGGAATTACCAGAGGATACTCCAGGATGTCAAAACATCACCAGAAGATATCTTTGCTGGCCCAGATCAGAAGAAAGCAAAGTCAGAAGGAGACCGGGACCAGACTAGAAGGAAGCCTGCCAAAGGGAGACTTGATTCAGACCAGTAGAAGTCATAAATCAGACTTAATCCAGAAGTTATTCTGACCAGAAGATGGCCTGGCAGTGAAATAATAAACAGCCCAGACTTGATCCAGACTTAATCAGAGGATAAGTTAATGGGTCCAGAACAAGAAAATCAATCCAGATTTGACCCAGACCAGAAGATAGCATGAATCAGGGTATGAAACTAAGTCCAGACCAGAAGAAATGATCTCCAGAATTGATCTAGAAATGATCTAAAACAGAAGGTAAAATATCAAGACTGAAATATTATTTGTCCAGATTAAATTTCAGTTTAATCCAGACCAAATCCAGAATTGGTCCAGATCATAGGGAAGATTTAAGTATTTGGCCATGTGTTGGCCGAGATCATAAGATCAGACCATGGCCCAGTGTTGGCCGAAATCAGAAGGTCAGGATGTGTGGTCCAGCAATGGCCAAGATCAGAGGATCACAACAAATCAGTTTGTTAGACCAGGATGGCCGAGATCAGAGGATCAGAAGGTTAGAAAGTGTGGTCCAGGGTTGGCCGAAATCAGAGGATCACATCAGATCACTTAGTATGGTCCAGATGTGGACTAGTGTAGAAGATCAAATGGTCCAGAGTTAATCATGGGGATTAACGGTGAAGATTTAATTAAATTTGATCAAAGAGTTAAAAGGATTTGTTACAAAAATAAAGTGAAGTCGTATGGAAGATCAGGAGCTGTTGGCAGGAAGAAACTAAAGACATGATTGGCCAGTTATTTTTGAAAGAAAATCTGAAGCTTAAAAAAGATATGTTTTTTATTTAAATGAAGCCCAATTGGTCAAGATATTTTTGCAAGAGAATCCAGCAAGCTACAGCTCGAAATTAAGCTTGGAAGAGACCCTAATTCGCATCTATAAAAGGAGGCTCAAGACAGAATACTTAGTATCGAAAATTACAAAAGAGTCATACACTTCCAAAGCAAACACTCAAGTTTTCAGTGAGGTTAATTGTGAGTTCCAGCTTTCAAGAAGCAAGCACTCGTGTTATTTTCTTCCCTTGTGTTAGATCTAAGTTGTTGAAGTAGAGTCTAGAATCTGAGGGAGTCAGAAGGGGTAACAGATTACTTGGCAATTAGATTCAAGGCGTTGTTATTCCTTCTACAATCTGGGGTTGTCAGATTGGCAGGAGAAGACTTGACTTAGGAAGTCAAGGTGCTGTATTCCTGAAGAGTCTAGGATTGTTAGACTATTTGAGAAGATTGACTTGGAGGATCAGTGGAACTGTTGTAATTCAAGGTTTGAATTAGTGAATTCCTTCAAGGTGAAGGGACTGGACGTAGCCTCGTTAACGGTGAACCAGTATAAAAATTCTGTGTTTTATGTTTACTTTATAACCGCTGCTAACTCTGTTTTTATTCATACATGAAGTTTTGTTTTAAAAGTGTAAAAACAGGAAAAGTATTCAAGTTAGTCAAACACAATTCAACCCCCCTTCTCGTGTTTGCACCTTCAATTGGCATCAGAGCTGGGTTTCAAGGCGGAGCACTTAACAATGTCTGAGGAAAGGGGTTCAACATGGCAGAATCCAGAGATGAACTGGGAGGCAACATCAACAGACCACCACTGTTTGATGGAGAAAGGTTTGAATATTGGAAGGACAGAATGAGAAGTTTCTTCATATCTCAAGATCCTAAATTATGGAAGATGGTAGTCAAAGGATATACTACACCTACTGATCTAGAAGATCCAACTAAAGAACTAGACATGGATGATATGAAACCAGATCAGAGCAGATTATACAAACTTCATCACAAGTCCAGAAACATCATGATTAGTGCCACCACATTCAAGGAATTTGACAGATGTACAGATAAAGAAACAGCAAAGAGCATATTCAACAGTCTGGTTCTGACCTATGAAGGAAGCCAGCAGGTTCAAGAAGCAAGGGCTAACATACTGGTCAAACAGTATGAGCAGTTCAAGATGGAAGAGGATGAAGACATTGAAGCAATGTTCAGCAGATTCCAGATTATGGTTTCAGGATTAAAAGTATTAAGGAAAAGCTACACCACTGCAGATCATGTAAATAAGATCCTTAGAAGCTTACCAACCAACTGGAGACCAAAGGTTACTGCAGTACAGGAAGTTAGGGATCTGAATACCTTGAAGTTTGAAGATCTGATCAACTCCCTCAGGTCTCATGAAATAGAGCTGAATGCAGATGAACCTAAGAAGAAGAAGAATCTGGCTCTGAAGTCGAAACAGAAGAAAGTTGCAAGGGCAGCATCAGATCAGAGGATAGTGACAGTGACTGTCATGATATGGCTTACTTAACCAAACAGATGGTTAAGATCAGGGAAAATAGGAAGAGGAGACGTTCCAAGAAGAAACATAACAGCAAAGATAAGGAAGAATCTGACAAGAAGAACATCATCTGTTATGGATGCAATGAACCTGGACATATCAAGTCAAAACGTCCAAATCTAGAAAAAGGCAAACAACACAAAAAGAGTTCCAGATTCAGAAAGAATGGTCTGACGGCTGCGTGGGATGTATCAGAATCAGAAGAAGAATCGTCTGATGAAGAAGAGGTAGAAACAGCAATGATGGCACACATCAGGTCTGCTTCTGGACTTCATAAAGGCACGATTTCTGGAAGGAAAGCAGGCAGAAGGAAGAATGATCGAAGCAGTCATTCAAGCAAGTCTGGAAGCACATCAGAGGAAACAATTATGGCTCTGATGGCTCATACCAACTCAAGTTCTGGATACAGCTCAGGCTCTGGAACAGAATCAGAAGATGAAGACAGTGAGGTATTTTCTGATCTCTCTAAATCTGAATTAATTGATGCTGTAAAAGACTTGTTAAATGCAAACAATAAGATGTCTTAAAAACTGAAAACTCTTAGGGAAGATAAGAAGAATCTGACCAAAGAAGTCCAAGTTTTAAAGAATCGAAATTCTGAGTATGCAACTGAAAACAAAGATTTTACAACTGAAGTTGCAAGACTCAAATCTGAAAACCAAACTCTCAAAAGTAATATATGTTCCACTTCCAAAACTGTTTGTGAATCTGATATGCATGAACAATTTTTTCAAAACTTTATTTCCAATGGAATGGAAAGAAGTAAATATGCATCTATGATTTATGGAAACAGTAACACTGGAAAGAGAGGTCTTGGTTTTACAAAAACGATTACTAAAAGTAAAGCTGTTCATTTTGATGTCTTATGCATTGTTTTTGCTAAGAAAGGTCACTCTGAACTATCTTGTTCAATGGTAATATCTGAACAAGATCAGAGAGTTGTTAAAACTAACAAACCTGGACTCAATCAGTTCTGGGTACCAAAAGATCAAATTGTCTATGTTGCAGATATTCAGAGCAACCAAAAGGAGACACCAACAATGGTGCCTGGACAATGGATGTTGACAATGCACAAGCAGAAGAAGGTTTATGTTCCAACATCTACCAAACAGAAGCCAAGTGACTCTGGTAGAAGAAGAACTGGTCAACACAATACCTACCAGAACCAGAATCATAGGAGGAACAGGAAATATCAAAGATATCACACGAATCAGAACAGGAATTGGAACCAGAATCAGAACTGGAACCAGTATTAGAGGAATAGGAACTAGAACCAGAACCAGAATTGGAACCAGTATCAGAGGTACAGGAACTGGAACTAGAACCAGAATTGGAACCAGTATCAGAGGCACAGGAATTGGAACCAGAACCAACACTGGAACCATAATTTGAATTAGTACCAGAACCAGCATAATTACCAGAATCAATATAATCACCAGAATCACCATAAGTTCTAGAATCACCATAGGAACATGGTGTATCAGCCAAAGCAGAAAGAGAGGAATCAGAATCAAGAGAGTTCTTCAAACACTCCAGTGAGATTCATCAAGACTACAAACCTGGAAGGGAATTCAAATCCCCTCATCCAAACCATGTAATCACATAACATACAAATTAGGAATCTAAAAATTAGAAGCAAGAGGATTTTCAGAGTAAAACTGAAACTGTTGACATAGAGGTTACATCTTGCTGTAAATACTATTATTATTTGATATTTATGTTTACTGTGATAACAAGAAGCTTGATCTTAACAAATCAAAGCGAGATAAGTATTCTGCAGGTTTTCAAACTGTTAGAGGAATCAGGTGATTCACACGAATTGAAAACTTTAGCAGAAACAGCATTCCAGTGGTTTCAAAAATAAGCAGAAACCACCAGAAGCAAAATTAATGGTTTGGCTGTATTGAGTTCTTTTTTAAATTAATTGATTTATATTATGTTATATGAGAAACTGCTTGATCTTGACAAATCAAAGCAAGATAAAGACAATGCAGGTTCACCAGAACCAAAGGGAGCAGAAGAAGAAGCCGAAGAAACAGAACTACCTGGAAAGGTAGAGGATACAAGCAAGTCAGCAACACATGACAAATATTAAAAAGATAAATCTGATCAAGTCAGAAACAGCCAAGATAAGTCAGAAGAGAAATATGGATACTTATCAGAATCAGAAGCTGTTACAGATTTACCAGAACTAGAAGTTGATTTATCAGAATAAGAAGCTGTTACAGATCTTCCAGAACCAGAAGTTGATGCGAACCAAGCAATATTGATGAAGCTTTTGCAAAGGAAGATTGGATACTTGCAATGAAAGAAGAGCTAAACGAATTCCAAAGGAATGATGTTTGGGATCTGGTATCCAGACCAAACAAAAACATTATTGGAACCAAGTGGGTGTTCAGGAATAAACTTAATGAAAAAGGTGAAGTGGTAAGGAACAAAGCCAGACTTGTAGCTCAAGGATACAGTCAACAGCAAGGTATAGACTACACTGAGACTTTTGCTCCAGTGGCCAGGTTAGAAGCAATTAGAATTCTTTTATCATTTGCTGCTAATCATGATATAATGCTGTATCAAATGGATGTTAAAAGTGCATTCTTAAATGGCTATATAAGTGAGGAAGTCTATGTCAAACAGCCCCCTGGATTTGAAAATTCTGATTTTCCAGACCATGTTTTTAAACTTAAAAAATCTTTATATGGTTTAAAACAAGCACCTAGGGCATGGTATGACAGACTTAGTAACTTTCTGCTTAAGAATAAATTTAATAGAGGCCAGATTGATAATACTCTATTTAGGAAATCCATTAAAAATGATATTTTGATTATTCAAGTTTATGTTGATGATATCATATTTGGATCGACTAATGGCACTTTGTGCAAAGAGTTTTCTGACCTAATGCAGAAAGAGTTACAAATGAGCATGATGGGAGAACTCAAGTTCTTCCTGGGAATTCAGATTCACCAAGGTAAATCAGGTATACTCATTCACCAATCTAAATATACTAAAGAACTTCTTAAAAAGTTCAAAATGAGTGAATGTAAGCCTATGGCCACCCCCATGCACCCAACCTGCTCACTTGATAAAGATGAAACCAGCCAAAAGGTATACCAGAAAACATACAGAGGTATGATTGGATCCCTTCTTTATTTAACTACTTCTAGACCTGACATCTTGTTTAGTGTTTATGTCCGTGCCCGTTTTCAAGCTGACCCTAGGGAATCCCATTTAACTGTGGTCAAACGAATTTTGAGATACCTTAAAGGAACCACCAACGTTACCCTGTTATACAAGAAAACCCCCACCTACAAACTCAGAGGTTTTTGTGATTCTGACTATGCTGGAGACAAGCTGGAAAGGAAAAGTACAAGTGGCAACTGCACTTTCTTAGGTGATAATTTGATCTCTTGCTCAAGCAAAAGACAAAGCACCATTGCCATGTCAACAGCTGAAGCTGAGTATATATCAGCAGCAGGATGCAGTTCACAGTTACTCTAGATGAAACATCAACTTGAAGATTACAACATCTTTGAAACCAATATCCCTTTGTTATGTGATAACACTTCAGCCATAAACCTAACCAAGAACCCTATCTTACACTCTAGAGCCAAACACATTGAAATAAAACACCATTTCATTAGGGACCATGTTCAAAATAGGACTTTAAGCATCCAATTTGTGGACATTGATCATCAATGGGCTGACATCTTCACCAAAGCATTACCAGCAGATAGGTTCGAGTTCATCAAGAAGCATCTCAGCATTACCTCCATATCTAACTAGCTCAAGTAGTCATCTTAGAAGTTTTTAAATTTCTTGTAATTTTAATTTCTGTCTTTTATTTTCTGTTTTACTTTCTGTAATTTGTAAAGAGAAAAACAAAAACAAAATACAAAAAAAGTAGGACCTCTTTTTGGTTGATGATAAAAAGGGGGAGAGAGAGAGAGAAATGAAAAATAAATAGAAAAAGAGAGATAAAAAGAAAGGAGGAGCGGAAAAGAAAGAGATGAAAAGAGAAGGAGTTGAAAAGGAGAAGAATCAGGGAGAGAGAAAAAGAAAGAGTCAAAAAGAGAAGAAGTTGAAAAGGAGAGGAAACAGGGAGAGAGAAAAATAAAGAGAGAAAAAGAAAGAGTGAAAAAAAGAAAGAGTTGAAAAGGAGAGGCTATGTGAAGGGAGAAAAGAAAGAGAGAATAAAGAATGAGTTGAAAATGAGATGAGAGGAGAAGAAAAGAAAGAGTGAAAAGAGAACGAGTTGAAAAGGAGAAGAAAAAGTTAGTATCAGACTTAGGGGGAGAGATTGGTCTGAGGGGGAGTAATTCAAGTCTTCGAGTTATAAACTAGCAAAATAAGTTAAGGTTTTTTCATCATCAAGAAGGGGGAGATTGTTGGAACCAAATTGGTTCTAAGTACTTAGGATTTTGATGTTTACAAAAGCACTCCATGTAATCTTATTTTGAACTTTGAATTATTAAATCAAAAGCTAAAGTAATCAGAGGCAAAAAATGCATCCATAATGCATCCTGGAATTACCAGAGAATACTCCAGGATGTCAAAACATCACCAGAAGATATCTTTGCTGGCCCAGATCAGAAGGAAGCAAAGTCAGAAGGAGACCTGGACCAGACTAGAAGGAAGCCTGCCAGAGGAAGACTTGATTCAGACCAGTAGAAGTCATAAGTCAAACTTAATCCAGAAGTTATTTTGACCAGAAGATGGCGTGGCAGTGAAATAATAAACAGCCCAGACTTGATCAAGACTTAATCAGAGGATAAGTTAATGGGTCCAGAACAAGAAAATCAATCCAGATTTGACCCAGACCAGAAGATAGCATGAATCAGGGTATGAAACTAAGTCCAGACCAGAAGAATGATCTCCAGAATTGATCCAGAACTGATCCAAAACAGAAGGTAAAATGTCTAGACTGAAATATTATTTGTCCTGATTTAATTTCAGTTTAATCTAGACCAAGTCCAGAATTGGTCCAGATCAGAGGGAAGATTTTCAGATCAATGGTTCAGATTTAAGTGTTTGGCCCAGTGTTGGCCGAGATCATAAGATCATACCATGGCCCAATGTTGGCCGAAATCAGAAGGTCAGGATGTGTGGTCCAGCAAAGGCCGAGATCAGAGGATCACAGCAAATCAGTTTGCTAGACCAGGATGGCCGAGATCAAAAGATCAGAAGGTTAGAAAGTGTGGTCCAGGGTTGGCCGAAATCAGAGGATCATAACAGATCACTTAGTATGGTCTAGATGTGGACTACCGCAGAAGATCAAATGGTCCAGATTTAATCATGAGGATTAATGGTGGAGATTTAATTAAATTTGATCAAAGAATTAAAAGGATTTGTTACAAAAATAAAGTGAAGTCGTATGGAAGATCAGGAGCTGTTGGCAGGAAGAAACTAAAGACATGATTGGCCAGTTATTTTTGAAAGAAAATCTGAAGCTTAAAAAAGATATGTTTTTAATTTAAATGAAGCCCAATTGGTCAAGATATTTTTGCAAGAGAATCCAGCAAGATACAACTCGAAATTAAGCTTGGAAGAGACCCTAATTCGCATCTATAAAAGGAGGCTCGAGACAGAATACTTAGTATCGAAAATTACAAAAGAGTCATACACTTCCAAAGCAAACACTCAAGTTTTCAGTGAGGTTAATTGTGAGTTCTAGCTTTCAAGAAGCAAGCACTCGTGTTATTTTCTTTCCCTTGTGTTAGATCTAAGTTGTTGAAGTAGAGTCTACAATCTGAGGGAGTTAGAAGGGGTAGCAGATTACTTGGCAATTAGATTCAAGGTGTTGTAATTCCTTCTACAATCTGGGGTTGTCAGATTGGCAGGATTGTTAGACTATTTGAGAAGATTGACTTGGAGGATCAGTGGAACTATTGTAATTCAAGGTTTGAATTAGTGAAATCCTTCAAGGTGAAGGGACTGGACTTAGCCTCGTTAACGGTGAACCAGTATAAAAATTCTGTGTTTTATTTTTACTTTATATCCGCTGCTAACTCTGTTTTTATTCATACATCAAGTTTTGTTTTAAAAGTGTAAAAACAGGAAAAGTATTCAAGTTTGTCAAACACAATTCAACCCCCTTCTCGTGTTTGCACCTTCAATAGCCTCCACTGTCCAAGTACCATGACTAGTGTTTCAACTTGGCTGCTGAGAACATCTACAACATAGATAATTTGGTTCTTAGGTACCCAAATTTGGTTGGGTCATGGTTTGTTAGTCTTGAAAGGTTTCTTGTCTTTCCTTGTGTTTAACATGGGAAACGACATTTTGGAGTGACCTTTCTTGGAGAAAACAGTACATAAAACATCACGTTTGATAAGTTCAGACTTAGTTATTGTTTCTTGGTATCCTAGACATTTTTTACAATTTCTAATACCTCCATAAATCATCAAAGCATAGTATGTTTTTTCTATACTATTAGCTAGAAAGTCTTGGAATACTACTTCATATTTATCAGAATTACATATGACATTTTCTAAAGGTTTTGAGACATGATTATCTTTCAGAGTTGTATTTTTTGTTTTAAGCTGAACAATTTCATTTTTTTAAACATTAATTTCTTCAGTTAGATTTGAATTTACTTTCCTAAGTGCTTTTAGTTTTATAGACAAATCTACTTGCTCTTCATAATCAGAGGATTCATCAGAATCATCCCATGTAGCCATTAGAATCTTCTTTTTGGGTCTGGAGTCTTTCCTCTGACGTTTCCTTTTCTCTAGATTTGGACATTCAAACTTGACATGCCCAAGTTCATTACATCCATAACAGATGATACTTTTCTTGCTAGACTTGTCATCATTTCCTTTGTTGGACTGCTTTGAATTTCTTTGAGGAAATGACTTCTTTTTATTGTGTCACATCCTCTAAATTTTTATATATATGAAATCCAGCTTCTCATCCTCTGAGTCTACATTTTGGTCATCTGAATCACTATCCTCTAATTTTTTCGTTACCTTTAGAGCCTTTTTTTGCTTGGAATTCAAAGCCAAATTCTTCTGCTTGGGCTTATCTTCTACAAGCTCAATTTCATGTAATCTCAAGGAGCTAATAAGTTCTTCCAATTTTAGAGTATCTAATTGCTTGACCTTTGCTTCTTGAACTTGCTTGTTTCCTTCATAAGTTAGAACCAAATTGTCATCGATGTTCTTTGTTGTTTCTTTGTCAGTTCGTTTTTTAAATTCCTAAAAGGTGATTGCATTTACCATGAAGGTTCTTGACTTGTAGTGCATCTTGTACATCTTCTTCTATTTAGAATCAATCTCTTCCCTTGTAATTTCAGTATTTGTTGGAGTAGTGTAGCCATCTTCCACTAAGTCCCAAAGTTTAGGAACTTGTCAGATAAAGAAGCTTATGAGTATGTCCTTCATGTACTCAAATCTTTCTCCATCAACCAAAGGTGGTCTGTTGATGTTTCTACCAGAGGCTTCTTCATCGAATCCAGACATATTGAATCCTTGGATCTTTGCTCAAACATTACAAAGTGTCCAGCCTTGAGACCGAACATTGATACTAGTTGAAGGTGCAAACACGAGAAGGGGGTAGAATTATGTTTCTCTAAGTTGGATTCTTTTTAATTATTTATTCAAGAACTGTTCCAAGTTGGTGATTTTAACTAAAATAGAGGCAATAGCAATCAGACTTAAGTAATCAGAGGAAGCAGTAAAGTAAATAGTGCAGAAGTAAAGTGACACAAGCAGATTTATCTTGATTCATCACCAACTTGGTAGCTACATCCAGTCCCTTCACTTAGAAGGATTTAACCACTAATTCAAATCCTTGAATTACACAACACATGATCCTACAAGTCAATCTTATCAAAACAACATGACACCTATAGACTTTTTTGAGGCAGTCAAACACCTTGACCCTACAAATCAAGTCTTTTCCACACAACCTAAAAACAATAGATTGTTGAAGGCAACTACACATTGACCCTAAAAGTCAAGTCTTCTCAACACAACCTGAAAACCACAAATTGCTTGAGGAACACTATAGCCACTATCGGGTTGGGTTACATAAGTTTGGAACGGATTGTGTTTTGCTTCTACTAAGTAGATTGTTAAAATTGATTTCTCACACTAAACTTTTGAACTTTGAATACTTGGGAAATTTGAGCTCTCAAAAGTTTTTTTGCATTGTATGGATTTATGAGTTCGTGTTTTCTTCTTCATCCTTGAGTATCTATAAATAGAATAAATTAGGGTTTCACTTTGGTCCTTGTAAAATTTGGCCTATATCTTTCTTGTGAACAAATTCTGAATGTATCTTCTTGTGATCAAATTATGAGTGTATATTCTTGTGAATAATTATGAGTGTTTCTTCCTGTGAATAATTCTGAGTGTATCTTCTTGTAAATAATTATGAGTGTATCTTCTTGTGATCAAATGCTATATGTATCTTTTTGTGAACAAATTACGAGTGTATTTGCATGTGAATAATGAATGTTTCTTTGTTATGAATAATTCTTAGTGTATCTTCTTGTGAACAAATTTTGAGCATATCTTCTTGTGCGCAAACTTTAAGCATATCTTCTTGTGAACAATCATATCTTCTTGTATACAATATTTTGACCATATCTTCTTGTGAACAATATTTTGGCCATATCTTCTTGAGAACAATATTTTGGCCATATCTTCTTGAGAACAATATTTTGGCCATATCTTCTTGAGAACAATATTTTGGCCATATCTTCTTGAGAACAATATTTTGGCCATATCTTCTTGTGAAAATATTGGCCATATCTTCTTGTGAATAATATTTTGGCCATATCTTCTCGTGAACAATTTTGACCATATCTTCTTGTGAATAATATTTTGACCATATCTTTTTTTCACATTGGTCAGATATTTCCTTCAATTATAATTTTGTTGTATCTAATTTCATACTCTTGATTCAGAAATTCTGATTCGGCTAAGTCTTTTCTTCATAATGAATTCTTTCAATCAGAGTCGTTGACTTTCCATTAGAGCCATTGAGTTTCTTGTTAGAGTGAGATGTTGTGTTTCTTCAATAATAAAAGTCAGTGGTAGAAATGTGTGACTTAGAATTAGTGGCTCTGGGCAAATCAAATTGTTGAATCATCAGAGTCAGTGCAACATTAGAGGCTACATATCAAAGGCAACATTTTGAGTGTGTTGCCACTTTTGATTAGCGGAATATGAACTTTGAATGCATGGTTTGAACAATCTCTTCATAGTTAATGATAACTTGATATAAACTCTTTAGAGGCATGCTAAGTTAGTGCACATTAGAGGCATGCAAGGGCTTTAGAAGCATGCTTCAAATTCAATCTTCAGATAGTCATCAAAGGCAGTCTTCAGACCTAGTTTCAGAGCCAATCTTTAGACCCAGTTATCAGAGGCAATTTTTAAACACAAACATTAGAGGCAGTCTTCGTAACCTTCAAAGGCATATGTTCAGACACATATGCTTTTGTGTTCCTCTAATTTCATCCTCTATTGACTTCCTCTGATAGCTTCCTATGATACCTTGTTCTAATCGCTGCACAGTTAATGAAGTCATTAGTCCAAACAAATTGTTCTCATAAAATACATTGGTTAACATCAAAATCACAAGAGGAAAACCAACTTGGTTCCAACAGTAACATGGTCACCTAGTCCACTTTAGGAACAATACAACCTTTCACTATTGTAAATAATACTCGGTAATTATTCTTAAGTTCATCTGAAATGTGAGTAACTTTAGCATCCCTAAATCATTCCTTATGACATTTAGTAAAAGTTGCAATGACGAGTGCAATAATAACAAAAATTGCCAAGACATTTTTTATTATCTCGTTGTCATAATTGGTAGCAAAACCCTAAAACATTTTAACTATATCATAGTTGAAGTATCTGTACCATCCCATATCGTAAAATCATTACTCAAGTTAAAACCTAGTTCAACGAGATTCCAAAACTTTTCATGAAGTTCACTAAGAATCTTCAACTGAGACGCATTGTAAGACATTGTAGGAGCAACAAATTTGTAAGCCATTCTTAAGCAAGCTACGAAGTTAATGATGGGGTTTCAGATTCAAATGTTTAGACTAGGTGGGAATAAAGGTCGTGGATGAAGGGAGTGACTGGAAATTTTATAAATATTTGGTTACTAAGTTTTAAAAGAGTATTTAACAACATTTTCTATAAAGGAAAGATCTTTAACAATTTGTTTGTTTTTCAAATTCAATTTTTAGGAAGGTATTTTTAGTTTAGGATAAATTTTGAAAGGGTCACAATTCAAACTCTTTATTTTTTTGTGATTATTTATTTCACTTCATGGTGTTTTCCGTCAAATAAATTGAATGATGTAGAAATGATTATTTTCTTTTATGGCATGAAACCAATTTTAATTATATTTATGCAACTACAAATTCAATTCAAATAGTTGAAGTATAAACAATTTTCAGTAGTATTTATCTTAAGCAAAAATGATATAGTAATTATTAGTAAATAAGTAGAGCTTTCCCACTAAATAAAATGTTATATTTAAAAATAAACATTGATGTGATTTATTTCTTCCTAGCGTTTTTGATTCACTTAGCGAATAAATAATGTTGGTGAGATGTTTAATTGAGACCATGAGTAGGCAATTAGTTGAGTTTAAACAACTTTTCATCACTTGTGATTTTGACCCTTAAGAGTGTGTAGCATGTAATTTAACATGTGACGACAAGTGGTTAGCAAGTTAGACAAGTCGCCCAAGCCTTTGAGCCAAACAATATGCCAAAATTTGCATCCATAGAACTCCTTAGGTGTAGAGATACCTTAGGTACTCGATTTGTGAGGTGATTCGATGAAAATGAAATTCAAATTTTGGATAATCAATTATTACCTTAAACCACAATTTAGGCCTCTTAGAGTGGAGGTTATAGCACATGTTGATCGTCACATTCATGATTTAGTACCTTGCGTTTGTTGATTATCTAAGGGATTATATGTTTGTTTTAAATTAAATGACCATGTGCTTGAAATGGGGACTCTTTGGAGTGCAAATTATGAAAAATTACATAATCATTCATGGTATTAAAATGAGAAGCTTTTGAAAACTATCAGATTTGCTTCAAGGTTTTGATTAAACAATTTTCTACCTAAATTTTTAGGTTTCATTATGTTTTATTATGTGATTTGAAATTGCTTTCAATCGTACTTATAGAAATTGTTTAGAGTAAGCTAAAAGTTGAATTGTGATTTGTGGTATATGTTTGAGTACAAATTGTTTCGCGTGTCAATGATGTTTATGCATGTCATGTATTGTAGGACATGGATGGTAAATAGTGGTACGGTTTCACCATGTGCTAGTTGAGGTGAAATATTATTTTTACTAGAGCTTATGCTATTAAGGTTTGAAGTTAACTTAGACGTGTCACTTCTCGCGACCAAGTGTGAGTACTAAATTTTGGGTGATGAATAGAGTTGAATGCAATTTCAACTCATATATACATATGGGTGTTTCATTCCTTAGTCCCTCATACTAAGGTTGCCCTAGTTGAATTCATCCTTTCCTTCCATTCAAGTGTCTAAACCTTATGAGTTTTGTAAGTAATGGTAATAGGAATTCATATATAAGTAAGTACTTAATTAAAACACATATTCAACCCCATTCTATTAACTACCATCGAATGTGAACTTGAAAACTTTTGAAATATTAGGTCCTTCCTCAAAACCTTTCCTTTATAAAAGTGAGTAATCTTGTGTGTGAACAAATACTAAAGATGTTTATTCTTCATAGTTTTAGCTTACAGGTTGTTATGTAAAATTAGGACACCCTAATTGGTTATGTCCTAGGTAGTAACTAGATAGTGTCAGAGTTTGTAACCAAAAAGGAACTTGAGGAGACCAAGTCATAAAATTAGTAACCCATAGAACCTCGTCCTTACCCTTAGACTTTAGCCTTAAGATTTTGATGAAACCCATACCAATGAGTGATCTTTTCTTTTAAATAAATTGTGCTTATTTTATTTATTAGACGTGTTTAACTTATGGTGCGCCTTCTACTGTGTTGTATGAGTTAGACATAGGTTTCTTGGTACACTTATACATGTATACACACTAGTTTTCCCTTGTTGATTAGATATAATTGATATTTAAGAAATCTTATCCTTGTATAACATATTTGCATAAGCATGTAAGAATGTTGATGAATAGTATACGATATTTGTAATTTTGCTCTTTAAGGTTGAGACATACTAAATTTTGAGCATAAAATTTTATTTGGAGGGGAAAGTACAGCACCCCAAAATATCTTAATTATTTTTTTTATCCACCATTTTATTATTGTTAGTTATGAAATTTATGTAAAAATTGTCTTAAGTGACTTAATAGAGTACAAAATAAAAATTAAAGGATAGATTCTTAATTAGCATTAGTATTTTTAAAATGATAGTATTGATATTAGTAAAAGGTTGAAACTAGAATAGTGGAATTTAGAGTACTCTATTTTAACCCCTATCGACTAACTCTCTAGAGGTAGGAGAAGGAGAAGGATCTAGGGCTCCAAAATTGTAATAATTTCTATAAGATAACATAGAAAATGTTCATGATTTTCATGTTTGAGTATTGTCATAATTCTATTTGATTTGATATCATTGATTATTAAGAATGCATGTTAAGTGTTTGTGTTAATTACTTTGAAGAGTAATTGTTTTTATTATAATTATTTAGTGTTATGGTTGAGTCAATGAAGAGCTTATAATTGTATATTATTGGTAATTAATTGGTTTTTATGTTGAATGTTAAATATTAGTTACTTAGTTGAGTAGATAAACTTGAAAATATAAAGCTTGAAATGAAAATTGTATAATATTGACTCTGAACTCGTATGGGTATACATTTGTTCATAACTTTCTTTATAGATACTATTTGGGGTTGATTTCCGTCTCATTCAAAACTAGACTTAATTACCTTTGAAATAAACATTGGCTTCACTAAAATTCATTGAGAATTGATAGAGAAAAATGAGTTACAAGATGGAAAATATTTGTTGCTTTTTTATTTTTTTACCTATATATCTTATTTTATTAAACTGTACTAATCGAATACCTCTCATTAGACTAAAAAATATATTTATAAACTAGACATTTTAAGTTTTCCAAAAAGTTATCGTTTACTCGAATCGAACATCGTTTGATATTGAAATTATATTTTCAAAGTTAAATTATTTTCTATAGAAAGAGATTATGACATAACTGAGTTAAAATGGGTATAATAAGAGCTATATGTTGAGGAAAAAACCTTTTTCATATATGTTTTAATGACAACAAACCTTATGAATTAAATGATTGAGTTTTATGAATGGTGATTTACTAATGATTGCACTTGAGTTTTGTTTAAGGAAGATGAATTGCATAAGTGAACAAGCAAGAAGCCATTCACATCATCAAAGTGCAAGAATCTCAAAAAGAATATATGATATATCAAACATTCAAGAGAAAGATTATTACAACTTCAAGATAACATCTTCATGGAGAAGATGATCAAATACATTCATTCAACAATCAATGATCACTCTATGCTATAAATCAGAAAGAAGATCATTCGAAAGAAGCAAGATCAAATATGAGAAATGAAGAATGTTCTGGTTATTAAACAGAAAAAATGAAGAACATTCTTGACAACATTCTGAAAAATGAAGAATGTTCTGGTTGTTAAAACTGAAGTCGGGAAAAACGGAGAATGTTCTCCTTTTCACACTTTATATCCAAGAACGTTCTAGTTTTGACAGCATTAGTTCAAGAACATTTTGGAAAAATATTTCATTAATAAAGATCATTCAAGGTTTTAAAATACATCAATCTACATGGCAAAACATCAATACTGATTACAAAGGAATAGAAGTGTACACTCAAGATCATTTTGGACAGATTCGTTCAAAGAGGATCAACAAAGGCAAAGCAAAATCATTAAGAACAAACAACCTCAAGATTGATCTCCAAAGTGATGAGTTGTGAGCAAGGACACAAGTACATTGTACTTACAATACTGTGCATAAAGTAATGCATCACTGACGCAAGTACAGAGAAGCATGACATACAAAAAGCTGCCAGAAGTTCAAAATCCAGCAACTCATACAAACAGAACAAGAACGTTCTAGACAGTTTTGAAGAAAAACGACGAACGTTCTCCAGGTGCTCCAGAAATGCAAAAACGCAAAATAGATTCAGGTTCAGATTTTGCAGTTCAAATCCAAGCATGTTTTCTCAAATGTACAAGAGCAAACCACTGCTGGAAGATTACTCTACAAAGACAAAGGTAAATGATACATTTTATTAAGACAAAACTCAGTTGCCACAAGAGCAAGAATGAAGATTGTTCTTGATCTTCAGAAGCAATGATGCCCAAAATCGAAGAACATTCTTGCTTTTTACCTAATCTCACCTACTCACTAACATAGGACAGCTGGACTGCTCCCAACGGGCAAATGACCTGTCATAAGCTCTTTTGTAGCCTACAAAAGAGATCTCAAGATAAAGGAAAAGATCAGAACTCAAGAAAACAAAGCAATACATCACTTACATATACTTACATACTTGAAAGCTTCTCAATCACAAACAAAAGATTCAGTTCTGTTTTTCTTCTTCATATCAGAATCATTCTACTGAATTCTTTTGTCAATAATCTAATCTCAAACACAAGTTGAGCATACTCAGATTATGTCCAAATCAGAGTTTCAAGTACTAAGCACTTCATTACTCACTTCAATCATACTTGAATTTCTCTCACTCACATACATTGAATCAGTTCTGATTTTTCCTATTTGATTCCTAGAATCATTGTCGTGTATTTCTCTGTCAAAGAATCAGAACTCAAACAAGTGTTTGGCCTTCTTAGATTCTCACAAAACACTTTAAATCATATCATTGTAAACTCAAGACTATAGTGTGAAGTATAGTTTTGAGTAAGCTTGTAGGAAATCCTTTTATGATTAAAAGGTAAACTATAAAATCCTATCTAAAGATTGATAGGTCATTTGATTGAACTCCTTTCTGGGTGGAAAAGATTTGTTTTTGTAACAGATGAAAGTTGATCTGAAACAGGGTGTGTAAAACCAAGATTGATCTCCATTTTAGCACTTAGTGAAAATCTCACAGTTGTGAGGACTGGACGTAGTCCGAGTTGGGTGAACCAGGATGCATATTTGTGTGGTGTCTCTTCCCTTCTCTATTTACTTTCAGTATGTTTGATTATTTAGTTAAATAAATAAATTAAATTGTTAATTTTAACTAACCAAGAAAGTTCTCCGTTTTCTGTTTTCACAACCAAGATCAATCTTGAGTTATTTTATTATGTTTTTAACAGGAAATTTTAAAAGGGAGAATTTAAATTCAAACCCCTGTTTCTTGTAAATTGACATTGCTACTTCACTATATGACTTAGTTTTGAGTGAAACCATTTGGATTTGAAAAACTACTCTTAATAGTTTTCTATTGTAAAGTTTATATTGATTTTACAAATTTTCATGATTTTATGAACTAGATTGTTCTGTTTTAGAATTTACATTGCCCTTGTCAGCTTGAAATATCTATATCTTGAGATAGAACACTCGTTTTTGAATAAAAATTGTTGTGTTTAAGAGAAAATATATAGTAGTTTTATCAAGTTAAAATTTATTATTTTACTAATTACAGAACTCGTAGGTTATAATAAAATATATACTATTATATATATATAGGGTTATTTCTAGGCAGATCTATCTGTATACAACGGGTGCGAAGGGTAAGCGAGGGCAAGTGGGGTACCACTTACAGACTTAGTTATGTCCAATCTTACCAAAAGAGGTTACTCATGTATATGGCATTTAATAAAACCAATGTAGTCTTTTATGACTTACTTGTTAGGTAGAGTTTAAGTCGTTAGATTACTCAAGTATAAGATCGATATTGTTGATGAAGACAAAAGACTATGTATAAAGATCAAGATGCAAGCTCAAAGTTAAATAAACATTCAAGTCATCTATTATGAAACTTAGATTTAAAGGTACTTGATAAAAATCCAATTACATTTCAAATACAATATTATGAGAACCTTCTATATTTAGCATATGCATCAAAAGTATTTTCAAAGTATCAAAATACATTAACAAATTTTTAAAATTAAGTTTTTGACAAAAATCAAAGTTGTATTCGAATACGACATGTCGTAGCCGAATACAGATATCAAGTAAGACGCTAAAACAGAAGATCTGTATTCGAATACAGAGAGTCGTAGCCGAATACAGATAACAAGTCAGTAGCTAAACTGAAGATCTGTATTTGAATACGGAGAGTCGTAGCCAAATACAAATAACAAGTCATTGGCAAAATTCACATACTTGTATTCGACTACGAGGTATCGTATTCGAATACGAAGTTAAAATTTTGAATAAAAACTTAACGTTACAGAAGTGTATTCGAATACGATGAGGCTGTATTCGAATACAACTTCGAATCAATGCAATTTTTTAGTTCAGATCTCATCTGGATCATTGCATAAGTTCATCAAAACCTCTGGAAACAATTGCCACTGATCTGAAGTGTTGTCTATGGAGTATAAATACCTCATAGCTTCAGTGCTAAGCTGAAAAATCTTACTACCAATCTTAGAACAATTTTCTGAAATATCTTAAACTTTCAAATCTTCATTTTCATATTTGCTAGTACATGCTTTTCATTTTTATATCATTAAGAAAGGTTCTCAGTTGTACTTGAATGTGTGTTGGATTATTATCATTATACTTATTGTTATACTCTTGTTCTTAGTTAAGAACATTGTTACAAAAATCAAATTAAAGTTATTGTATTATTTGAAGAAATTAGTGTAGTTTCTTCAAGTGTTGTAAACTAGGATACTGGTGTACTATCTTAGATAAAGTGTTAGGAATTTGTAATAGAAGTTTTAGTGTTAGACTTGTACTAATTCTAACAAAATAGTGGAAAAATCTCTTGTGGTGCACAAGAGGACTGGATGTAGCCTTGGTTGTAAGGGGAACCAGGATAAATTTCTGTGTACTTTACTTTTCGTCATTTACAAGATTTCATACACAGACACAATCATAAAAATAATTCACAAAACTCTAAAAACCATAAAAGTTTTCAAACACCTACTTCAGCCCCCCTCTTAGGTGCGCCTCTGTACTTACAATTGGCATCAGAGCAAGTTCTGGAAATTTGCTCCTCGATTCATGGTTTCCGCACAACCTGTTTTTAGAGATGGTGGTAGCAGCAACAAACCAACTTGTTTTGTTGGTGAGCATTATGATTTTTGGAAAATACGCATGACTGCATACCTTGATGCACAAGGAGATGACATATGGGAGGCTATAGAAAATGGTCCATATATTCCAACAACGGTCATCAACAATAAAGAGGAAATAAAAATAAAAGCCTCATGGACAGATGATGAAAAGAGAAAAGTGATGTTTGACAAGAAAGCCAAAAATATGTTACAATCAGCATTAGGAATGGACGAATTCTTTTGTATATCTCACTGCAGAACAGTCAAAGAAATATGGGATACTCTTGAAGTAACCCATGAAGGAACAATTGAGGTAAAACGTTCAAAATTAAACACTTTGTCTCAAGAATATGAAATGTTTAGAATGCAGCCAGGAGAACCTATTTTAGACATGCAGAAAAGATTCTTTCACTTAACAAATCACTTGATGGCACTTGGCAAAAGCTTCACTAATGATGAATTGAACCTAAAGGTTCTAAGATCATTAACTAGCGCATGGCAGCCTAAAGTGACAACAATCTCTGAAAAGAAAAGCTTATCTAAAATGTCACTTTCTGCACTTTTCGGAAAACTACAAGAGCATGAAATAGAACTTGAAAGATTGGAAAAGAATGAAAGTTTAGAAAATAAGACAAAAAGTATTGCCTTAAAAACATAGTCAAAAGAACTTATGAATGAAGAAAATTCAGATGAAGATGAAAACATCACCCTCCTAGTTAAAAAGTTCAGTAAGTTTCTTCAAAACGATAAAACATTTAAGAAAAAGAAAACCTTCAGGAAGAAAGATGTCTCCACTACAAATCATAATTTCACTTGCTTTGAATGTGGGAAACAAGGACACATAAAAGCAGAATGTCCTAAAATTATCAAGAAAAATGCTACCAAAAGGAAAGATTTCAAAAAGGCATACATAGCATGGGAGGATAATGAAGTAAGTTCATCTTCAAATCAGAAAATGACGAATGCGCAAACGTTGCTTTGATGGCATCCCATCAATCCGATGATGAAGAAAAGGAATATACTCAAAGTACCTCAAATATGTGGTACTTAGATAGTGGATGTTCAAAACACATGACTGGTGACAAAAATAAATTTTCAGCACTAACTCTTGAATCAAAAGGCTATGTGATCTATGGAGATAAGAACAAAGGAAAAATTTTGGGCATTGAAAAGGTTGGTATTGCTCCGTCTCCTTTAATTGAAGATGTCCTCTATGTTGAAGGATTAAAGCACAATCTCATAAGCATAAGCCAACTTTGTGACAAGGGTTACAAAATAACTTTCAACAAAGATGAATGTATTATCCAAAATGAGGTAACAAGTGAAATCCAGTTTGTTGGTAAGCGTTCTTAAAATATTTTTACAATTAATCTTGATGATTTATCCTTAAGAATGAAATATCTTATGGTAAGTGACAACAATGATGCATAGTATGATAGGTTGAATAAATTTTTATGTGAACATGGATTTGAAAAGGGTAAAGTTGATAAAACATTATTCATTAAAAGGATTAATGATCATAATTTACAAGTTCACGTCTACGTGGACGATATCATATTTGGATCAACCAAAAGTGAAATATGTGAAGAATTCTCATTAATGATGCAAGGAGAATTTGAAATGTCCATGATGGGAAAATTAAATTATTTCCTAGGACTTCAAATCAAGCAACTCAAGAATGGTATTTTCATTCATCAAGCTAAGTATTGTAAAGAATTATTGAAAAGATTTGAGATGGACAACAGTAAAGAAAGTGCTACTCCTATGGGATCTAGAATGTATATTGATAAAGATGAAACTGGTAAATCAATTGATATATCAAGGTATCGAGGTATCATTGGGTCTCTTTTATATCTAACGGCCAATCGGCCAGATATTATGTTTAGTGTTTGCTTATGTGCAAGGTTTCAAGCAGATCCGAAGGAATCACATCTTGTAGCAGTAAAGAGAATAATGAAGTATCTAAAGGGAATAACCAATGTTGGCCTATGGTATCCAAAAGGTAGCATATGCAATCTTATTGATTATTCTGACTCTGACTATGCAGGATGTAAAACAGATCGAAAAAGCACAAGCGGCACTTGTCATATCTTAGGAAATGCATTAGTATCATAGTCCTGTAAGAAGCAAGCATGTGTGGCTCTAAGTACTACTGAAGCAGAATACATAGCAGCAGGCAGTTGCTGTGCTCAGATCCTATGGCTCAAGCAAAAGCTATATGATTATGGACTTGATCTCGGGTGCATCCCTCTAAAATGTGACACCACCAGTGCTATCAATATCACTAAGAATCCAGTCATGCATTCTCGGACCAAACATATCGACATACATCATCATTTTCTAAGATATCATGTGCTCAAAGGCAATGTTAAAGTTACTTTTGTCAATACACATAATCAACTAGCAGATATTTTTACAAAGCCCTTGCCTAAAGATTCATTTTACAAGATCCGAAGAGAATTGGTTATCTTAAATGAAAGTGATCTCTAAAGGTATTTGTGCATTGTAAGTCATGTCACTTATAATTTCAATATTTTGCATCTTCACTTGCTAAATTATTGAAATATGATTCTTTGGTATATATGTGTTCTTAATGTCAATACATGTCTTAAAATATTTTTTCAGTTGAAAATTCAATCTAAAAACAAAAATTTTGCTGTCGTATTCGAATAACACTGTCTGTATTCGAATACACGTTTTCAGAAAATATTGTATTCGAATACATCCAGTATGTAGTCGAATACTGATTCGATTTTTTCATCATATAAAAACATTTTTTTGACAGATTTTAGGTTTTTCACGAATACAACTTTCAGTAGTCGAATACATTCAAATCCTCTGTTTCCATTCTTCAAAAATCTTATCCAATCTTACATGAAATCATCACCAAACCTTTACCTCATCATCTATTACATCTAAGGTTGTTACAAAATCAAACTCAAACCCAAACTTTCCCAAAAAATCGTGAAACTTCATCCCCTTCATTTCTTCAACATGGATGCACGAAAAAAAGGCTCAAGGACGAAGGTTGCTTCAATGGGTCCTTCAAAGAGAAGAAGAAATGACAATGTGGCAGACCTATCCCGATTACTTCACTCACCAGAAAAAATTGACAGGTTCCGAACCTACGTCTCGGACAAAAAGTTGATTACTCCTAAAATTGGTACTCTTGATTCCTTCTCTGCTTTTAAATTCCTTGAGTTGCTTAAAGCCCAAAAATTAGAAGCTTTCATTGGTTATAATGGTCCTATCTATCCCAATTTAGTTAGGGTATTTTTTTGCAACCTTGAGAAAGACGGTTCAAAATTGGTGTCTAAGGTTAAGGGTAAAAATATTTAATTAGACACTAAAACCATAGGAGAGATTCTACAAATACCATATGAGGGTCAAAAATTTTGTCCAAGAAATTTATGTGAATGGGAAAATACTACCAAGTATGATGCTTATATTTCACTATTTCGGTTTGATAAAACCACTATCGAACAAAAAAGAGCACAAGTCGGTTTAGAATTTGCTAGGCAGAGATATGGTCTTGGAAACCTAACCATTGACAATAGATTGTTGCATTATTTCCTAAGCTGCATTCTAGTACCAAAAGCAGGCAATTATTCCCAAATATCTAAATTTGAGCTTCAAATCATGGTTTTTATGCTTGAAGGGGCTGATCTCAACTGGGCTTACTTTGTTCGCTCTGTTCTGTTTGCCTCCAAAAATGCTATCAGATTGCCTTATGCAAAAGAAGTCACCAGAATTTTGGACCACTTTAAGCTAGATTTTTCAGAAGAAGTTTTGTACAAACCTTCCAATGATAATCTGTTGGACTTAAATGTTCTGCCAAGCATGAAAATAGTGTGGAGTGAGCCGCTTCAAACTCATGTCCACAAGAGCGATCTTGGACAATCTTCATCGACAAGTGCTCAAGATGAAGCTGCAGCAGAAGTAGAGACAAAAGAAATAGCATCAGATGATGATACTATTTCAAATCGCATGATTATGGACAAACTCAACTCTATTCAAACCTTTGTCACTGAACAATTTTAGAATATGAATACCTCCTTCAACGACGAATTTCAAACCATGAACACATCTATCAACACCAGATTTCAAAACATTGAGACCACCATTAGGGATGGGAATAGGCTAGGCCGTCCGACACGGGCCTATGACCTGGCCTACTTATGGCCTGGCCTGGCCTGTTTAATAAGAAGGCTAGGTTCAGGCTATTTTTAAAGCCTATTTTTTTAAATAGGTCAGGTTTAGGCTTATATAAAAGCCTATTAGGCCTGACAGGCCGGCCTATATATATATATATATATATATATATATGTGTGTGTGTGTGTGTGTATTATTTATTAATGTTATTTTTTATTATTATTTATTAATATTATTGTTTCCTATTTTAAAGCCTATAAATTAGGCTATTTTAATATTATTTTATTATATTAGATTTGATTATAATTTTATTAGTTTTCCTTATATAAAACTTTCTAATTTAGCCTATTTAAAAAAATGTAAAACATAACATTTAAATATTTTAATGTGAGTAACGCTTTTAAATAGGCTTTCAGGTCAGGCCAGATTTTTAAAAAGGTCAGGCTAAGCCTAAAAAAAAGCCTATGATAGGTCGTAGGCCAGGCTTAGGTCTAAAAAATTAATTGTAGGCCAGGCTCAGGCCTTTCAAAGCCTGGCCTAGCCTGGCCTATTCCCACCCCTAACCACCATTACTCAAAATCATGAATCTCTATTAAGTGAACTACATCACTTGTCCGTCAAAACTGACCAACTTCACCTTCCACCGGATTTTGATATGTAGATTGGCTATTGAAGTTTCTGTCATTTGTTTACACCTTGTTAGACATTTCTTTTATTTTTCTTGCTTTTACTAAATGTATTACTTAACACATGTTTATTGCTTTGAAATTTTTTTGTTGAAATCTTCTTTATATTATGAATTGTTTGCGTTTATTTTCTATATATACTGTGAATGTTTGGATTGCATTGTGTGGTTTCTTCTTCCTTTTTGATCATGTCAAAAGGGGGAGAAAAGTATGTTGTTAGTGTTAAAAAATTTTACAGATTTCAAAATTTTTCAACACATAATTTCAAAAACAAAGGGGGAGTAAGCATATATCAAGGGGGAGAAATCAAAGTCTTTGAAATTTCAACAACCAGACTTTGTCATCATCAAAAAGGGGAAAAATGAAAATGTATAAGATCGATATTTTTGATGAAGACAAAAGACTATTTATAAAGATCAAGATGCAAGCTCAAACTGAAATCAACATTCAAGTCATCTATTAGGAAACTTAGATTTTAAGGTACTTGATAAAAATCCAATTACATTTCAAATACAATATTTTGAGAACCTTATATATTTAGCATATGCATCAAAAGTATTTTCAAAGTGTCAAAATACATAAACAAATTTTTAAAATTAAGTTTTTCACAAAAATCAAAGTTGTATTCGACTACAGCACCTCGTAGCCGAATACAAACGCTAAGTCAGTAGCAAAACCTTCAGTTTTGTATTCGAATACGACATGTCGTAGCTGAATAAAGAAATCAAGTTAGTAGCTAAAACTGAAGATTCGCATTCGAATACGGAGAGTTGTAGCCGAATATAGATAACAAGTCAGTAGCTAAACTGAAGATCTGTATTCGAATACGGAGAGTCGTAGCTGAATATAAATAACAAGTTAATGGCTAAAACTGGACTTTTGTATTCGACTACATCATCTCGTATTCAAATACAACTCAATTCAATGGCAAAGTTCACATACTTGTATTCGACAACGAGGTATCATATTCGAATACGAAGTTCAAATCCGAATATAGATAACAAGTCAGTAGCTAAACTGAAGATCTATATTCGAATACGGAGAGTCGTAGCTGAATACAAATAACAAGTTATTGGCTAAAACTGGACTTTTGTATTCGACTACATCATCTCGTATTCAAATACAACTCAAGTCAATGGCAAAGTTCACATACTTGTATTCGACTACGAGGTATCGTATTCGAATACGAAGTTAAAATTTTGAATAAAAACTGAACGTTACAGAAGTGTATTCGAATACGCTGAGGCTGTATTCGAATACAACTTCAAATCAATGCAATTTTGTAGTTCATATCTCGTCTGGATCATTGCATAAGTTCATCAAAACTTCTAGGAACAATTGCCACTGATCTGAAGTGTTGTCTATGGAGTATAAATACCTCATAGCTTCAGTGCTAAGCTGAAAAATCCTACTACCAATCTTAGAACAATTTTCTGAAATATCTTAAACTTTCGAAGCTTCATTTTCATATCATTAAGAAAGGTTCTCAGTTGTACTTGAAAGTGTGTTGGATTATTATCATTATACTTATTGTTATACTCTTGTTCTTAGTTAAGAACATTGTTACAAAAATCAAATTAAAGTTATTGTATTATTTGAAGAAATTAGTGTAGTTTCTTCAAGTGTTATAAACTAAGATAGTGGTGTATTATCTTAGGTAAAGTGTTAGGAATTTGTAATAGAAGTCTTAGTGTTAAACTTGTACTAATTCTAACAAAATAGTGGAAAAATCTCTTGTGGTGTACAAGAGGACTGGATGTACCCTTGGTTGTAAGGGGAACCAGGATAAATTTATGTGTGCTTTACTTTCCATCATTTACAAGCTTTCATACACAGACACAATCAAAAAAATAATTCACAAAACTCTAAAAACCAGGAAAGTTTTCAAACACCTAATTCACACCCCCCCCTCTTAGGTGTGCCTCTGTACTTATATAGAGCAGTTGCGAGTGAAATTAATTGTGTTTGAAAATATAAATATAACACACTTTTACTAGAAGTTCGATGCTAATACATGGTTTATATATTCATATGATTTCTATGTTAAGCGTGTGTTTAATTGTGTGAATGAAGTAAATGATTACTTGTAGGTTATAATCAAATATATACTATTATATATAGGGTTGTTTCTAGCCAGATCTATCTATATACAACAGGTGCGAGGGGTAAGCGAGGGCAAATGGGGTACCACTTACAGACTTAATTATGTCTAATCTTACCAAAAGAGGTTACTCATGTATAAGGCATTTGATAAAACCAATGTAGTGTTTTATGACTTACTTGTTAGGTAGAGTTTATGTCGTTAGATTACTGATGTCTAGTGTCTTAAATTGTTTGAAAGAATTGAGGCAAAAGGTAGAAAAGGTATTTGAGGATAGCTTACAAAGAAATAATATTTTATTAAATTTGAGGTATAGTTTGTCGAGAGGATTTACCATGTCTAGCACACCGACATGGTTGGGAAACACCCATAATTGCTTTTGTTAAATCTATGTTACTGACCTTTATGTTCACTATGTTGAGAGTTATTTTTCCTAGTAATAAGTAAACGTTGAAAGTCTGAAGAGTATCTAGATTGCTCATCAGTCCTTAGTGTCATGATTCAAAGTTGAGTCACATCTTGAATCTATATTACAGTTATAGTTTAATTAAGTCTCATTTGAAGGTTGTTTAAAAGCTGTAATTATTTTAGTATTTTAATTTATTTCAAAAGCTTACAAAGAATTCATATTTATTGTATGCACTTAAGAATAGAAAAATTAAAAATTTCAGTTTCATTGGCATTATTTAAATTTTTTTTCTCAATATTCACACTTCATCCAAATTCTAATGTCTATCCATCTTAGCTTATCCTTTCATTCTTCACCCTCAACTATGATCAAATCCTTCTCGAAGGATTTAATTTAAGCGCACATGTGCTTCACCAGATACCTCTCCCCTCTGTAATTTCGTCAAGTCAAAGAGTCCCTTCAATTTGTCTCTTGATAAATGATTCAACTGGTACTTTAGAAAGTTTTCCTGACAATGTATTACTTCTACCTCGTCGTCATCGTACAAGGGTTCCCCATCATCGCAACGCTAGGAAAGTGAGGTAGAAGAGATGCTCATGAGCTTTCGAGGTATGTAGTCAAACCACGAAGTATCATTCCTTGAAATTCTTGAGAAATGGGTATTAGCCCAACACGTCACAAGTCCAGTACCTCCGCCCCAACATAGCTTTTTTGAAGCACATCACAACCTAGTACGACCTTAGGATCTGATTATCACTACTTGGTCAACATCACATGGTGATCTACGAATCTCTTTGTTAATATCAAAATGGCATAACCACCTTAATGGTTATCATTCTTAAGGATCATCTTATAAAAAGGTCGCACTCTTCAAATGTATATGCATTTATTCTTACCTCTCTCACTCCCTTCAACTTTTATAACTTGGACATTAGAGTGCTTCTAGGTACAACCCATCAAGAGCTGCTCTACTACACTTGACCTCTCTCCGTCAACGTTAACTTTCATTTTTATTTCCTATATTGTCGATGCAGCTAGGGGTTCTATTGATGTTGCAACATGTGGTGGTATTTTTAGGAAAAATAATGTTGCTGCTCTTGGATCATTTGCTTTTCATATTAGCAATAGTTTTGTGAGTCAAGATGAACTGATGGATGCTATTTTAGCCATTAAAATGGCTTTTAAAAAAATTGACACAATTTTGGTCATCGTGATTTTAAAAAATATGCTCTGGTTTCTTGGCAACTTCAAAATAGATGGTTTAATTATTTATAATTCACAAAGAGTGTGAATTTTAAATAATATAACATCTACTTGAAGACCTTGTGCAGATCTTTTAGCTTCTCATAGTCTTAATATAGATGACTTTATTTGGTGGACTTTATTTGGTGGTATAGTGAGGTGTTTTTCGCAATTGCTATAGAGTATCTAATTTTAAATTTGTTTAATTGTTCCATTATGAATAGACTTGATTTTCCTTACTATAGCTTGAGTCTGGTCTTTGTAGTTATTATTTTGTTCGTTGCACTATTTTTCTGTTCATCAGAGTTTTATTTTTTTAGTTTTCCTAGTAACATTGATGAGGTGGTTGTTGTTTGTACACGTGGCTGTTTAGTTGGATTTTGACCTAGTTTCCCTTTTGGTCTTTCATTCTTTTTATTTTAATATATTTATTTGGAAGCTGCAAAAAATAAGTGGTAGTTTTGGGAAACCAACCTAAATGGGATGCCATTTTTGCTATTTGACATCTTTGTACTCTAAATTTAACTTTAAAAAATCAATTATTAAAAATTATTAATATAAATTATGGTCAAATTATGATTAAGTAATATTTAATTGATGAATATATGTGTTTACGTAGTAGCTCAATTTTGTCCAATCATTTAAAAATAATTTTAACAAAAATAAGTAATATTATGTTTAATAAACATTTTGCACTTATTATTATTAAGTCTAAAATTATCGTTTTATAAAATTGATCTAATTTTAAATCGATATTTATATGGGTTTCAATTATATTTAACACCAAAAAATAAAATAAAATAAAAACAAACAAAAAAACAAAGAAAAGATGTATTATTTTAACTAACCTGCAAGCAAAGCATTTCCTTTGTCTAAACATAATGGTGCAAACAACTTCCTACAGGCAAGAGTATCTCACTCCCCTATCTATCTATTTATTTATTTTACTTATAAAGGTTATTATTTTTACTACTGATGCACTCAATCAAAAAGATGAACTACTTTTTTTCTTAATTATCTGAAGTTGCTTAATATTGCTACAAAACAATACAAAATCCAGAACTTAATTTCATCTAATGAATACAAAGATTCATTATTTTAGCCTATAAATTGAGACAAAAATTCATCAAAAAGGGAGAAAAAAATTGACTGAGTAGAACATTTGGCTGAAAAATAAAAATAGAGAAGAAAAGAAAAGAAAAAGGGGGATTTTTCTTGAGAAAAAGTAAGGAACAAAAAGAGTACATTCTGGAACAAGAATGAATTTGAGTTGAGAAGAAACAACAATCCAACTCTATTCTCAAAACCATATATTACAAAATTAAAAAAAAATAAAAATAAAAACATAGAGTATCGTTCTTTCACGATTCAGCTACCACCGGTAAGCATCCCCGACCACCATTGCACTAATGTTGCCTTCTTCTTGGTTGTTATACAAAAATCCGTGTATCACACGTTTGTTTCGTTCTCTATCTCTTTAATATTGCGCTTCATTCTGTTGTTTGCTTGTTTACATTTCTTATTTCATCTTTAAAAATGATACTTTGTATTTATTGGTTGCATGCGGAAGTCTGATCTCATGCTTAAGAAGAATACATTTTTATTTGTTTTAAGTTGAGAAATTATTGTCAAAATGATGCATTAAAAACTAATGTATTGAAACTCTTGAATGTCAGAAACACTTCTCTATCACGTAGACCACAGCAGAGTAGGCTTTTTTATTTTTTTTGCTTTACGCACAGCAGGCACAACTTGTATTTGCATTTGCTTTTTATTAAATCATTAAATTTTATAAAAAAAATTATTTGCCAAAAATAAAAATCAAATACAATCTTGCTTCAAGGTATGTGTGGATATAAATTGTTATATCAAGATAGTTCTAAATTTTTTTTTTATTTTTATTAAATTAATAATTAAACAAAATTATTTTAAAATAATTAATTTGACGTGACATCTTCTTAATCTTTGAGAGGTTATAACACTTTACAACTTGGGTTTTAAAGCTCACTTTTATAACCAACATAATAAAATTATTCTTAAACAAATTAACTAGATGAAACATTTTTTTAATCCTTGAATTTTAGAGACACGAGTTGTACATCTGAGTAGTCTTAAAATTTGTATTTTAAAATAATTATTCAAATTAAATAAAATTATTTTCTTTCGTCGAAATAATTTTATTTATCAACAACAAAACAAATTTCTATTAAAAATAATCACCACATCCGTATTTTACCCAAGAACTACGTAACTTTGATTTCGCCATCGCACCGGAAGATACGTAGGAGTAAGATCACACTTTTGTCAAGCATATTAATAAAAAGTTCTTTTTTTTCCCTCTCTTTCTTAAGCACACTTTTATTTCAAAATCACATTAAAAAAAACAATTGATATTCAAATTTTTAATAATAAGGAGAAATAATTTTATTTAAGTTAATATTTAGTTTGCACAATTAATTATATATAACCATATTTTAACGGAACTCGTAAGGTGCTAATACATTCTCTATGCATAACGATTCCCGAACTCAATTTGGTTTTAAATACCATCTTTTTAAGGGTTTCCCAATATTTTCCCTATTTTAAAATAAATTTTGGTAGCGACTCCATTGAAATCGAGAAATACTCAAAATTTTAGGCCACGACAGCTGGCGACTCTACTGGGGAACCCTTAGAGAGTCAAGCCTAACATAATTAATTGTGCATAATTTTTAACTTTTTCTATATTTTTTTAATTTTAATTTTCTTTTACTTTATGTGTTTATTATTTATTAGTAAGTATTAGTTGTCATTATAATATTCTTTTAAGGTAGTAGATCATTTTTTTTTGTATATGTATATATGTTTTATTAGCATTATGGAGCTATTGAATTATGCTTATTCCACACCTACACTTTTACTAAGACACACACTTATGAGTGAAACTTTATACTCGGGTTTGAACAAAACTTAAGCTTAGATTCAAGGTTGTGTAGTGGTAGCCCTCTGGATGTACATCCTGTTTGGTTAGCATGAAGATCTAACCTAGAGTTTGATCTTGTTGAGGTTAATGTCACTCCAGATAATCTACCTATTGTTGTTGACAATATTCCAAAATAGGATTATTGGCTCTAGGAACCGCGTTTAGAACAATAGAGCCACCCTTGTGAGAGTTTCACTACATAACTCAATAGACCCTTTCATAATAAGAATATCCATATAAGCACAAAAAAATACCTCATACATTCATATATATCCATATATTCACAATAACTATTCTACATAGTTTCATTCATATCTCATGACATTTTTTCTATCTCTAAGAAAAAATAAAACATAATGGCATTTTGCATCAACTTTCAGGAATTTTTGGGGAATCATACGTACTTTTGTCACATGTTGAGTTAAGTGTATAATGGGATCGGAAAAAAAAAACTTTACTTTTAAAGTTCAAGCAACATGATTTGAAAAGTTTAAGGGACATCAACAATAAAATGAAAACCATACAACGTGAGTTTCTTTAATAAATATGGGAAAATCCTAAACCTCTTGGCAGTAAATGTGCAGATAGGGGTCCTCGCGGCACTGGCTCAATATTACGACCCTCTTTTAAGATGTTTCACCTTTCAAGACTTTCAGATGGCCCCGACATTGGAAGAATTCGAACGAATGTTTGGTTACTTTTTAGAGAAAGGAAATCCTTATCGATATATTGGACAAGCTCCAAATCTAAACACAATTGTTGAGGTGTTGAAAATTGACATAAGCGAGTTGGCAAGTAAAAAGACAAAAAATGAGATATACATGGTTTTTCAAGAGAATATCTAGAGCAAAAGGCACAATATTTAGCCGTTAAAAAAGAATGGGGTACTTTTATAGATGTTTTGCCTCTCATTATCTATTGTATTATTTAATTCCCAAACCTTTCTGATTTTGTAGATTTTGCTGCCATCAATGCCTTCCTGGCTTTTAACAAAACTAAACAAAATTCGGTTCCCACAGTTCTTGCTGATGTATACTACTCTATGCATATGCGACACGAGAAGAAAAGGGGAACAATTTTGTGTAGTGTTCCAGTGCTATATATTTGGTTCATGTCTCACATGTTCAAGAACGGGTATCATGTTGGAGTTAAAAGTAATCGTGAATGGGCTCAGAGTATAGCCAGCTTTATTGAGGACACAATTTCATGGTATCATAGAGAATAAGGGGTGGAAGAAGTAATATGCCAATGCGGAGATTTTCCAAATGTACCTCTCATGGGAACCAAAGGATGTATGAATTACAATCCGACGGTAGCTTTGAGACAGCCTTGACTACCCTATGATGGAAAAACTAGATGATAAGTTGTTTGAAGCTTTTGTTTTGCACAATACAGTACAGTAGACCCACCAATGTTGCGAAGGATAAGTCTTGCATGGGAATTGATCATTAGAAAAGTTTGAGTACTCAGATGTAGAAGTTGCAGTGCAAGAGAAACCTATCAACAATGGGTAAAGAAAAGAGTCCAAGAAATCAAGTTACCTTTCCACATTACACCCTCGAGTGATCAGGAAATACTTGAACCTACCCATCTTAGAAATGAAGAAATAGAAGAACTCAAAGCATCATTGTTAAAATTTGAAGAGGAGAAAAAATACCTACAAGCGAAGTTAGAAAAAGTTTCCCAAGAGAACAAGAACTTACAATTAGAAAACACATGTAAGAATCCGTTTATTGATAGAAGCAACAAGAGGTTGAAAATTGAAAAGGAATATAAACATGGCAGACTAGATTGTTTGAGAGGTGCAAATGAAGAATTAGATGTGCGAAAGCAAGAAAGGAATGAAGCTATTGAAGAGGCTTATATATGGAAACAATTGTGGACAAAATCAGCAAGCTCTGAGAGGAATATAAAAATGGAGTTTGAAGATTTAAAGAAACAACATAAAGAGATGGTTGCTGAGTATGAGAGTCGAGTAAAAAATGAGAGGCAATACAAAGAAGAAATTGAAGAACTACTCTCAAAACATCAAAAGCCATTAAGAACAGAGATGGAGACTTCTAGTGAGGTGAAGAATTACATTGATTATCAAGAAAAGATCTATAATGAATTAAAAGATGAAACCATATATTGGGAGGATTTTTTATGATGTTGTTTGGTCAGTTGAAGAATCAAGAGATCCATAAAGAGTAGGAAGATAAAGGCAAGCATTGAAAAGATTGCTTTTCAAATTTGGCAATGCTAGCTAATCAAGCAATCATGAAAATTCCAAAACATCTAAGAGATATTGATGCAGTAATGCATCCGCTCAATACTCTGGTTAAAGTCTACAAGTTCGTTGAATATTGCAATAATTTGGTAGAAGAATTGGAAGAGAAGACTGGCTGTCCTATTAAAACAGAAGATTGAAATACTATAGTCGATGTAGTTTTTTAATTTAAATGTGATTTACTCTTTTTCTCATCAATGAGGATTTGTTGTTTTGTTTACTGATTCCCCTATTTTCTTCACAAATAATTCATTTTTGTTATAAAAAAAATACGTAAGACTTATGATTCCCCAACATCCAACTATCATGTAAAAATAATAGATAATTAACAAAATGATTTCATCTTCATTCCATTCATATTTAATACATACTCATAGAAATTTTTTTATATATAAAAAATAGAAAAAAAATCAATAAAGTTGTTTCCCCGACACCCTTATCAAACTCGCGCAAATTCCAAAATCATGGACGAACTTGAGCAAAACCAAGAAGTGGTGAGAGCAGATGTTAGCCAATTGAAGGATAAGGTTGATCGAAACCTATAGGCTATATATGCTTTAGCAAGGAACGAGAATACATATGGGAATCCTCCAACTGCAAATGAAGAACACCAAACCACCCCTTCTCATCCACCCGGCTTTACCCCAACTACCCAACAGTTTCGTACGGCAGCTATGCAATTGGTTATACTCCACCCTTAGTCATCAACCCCATGGACAACAACCCAAACCACTCAACTATCAACTCCCAAAGCTTAAACCAATCACAAATCCCACCTCTTCTAGGCTACGCACCACCACAAAACATTATACCCTCAGAAAATATTCCATTAAGTGCACCCTAAATACCCCATTTTGATGCTAACAGAAATTGGAAACAACCTCAATTAATTAATGATGATACACAATCTAAAGAAAAATTCCACGTTTTAGAAGAACGAATAAAAGGAATTGAGGGAAATAATGTCTATGGTCTGAAAGCTTTTGAAATGTTCTTGGTTCCCGATGTGGCAATCCCTTCAAAAGTCAAGGTACCTGAGTTTGAAAAATACAAAGGTGCCACATGCCCTAAAAATCATATGACCATGTATTGTAGAAAAATGGCTTCTTATGCTCATAATGACAAACTTCTCATTCATTTTTTCCAAGACAGTTTGAGTGGGGCATCATTAAGTTGGTATATGCATCTCGAGCGAAATTGAATTCGTTCTGGGGAGAACTTGACTTATGCCTTCTTGAAACAATACAGGTACAACTTTGACATTGCCCCTCACAGGATGTAATTGCAAAATTCGTTGAAAAAGGATAATGAAACATTCAAAGAATATGCACAATGGTGGAGAGAAGTGGGATCGCACGTAGATCGTCCTTTATCTAAAAGAAAAATGGTTGATATGTTTATGGATACTCTCCAGTCGCTCTTTTATGATAAGATGATTGGGAGTATGTCATCAAACTTTTCTGACATGGTCATGATAGGAGAAAGAATAAAAAGTAGGATGAGGAGTGGCAAGATTGTATGTGGAATAAGTGGTGTGAAGAAACACTAGATGGGATTCAAAAGAAGAAAGAAGGGAATGTGAACGTTGTAATGGTAAACCCAAAGGTCGCCTATTCTCCATCCATTAATATCAACCTCCAAAATTTCAACCCCCTGGTACCCCAAATTCCCTATATTCCCTATCCATATGTGGTTGCGACCTCACAAGCTCCATACCCCCAAATATTACCCTTTAGGGCCACCTTATTATCAACCGCCCCTGGTCCAACCACCACCTACTGTGTTTTCGCAACAAAACCAATGGAGCCAAAATCCAATCTCGAATCAATACAACCAACCAATCAATCGAGAAAAGAAGATAACCCATTTTGACCCGACTCCTATGACATACAACCAACTGTTGCCTCATCTATTCTAGAATTCAACGGTAGTCCTGAGATAAATGTAACCTTTGGAACCACCATTCCCAATATGGTACAACCCAAACACCAAATATGAATATTTTGCAAGAGCTGTAGAGCATTCCAACGAAGATTGTCAAGCCCTAAAATCTAATGTGCAAGAACTGATTAATGCATAAAGGCTTACCTTCAAGGAAGACAGATCCAACGTATGGAGCAATCCTTTTTCAGGCCACGAAAATACCTCTGTCAATGTCATTGAGGATAAGGTAGACCAATGTGCAATTAAGAATATAGAACATGTGAAAACCCCTATGAATGTGATTTTGGCTGAGCTATGCAAGTAAAACTTGATTGAGACGATTAAAAATGAGGTTAATATTTGTGGCGTTCACCCAATTGATTCACGCTACATACAAAATTGTGAAGAGCTCAAGGAATTCCTTCAAGAATTAATGGACAGGAATTTCATACAGGTAAGTTGTACAAAAAATGATCATGTGTTGACCATAGAGCCGTGCGTGGAAAATAATATATATATACCTTTCCCAAGACCATTGGAGATCCTTTATTAGAAAAAAGAATCTTAAGCCAACTCCAAACAAGCCAAATCCAATAATTGTCCAAGCACCAACCCTTTTTCCTTATGAAAATACCAAGGCGGTACCATGGAATTATGAAGTGACATCCCATTTGGCCAATCTTCAATCAAGTGATAGCTTTGGACGTAAAGGAACTGATATCTCCAATATTTCAGAGAATGGTGAGATGACTCAGAGTGGTTGAGTCTACGCCCCTGAACAACATAGAAAAAAGGAGGATCATGGAGAAAAAAGGAAAAAAGCTCTGAATCATGCTATAAAAAAACCATAGATTTGCAAAAAGATAGTGCCTAAAGAAGAAGCTAACGGATTTTTGAAGTATATCAAGCAAATTGAATATAAGGTGGTGGATCAGCTAAATCAAACCCCTTTTAAGATATTTGTTCTTTCTTTGTTATTAAACTCTAAAGCACAAAGAAGGACACTGATGCAAGTTTTAAATGAGGCCCATGTTACTTATGATATCATTGTCGACCAGTTTGGAGCTATTAGTAACATCACCGCTAATAGTTGTTTGTGTTTTCGTGATGGTGAATTACCAGTTGAAGGGACAGGGCATAATAAAGCACTACACATCTCTGTGAAGTGTCGTGATCATATTCTCGCACGAGTGCTAGTTAATAATGGTTCATCATTAAATGTCATTCTGAAATCAACACTCTCAAAACTATTTGTTGATGGAGCCTGTATGAAGCCCAATGCTATGGTGGTGAAAGCATTTAATGGATCCAAGAGACAAGTTGTTGGTGAGATTGACATGCCGATTCAAATCGGACCCCATAACTTTGGAATAACCTTTCAAATTATGGATATTAAATTGGCTTACAGTTGCCTTTTAGGGAGACTGTGGATTCATGCTGCTAGATCAATGACATTCATTCTCCATCAAAAGCTAAAGCTTATAGTGAACAATAAACTGGTAATAATATATGGGGAAGAAGATATGATAGTGAGTCATCTATCTTCTATGGGCAACATCGAAGACATGAAGGAAGCCATAGAGACTTCCTTTCAAGCATTAGAAATCGCCAATGTTGTCTTCATGGGTGAAGGGTCTCGCTTAAAGGAACCAAAACTGTCTACCACATCATTGAAGTCTACCAAATCCATGTTGGAAAGAGGAGTTTTTGTTAAATTGGGGAAATTGTTAGAAATACCAGAAAAGAACGATAGGTACGGATTGAGATATGTACATACCAAAGCTGATAAAGAAAACACTGTGAAAGAAAAAAAGGAAATCAGAATGGCTCATTTGGAAAATTAGGCACCAAATTCGCAGAAGATTTCTATTTGTGACATTCGCCAAGCCTTTCAAAGCGCCGGAATAATATATGTTGACCAGGTGGCTGTTGCGGAAGAAGATCATATTGGTGATGATACCCTCAAATTAGTGTACCCTTGCCTTCTTAATACCAATCTCAACAATTGGAAAATCATCGAGTTTCCCGTGTTTGTTAATTCATGTTCAAAGTAATTGTGTATTTCAACTCCTTTTTGCTCTTCCCAAGGCTATAAGGACAACTAATTAGGGCACATGTATTTCAATTCTATACTTATTATCAATAAATGCATTTTTGAATTCTCCAACCGTTTCTTTTTTCTTTTTCTTGAAATGGCAATCTTTATTCATATTTTCTTTTTTCTTTTTTCTTCTTAATTTAAACAATGCATATTCGAAATTGAATATGTTGAAAATATCAACGCTAGAACACCTTCTTGTAATTTTGAACGCCCAATTAATCACGCTAATGAGGATTGTGAAGACGATTGTGAGCCTCCCCCAGAACTAGAAAGGCTAATGGAACATAAAGCTAAGATAATCGAGTCCTATCAAGAACCTATTGAGGTGATCAATTTGGGGACTGGATATGATAAGAACGAAATTAAAATTGGTATGTCTATGAAAGAAAGTGAACAAGAAAAATTGATTAAACTTCTATTTGACTATGTGGATGTCTTTGTATTGTCGTATCAGGATATGTCTAGGTTAGATACTAACATTGTTGAACACGAGCTACCGCTCAAGCATGAATGTGCTCTAATAAAAAAAAAGCTAAGAAGGATGAGGTATGATATGTCACTTAAAATTAGAGAAGAGGTCAAGAAGCAATTTGATGTTGGTTTCTTAGCAGTGGCAAAATATCGTCAATGGGTTGCTATTATTGTCCCAGTTCCAAAAAAGGATGGAAAAGTTCAAACGTGCATTGATTATCGGGATTTACATAAAGCCAGTCCTAAAGACGATTTATCTTTGCCTCATATTGATGTCTTGGTGGATAGCACTGCTCAATATTCTCTTTTCTCCTTCATGGATGGTTTCTCAAGGTACAATAAAATCAAGATGGCTCTCAAGGATATGGAGAAAACTACATTCATCACACAATGGGGATCTTTTTGCTATAAATTGATGCCATTTGGATTAAAGAATATTGGGGAAACTTATCAAAGAGCAATGGTAACTTTGTTTCATGACATGATGCATAAGGAGATAAAGGTTTATGTGGATGATATGATTGCAAAGTCTAGGACCGAAGAAGACCAAGTTGTTAACCTTCAATATTTTGTTTGTGCGACTAAGGAAGTTCAGACATTGTTTAAACTCTGCTAAATGCACTTTCAGAGTGAGATCAGGCAAGTTACTTGGGTTTATCGTTAGTCAAAAAGAAATAGAAGTGGACCCAGAAAAAGTAAGAGCAATACAAGAAATGGCTGCTCCACGCACGGAAAAAGAAGTTTGTGGCTTTTTGGGTAGATTGAATTACATTTCAAGGTTTATATCAAATCTAACAACAACATGCGAGCCAATTTTCAAGTTGTTGCACAAAGACCAAAAGGTTGAATGGAATGAGAATTGTCAAAAAATTTCGAGAAGATTAAACAGTACTTGTTAAAACCTCCAATCCTAGTGCCTCCTGTTCTAGGGAAATCGCTTATTATATACTTAACAGTACTTGACGAGTCAATGGATTGTGTATTGAGGCAACATGATGAATCTGGTAAGAAAGAGCGATATTTATGCAAAAAGTTCACTAGTTGTGAAACAAGATATTCATTGCTTGAACAAACATGTTGCACATTAGCATGGGCTGCTCATCGATTGAGGAAATACAGTTTATGTCATACGACTTGGTTGGTGTCTAAAATGGACCCTATTAAGTACATCTTTGAGAAACCTGCTCTTACTGGAAGGATTGCCCGTTGGCAAATGTTATCAAAAAGGTGAGCCACTTTTTTGCTTAATTATCTGAGGTTGGTTATTATTTGCTACAAAACATTACGAAATCCAGAACTTAATTTCATCTAATGAATACAAAGATTCAGCATTTTAGCCTATAAATTGAGACAAAATTCATCAAAAATGGAGAAAAAAAGTTGACTGAGTAGAAAATTTGGTTGAAAAAAATAAAAATAGAGAAGAAAAGGAAAAGAGAGATTTTTCTTTGAGAAAAAGTGAGGAACAAAAGAGTACATTCGGGAACAAGAATGAAGTTGAGTTGAGAAGAAACAACAATTCAACTCCATTCTCAAAACCATATATTTCAAAATTAAAAAAAAATAAAAATAAAAACAGAGAGTTTCTTTCTTTCACAATTCAGCTACCACAGGTAACTATCCCCGACCACCATTGCACTATTGCTACCTTCTTCTTTGTTGTTATACATAAATCCGCGTGTCGCATGTTTGTTTCGTTCTCTATCTCTTTAATATTGTGCTTCATTTTGTTGTTTGTTTGTTGACATTTTTTATTTCACTCTTAAAAATGATATTTTGTATTTCTTGTTTGCTTGTTGAAGTTTGATCTCATGCTTAAGAAGGACACATCTTTATTTGTTTAAAGTTGAGAAATTATTGTCAAAATAATGCACTGAAAACTGATGTATTGAAATCCTTGAATGATAGAGACACGTCTCTATCACGTAGACAACAACATTGGTAGGCTTTTTTTCCTTTATGCAGAGCAGGCACAGCCACAACTTGCATTTGTATTTGCTTTTTATTAAATCATTAAATTTTATAAAATAATTCTTGCCAAAAATAAAAGTCAAATACAATCTTGCTTCAACTTATGCGTGGATATAAACTGTTATATCACAATTGCTGTTGAATTATGAATATTTTTCAAATTTAAACTTTCATCTTTAAGTTCAGCAAAACTGTTTTTCAAGCATACATTCTCTGTTTTCAATTCTGCAATATCAGTTCAAGAATGACACATTCTATTTTAAATTCTGCAATCTGATTCTTTAAAACATTAACTTCTTCCATTAGATTTGTATTTTCTTTCTTAAGAGTTTTCAGTTTTAAAGATAATTTGTAATTACTGTTTAAAAAATCATTCAGAGCAGTAATCAAATCAGATCGAGTGAATTCAGAATATACCTTCATTTCATCATCTTCTGATTCTCTTCCAGAATCAGATTCTGTGTTGGATCCAGAGTTGGTGTGAGCCATCATAGCCAAATCTGCTTGTTCATCTTCAGAAGATTCATCAGAATCATCCCATGTAGCCATCATGTTTTTCTTCTTAGTTCTGAAATCTTTCCTCTAGTACTTCCCTTTCTTCATATTTGGATATTCTGACTTGACATGTTCCGATTCATTGCATCCGTAGCAGATGATATCTTTCTTGTCATGAGTATCATCACTTTCTTTGTTGGACTGCTTGAAATATCTTTGGGAAAATTTCTTTCTTCTGTTGTGCCACATCTTTCTGAAATTTCTGGATAAGAAAGCAATCTCTTCTTCATCTGAATTCAGACTTTGATCGTCTGAATCACTATCTTCTGATGTTGCTTTCAGAGCCTTCTTCTGCTTGATTTTCAGTGCTAGAGTTTTGTTCTTCTTCTTGGGTTTATCTTCTTCCAACTCAATTTCATATGATCTGAGAGAGCTGATTAATTCTTCCAGCTTTAGAGTATTCAGATATTTAGCTTCTTGAATAGCAGTAATCTTTGGTCTCCATTTGATTGTCAGACTTCTAAGTATTTTCCTTACATGATCAGCAGTAGTGTAGCTCTTTTCTAGTACCCTCAATCCAGATACTAGAGTCTGGAATCTGGAAAACATAGTTTCAATGTCTTCATCTTCTTCCATCTTGAATAACTCGTACTTCTTGACTAGAATGTTAGCCTTTGCTTCTTGGACTCGCTTACTGCCTTCGTAAGTCAGAATCAGACTATCATAGATGCTCTTCGCTGTTTCTCTGTTAGTGCATTTGTCGAACTCCTTGAACGTGATTGCATTGATCATGAACGATCTGGATTTGTGATGCAACTTGAACATCTTCTTCTGATCAACATCCATATCTCTTCTGGAAATTTTAACACCATCAACATCTTCTGGAGCAGTATAACCATCTTCCACCAAGTCCCAAAGTTCAGGATCTTGTGAAATAAAAATCTTCTCGACCTGTCCTTCCAATATTCAAATTGTTCTCCATCAAACAGAGGTGGTCTGTTGATGTTTCCTCCAGTAGCAATTTATACTGGTTCACCTTTAACTAGGTTACATCCAGTCCCTTCCTCCAGAAGGCCTTTTCACTAATTCAGACTCCTTTGAATTACAACTCCACTGACCCTACAAGCCAGTCTTCCCAAACAGCTTGACAACTCCAGACTTTTGAGGAACAACAACACCTTGACTATACCAGCCAAGTCTTCTCAAACAACGTGACAACCCCAGACTTTTGAGCAACAACAACACCTTAACTAAACCAGCTAAGTCTTCTCAAACAGCCTGACAATCCCAGACTTTTGAGGAACTTCACAACCTTAAACCTACAAGCTAAGTCTTTTTCTAACAACCTGACAACCCCAGATTTTAGAAGAAACTTCAACACTATAGGATTTAATATAAGGGATCGCAATTAGAACTGAGTAATTACTTCTGGAAAGTTGATACTCACAATATGCTTTAAGTGAACTAGAGTGTTTGCTTCTGAATAATTTATGATGACGATCAACTTCACACTCTAAGAAAAGAACACTTAGAAAATATTCTTTTAAGCATGTGTTTCTCTCCTTTGAACTCTCTGAATACTTATGAATTTTTACTTGAGTTCGTCCATTTTTCGATGTTTTATTCTCTAGCATTAAGCCTCTATTTATAGTTGAAATTAGGGCTTCGCTGATGCTTTACTTCTGGAGTGTATTTCGATTAATCTGTTTTGAGAATATTCTACAGTAGTTTGCTCAGATTGTGTTTTGAGTCTTTTGCTCACTCATACTTTACTTCTGGTGTATTTCGATTAATCTGTTTTGAGCATTTTGCTCCGCTACTGTTTTGAGCATACTTTTAGCTAGATTCTGTTTCTCGAGTCTTTTGCTCCAATTCTGTTTTGAGCATTTTTCTCAGATTCTGTTTTGAGCGTATTTTTAGCTAGATTCTGTTTCTCCAGTCTTTTGCTCCAATTCTGTTCTGAGCATTTTTCTCTAACATATTCCTCTGACATATTCTTCTGATGATCATCCTCTGGTTACGTCATCCTCTGATTTCTGCCTCTGGTGACATCATCTTCTGATTTCTGCTTCTAGTAACGTCATCCTCTGATCTATTCTTCTGGTGACATTTTTCATTCTTATTCTAAGTCAAATATGTTATTTTCATAAAATACATTTGTTAACATCAAAACTTTAATTGCAAGAACCAACTTGGTTCCTACAATCTCCCCCTTTCTGATGATGACAAACAATATATTTTTTATAATACTTTTTCTTTCTTTTGACTTTGACTCCCCCTAAGACTAAGCTTCATTTTATTTTTTCTCCCCCTAAGTCTAATGCCCAAATATCATATCAAATACATCATACATCATCTTCTCCTCCTTTCAAATACATCATCTTTTCCCTCATCTTATATTTTCTCCCCCTAAGTCTAATGCCCAGATACCATATCAGATACATCATACATCATCTTCTCCTACTTTCAAATACATCATCTTTTCCCTCTGATATTTTATCAAATATTACATCTTCTCCCCCTTTGTCATCAGACAAAAAGGATTGAATGAAGAAAAGAGATCCTCCGTTTTTTTTTTAATTATAAAAGTAGACGAAAAATAAAATAACATACAAAAAATTAAACTAAGCTATTAGGTTAGGGATGAAGATAAGATTAAGGTTTTTCTTGATGAATTCAAACTTATCTTCAGGTAGTGGTTTAGTGAATATGTCAGCCCATTGATGTTCAGTGTCTACAAACTGAATGTTGAGTACTCCTTTCTAAACATAATCTCTGAAGAAGTGGTGTTTAATCTCTATGTGTTTTCCTCTAGAATGCAGGATAGGGTTTTTGGTTAGGCAAATTGCAGAGGTGTTATCACAATAGATGGGTATGTTGGATTCTAATATTTTGTAGTCTTCAAGTTGATGCTTCATCCAAAGTAGTTGAGAGCTGCAGCCAGCTGCTGAAATGTATTCAGCCTCTGCTGTTGACATGGCAATGGTGTGTTGTCTCTTACTGGACCACGAAATTAAATTGTCTCCTAAAAAGGTACAATAGCCACTGGTGCTTTTTCTTTCAAGTTTATATCCAGCATAATCAGAATCACAGTATCCACTCAGTTTGTATATAGGAGTTTTCTTGTAAAACAAGGTGAGATTGGTAGTGCTTTTCATATATCTAAGAATTCTCTTAACAGCAGTTAGAAGAGATTCTCTAGGATTAGATTGAAATCGAGCACATACACACACATTGAATATGATATCAGGTCTAGAAGCAGTAAGGTAGAGTAATGATCCTATCATTCCTCTGTAGATTTTCTGGTCAACTATTGTTCCTGATTCATCTTTATCAAGTGAACAAGTAGGATGCATTGGTGTAGCCATAGGTTTACAATCACTCATCTTAAACTTCTTGAGAAGTTCCTTTGTATATTTAGTTTGGTGAATGTAAATACCTTCTGGACTTTGTTGAATTTGTATTCCTAGAAAGAACTTAAGTTCTCCCATCATACTCATTTGAAATTCATGCTGGCCACTGGAGCAAATGTCTCAGTTTAATCAATATATCCTTGCTGAAGACCCACTTGGTTCCAACAATGTTCTTCACCTTTTTCATTTAGCTTATTCCTAAAGACCCACTTGGTTCCAACAATGTTCTTTTCTGGTCTTGGAACTAGATCCCAAACATCATTCCTCTTAAATTCATTTAAACCTTCCTGCATTGCAATAATCCATCCATCATCTGCTAATGCTTCACTAACAAATGTAGGGTCAATCGATGAGATTAAACCAAACACACTTATACCTTTTAATGATGATCTGGTTCTTAAAGAATCACTTCCACTTCCAATGATCATATTTTCAGGATGAGATGACTGATATTTCCATCAAGATTTCTCTTCTGACTTCTCATAACTAATTCTGATTTGATAGGATTCATCCTTTGAAGATGTGTCACATGCTTCTTATTTGCTTGTATCCTTCACTTCTTCAAATTCTGTTGGTTTATCTGCTTCTGCTGGTTTGTCTGTTTCTGCTTCCTCTGATTTTGTTAAATCTTTCCATAATTCATATGGTGTTTTAAACAACATAGACCTAATAAAAAACTCTATTCTGAATGTAACATGCAGTGTTGATTGCTTCAGCCCAAAAATGTTTTGCAACATTTAAATCATTTAACCTAGTTCTGGCCATGTCTTGGAGTGATATATCTTTTCTTTCTAACTTATCTTCAGATTTATCCTCTCAAGACTTGTCGTATGCTTGCTGGTATCTTCTGCTTTTTCAAGTTCATTTCTCGCATCAGCTTCTGGTTCTAGTAAATCAGCTTCTGGTTCTAGTAAATCAGCTTCTGGTAGATCTGTATTAGCTTCTGTTTCTAGTAAACCTGCATCAGTTTCCTCTGGTTCTGGTGAACCTGCATCAGCTTCATCTTGCTTTGACTTTTCAGGTCAAGCCATTTGTCATATAACATAATACAAATCAATTAATTTAAAAATGAACTCTGTAACATCCCGAGTTTAAAACACAGCGCGAATGTATTTATTTCTTTTCAACTGAAATAAATAAATGAATTTCTGGAATTTAATTCAAAGGAATTAAAATAAAATTAAGACTATTTCTTAAAATAATTTGTCGTAATCCAAAACGACTAAAAGTAATTAATTAATTACGCCATGATTATAACCAAATAATATAATTTTTGGAATTTGTTCTTCGAAATATATAAAAATAATAATACTTCAAAAAGCTGTCCTGGACCCACCAAAATATTTATCAGAGTGCGGAAAATATAAAATTATCCCAAATTAAAATATTATCAGATCTGCGGAAGGAAAATAAACAATAATCTCAAAATAAGTGAATACAGCCCTCAACACTAGGCCCTATACAAAAAGTCTAGTCTGATCATGCACTAAGCTACAGTAGCAAGTAATTTCCACCGCCTCCTCCACAAGAATCGTCTTCACCCCAGTGGTTCGTCCCTCTACGTTGTCCACGAATACTCCGTACGTGAAAATCAGGGAAAACTAACAACGTCTCCGTCATTAGTGTAACTGTCGGTGGGACGGGTTTGGGTATCATCTGAGGGTAAAGCCCAATTTCCACAATAATAGTAAAGGGTCACCGACCGAAATTAACAAATAACACATAGCATTTATATCAACAGTAACAAATATATCCATGGCATATCATATAATAATGATGATAAGTAAGGATGCTCATTTTGAAATTTCATGACATGTATGCCTTTTTTAACATCAACAAAATTAATATGGAAAACATGTTGTAAGTACAACCATCAACTCATCAATCACAATCATTCATCAAACAATTCAGATTCCATAAGATACTTACACTCATCAATTTCCAATCATCAACACATATCCAAATCATGACCCACCGATCAAGCACCCCGATGAAATATGTATATGCTCATGTACTCATCTTCTTGGAATTACCAAGGTGCAGTCGCTCACAGACCAGCACAATTTACATATGTTTGACTTTAATGGCCAACATGACCATGGTGCAATCACTCACAGATCCACACCAAGGCAATCGCTCAACTGACCAGCACGTTTTACATATACCAAGGTACAGTCGCTCACAGACCAGTACCAGTGCAGTCGCTCAACAGACCAGCACTCGTATAGTCGCTCAACAGACCAGCACGTTTTACATATTTGAATGGACCACCATGAACACGCGGCCATTATGTAGCCCGGATAGAATGGACCACCACGAACACGCGGCCACTCTGAACCTGGATAGAATGGACCACCATGAACACGCGGCCACTCTACAACCCATCTCGGTTACTACTTTCACGTGTATTAGCCTCTCACATGCCAAATACACAGAAGTTAAATCCTCGCACGGATAGAATTGACCTCCACGAACACGCGGCCATTCTGTAGCCCACTATGGTGGTTACTACTTAACTTCGCGGACCATCACGGTTACCGCATTACTCTGTGGCCCATCGCGTTCACCACCTAACTATGCAATGCATGGACATGCAATGTTTTCTCTTCACTGAAAACAGTATGCAAACATCAGCGAAATTCAGCCTTTCCATCATTTCCCCAAAATCACCTCAACCCAAATAATTTCATTGTCATCACATCAACGAAAATATTCAAGCACCACATCATTACCACTTCACACTATCTCAAAACCCCATTTTAATTCATCAAAAGTCTTCCCAATGTTTTCCCCAACTCTTAAAGTTTATAAACACATGTTTAAAACTGAGTTTTCTGGAAAAACTGAATTTGTATTCGAATACAGCTTCCTTGTATTCGAATACAGAAGCTAAAACAGTGCAAAATCAACGCTCTGTATTCGAATACAGCTTCCTTGTATTCGAATACAGAGGCTACCACAGTGTAAACTCAACATTTTTCACAGCATCAATAAAGAACTCCAGAACCTCATCATCACCACCCCAAACCATCTCAAAAACACCATTTTAATTCATCACAAACCTTCCCAATGTTTTCCCAACTCTTTAAGTTCATAAACCATTGTTTAAAACTGAAATTTAAAAAAAAAAAACAAGGTGTATTCGAATACAGCTCCCTTGTATTCGAATACAGAGGCAATAACAGTGAAAAATCAGCATTCTGTATTCGAATACGAGGCTGTCATAGTCGAATACAGATGCGAATACAGTGGCAAAAATTGTAGTCCTGTATTCGAATACAACAAGGTCGTAGCCGAATACAAAGGCTAACTCAGAAGCAAAAATCCCTTATCTCTATTCGAATACAGAGGCTCGTATTCGAATACAAGTTCAAAAATTTGAATAAAACTGAAGTTTTGCAGGCTGTATTCGAATTCACTCATGCCGTATTCGAATACACCTTCGAATTTAGTGAAATTTCACAGAAAACCTCAACACGTTTTCAAATTCTTTTTTTTGAAAAACCAACACAACACCAAAACAAAATCACCATTCTTTTGAAAATCCCAAAACTCAACATTTTTCATCAACAACTGATTTTGCAGAAAACACTTCCACCATTTTAAATCCTTTTCTTTTTAAACCATCATCATCACCAGACTATTTAACCATAAGAGAAATAGAATCACCAACACCAGAACAACATCACAGTTTTGCTTAAATCACCCAAAACAGAATGTCAAACTCCAAAACAGAACATGCATTTCCAAACATTTGCATTTTGAGCATTCCCAAAACAACATGCAAAGTATTTTCCAATATTCATTCACAACCAAAATAAAATGCAAAGCATTTTCCAGTTTCCCACACAAACAGAACAACATTGATGTATTCAATCAAAACAGCAAACATCACAGATCATCAAACCTCGACATAATGCATTTTTCGCATTTTATAACAACATGCACAATAGTTTTATCAACATATGCATTTTGATCATCCCCAAAGCAACATGCAAAACATTTTCCGGCTTTCCCACATAAACAGAACAACGTTGGTATATCAACCAACACAGCAACATCACAGATCATTTAAAACATCAACAGAATGCCATCCTTCAAAATGCATTTCATTACTACCCCCCTTAAATTTGTTTCATCCTCGAAACTACATGTTACTAAACAACTGAGGATATTGTTCCCTCATCTTACTCTCCAGTTCCCAAGTCGCGTCTCCCATAGTCGGATTCCAAATCACTTTGACTAGTGGGACTTCCATGTTCCTCAATTGTTTAATCTTTCTGTCTTCAATTCTTACAGGGAATACTTCAAATGATAGGTTATCCTTCAATTGAATTGTATCTGGTTCGATCACATGTGACGGATCCGAGATGTATTTTCTTAACTGCGACACATGAAATACGTCGTGAAGATTGGACAGTATTGGAGGTAAAGCAATTCGATAAGCCACGGGTCCAATTCGTGCAGTAATCTGGTATGGTCCAATAAATTTTGGAGTCAACTTCCTCGACTTAATAGCTCTGCCAACTCCAGTTGTAAGCGTGACCCTTACAAATACATGATCACCCTGCTCGAATTCCAAAGGTATGCGACGCTTGTCCGCATAACTTTTTTGACGATCCTGTGAAATCTTCGTTTTCTCTTATATCCTCTTGATTTTCTCTATGGTCTGTTCCACCATCTCAGGTCCAACAATCATACTTTCTCCGTCCTTATACCAGCATAAAGGCGTCTGACACTTGCGTCCATATAAAGCCTCATAGGGTGCCATTCCAATACTTGCGTGAAAACTGTTGTTGTAAGTAAACTTAATCAATGGCAATACCTCATCCCAGTTTCCTCTATCATGCAACACACATGCTCTCAATAGATCTTCCAAGGACTAGTTTGTTCTCTCAGTCTGTCTGTTTGTTTGTGGATGGTAAGCGGAACTCAATTTCAGTTTCGTTCCAAAAGCGTCATGCAGCGCTCCCCAAAAATGAGATGTGAATTTTGGATCACGGTCCGATACAATACTCGATGGAACTCCGTGTAATCTCACAATCTCAGCAATGTAGATTTCCGTCAGCTTATCTACTTTATTAGTGGTCCTTACTAGTAAGAAATGTGCGGACTTTGTCAATCGATCCACTATTACCCAAATCGAATCATTCTTTTTCCTTGTCTTGGGCAATCCGGTTATAAAATCCATGGAAATGCTATCCCACTTCCATTCTAGTATATCCAAAGGTTGCAACATTCCAGCAGGTCGTTGATGTTCCACATTCGCTTTCTGACAAGTTAAACAAGCCGATACATACTCTGCTACGTCCCTCTTCATTCGTGGCCACCAGTAATTCTGTCTTTAGTCCTGGTACATCTTGGTCGCTCCAGGATGAATACTCAATTTGCTCTTATGAGCCTCTTCCAAAATCATTCTTCTCATATCTACAACTTCCGGTACACAAACTCTTCCATTACATCTCAGAATATTATCTGGTCCGATCCTGAACTCAGTTGTCCCTCCTTGTATTATCAAGTTCCTCTTTCTTGGATTAATGCGTCATCTTGCAAGTTTGCAATCTCCTCAAGTAGACCACTCGAAATTGTTAAAATTCCACACTTTAAAATTCCTGGTGTAAACTCTACATCCAAATGTAGATCTCTAAATGCTTCCCACAACTCTTGTTGTCTGGCCATTATCATTGAAGATACTGGCACACTTTTCCTACTTAATGCATCAGCCACCACATTGGCTTTCCCAGGGTGATACTGCAATGAAAAGTCAAAATCCTTGAGAGTCTCCATCCATCTCCTCTGACGCATGTTCAATTCTTTCTGATCGAACAGATACTTTAAACTTTATGGTCACTGAACACCGTGAACGTGCATCCATATAAGTAGTGCCTCCAGACCTTTAACGCAAACACTACTACAGCAAGCTCTAAATCATGAGTAGGATAGTTTCGTTCGTGAGTCTTCAATTGTCTTGAGGCGTAGGCTACAGCTTTCTTGTGTTGCATCAAAACACATCCCAAACCTTGGTGAGATGCATCACAGTAAACTTCATATGGTTCCTCTGGTTGTGGCAAGACCAATACTGGCGAGGTTGTCAACTTTTCCTTTAGCAACTGAAAGTTTTCCTCACAGTTCTCCGTCCATGCAAACGGCTGATTCTTTCTAGTGAGTTGTGTCAAAGGAGCTACAATCTTAGCAAATCCTTCAATAAATCTCCTATAGTATCCTGCCAGTCCGACAAAACTACGTATGTCTGTGATAGTCTGAGGCTGTTTCTAGGCAAGAATTGTCTCAATCTTTGCTGGATCCACAGTGATTCCTTCTTTTGTTATCACAGGTCCCAAGAAGTTCACTTTATCTAGCCAAAACTCGCACTTCGACAAATTTGCATACAATTGTTTCTCGCGTAAGACTTCAAGAACTTGGCGTAGATGTCTTCCATGTTCTTCTTCATCCTTTGAATAAATGAATATATCATCGATGAATACCACAACGAATCTATCCAGAAATGGGCTAAAGATTCTGTTCATATAATCCATGAAAATCGCTAGTGCATTCGTAACTCCAAATGGCATAACGAGATATTCATAATGTCCGTAACGAGTTCGGAAAGCAGTCTTTTGAATATCTCCTTCTCTTACCCGAATCTGATGGTATCCTGACTTCAAATCTATTTTTGAAAACACCGCGGCTCCCCTCAATTGGTCCATCAAATCATCGATGTGTGGTAATGGATAACGATTCTTAATAGTTACCTTGTTAAGTTGCCTATAATCCACACATAAGCACGAACTTCTATCCTTCTTCTTAACCAACAACACCGGAGCTCCCCATGGCGACACACTTGGTCTGATAAATCCTTTCTCCAACAAACCTTCAATTTGACCCTTAAGCTCGCTTAATTCCAATGGCGACATCCGATACGGTGCAATTGA